>OY757012.1:1988997-2588997 GCA_963580285.1 Lucinisca nassula
AAAACATTGTTAACACTCTAGAGGCCACACTTTTGGCCCACTCATCATCAACCTTTCTCAGAATAATCGTCTCGACAATATCTAATTCATGTTCGAATATGGGTCATGTGGGTCAAAAGTAGGTCAGTAGGTCAAATCATAGAAAAACTTTGTTAACACTCTAGAGGCCGCAATTTTATTCTTATCATCATCAACCTTGCTCAGAATGATCATCTTGACAATATCTAGGTCATTTTCGAATATGGGTCATGTGGGGTCAAAATGTAGGTCAGTAGGTAAAATCATAGAAAAACCTTGTTATCACTCTAGAGGCCACAGTTTTTGGTACAATCAGCATCAAACTTGCTCAGACTTGTAATACCTTGGTCAGGAGGGGTATTTTATGAATAGAGTGGTACCTTTCACAAAGGGCCACCCCTTGTCAACATTGTTAGTTAGACTGAGTCTGTTCATCTCCGTCTGGTGCACTAGGACCTGACCCTCAATGTTCACAAGGTGCCCAGATAGTGACATACAGGCCAGCTCTTTATCGTCAAAGGGTTCCACACCCCCACCCACCTCCACCCCCCTCCCCCCCCACACACACACCATGCGTCATTGTTAGTAAGACTGAGCCCGTTCATCTCTGTCTGGTGCAGTAGGACCTGACTCTCAATGTCACAAGGTGCCCAGATAGTGACATACAAGTCAGCTCTTTATTGTCAAAGGGATCGCACCCAACACCCCACCCCCGCATACACAGCCACCATGGGTCATTGTTTGTTAGACTGAGCCTGTTACTAGGACCTGACCCTCAATGTGTCTACAAGATACCCAGATAGTGACATACAAAGTCAGCTCTGTATCATCAAAGGGATCCACCCCCACCCTTAGTTAGACTGAGCCTGTTCATCTCCGTCTGGTGCACTAGGACCTGACCCTCAATGTCCACAAGGTGCCCAGATAGTGACATACAAGTCAGCTCTGTATTGGCAAATGGATGGATACCGCCCCCATCCCCCTTGTCACCATGAGTTATTGTTAGTTAGTTAGAATGAGCCCGTTCATTTCCGTCTGGTGCACTAGGTCCTGACAGGTGCCCAGATAGTGACATACAAGTCAGCGATGACTTCTTCCTCAAAAAAGAAAACAATTTTGAAGGAATGTTCCATGAGTGCCACTTTGACTATTATCCAATCCAGAAAAAAATATATAACGATTAAAATGACTTAAGTTGCTAAATAGCTAGATTAATTTTGAAATATTTCACAGAAATGTTCGTTTGGCCACTGTCAGCCAAAAATTGTTCAAACCGTCCACTCCACCTTATAATACCTGCCATAAGGATCAGCTGAGCGATCCAGGGCCATGATGGTCCTCTTATATGAATGAAGATGATGTATATTTTCCTTATTTCTAGTCTAATCATAGATTGAATATGCTCGTTAGAACATACTCAATGAGGCGGTTCTAAGGTGTACCCACAATCTATGTGTTTGCACCAAAATAAGGAATGGTAATAATTACCCCTTAAACCCCGCTTTTCTCTATATAAAGTGGAGTTTAGAGGAGCCATAATTTCATGGACTTGTTAACCTGATGCGAAGAGCACACAACGAAGACTATGAATAGACAGCGCGGATGCACAGACTGATCTGAATTTCGATGGGCGCGCGTGTAAATGGCAGGAATATAAAATGACTGCAAATAGCCATTTTAACATTTTTTGGCTATTTGCAGTTGACTGCAAATAGCCATTTTAACGTTTTTTGGCTATCTGCAGTTGACTGCAAATAGCCATTTTAACGTTTTCTGGCTATTTGCAGTTGACTGCAAATAGCCATTTTAACGTTTTTTGGCTATTTGCAGTTGACTGCAAATAGACTCTTCCATAATTTTTACCCCCATTGAACCCAACATTTATATGGTAAAACTGGGGTTTCCGGGGGTATACCTTATTTTTCTTATTTCTGCTCTTAAATATAGATGAGGCGGTTCTAACGAGTGCCCACAATCTATATTTTGAGCAGAAATAAGAAAAATATCACTATTTTTCATAATAAAATTTTCATTTTTTTCGGCGATAAAGGTGGCAATGTATTTGTATAGGCGTTTTTGTGTAATGCATTTAACCCTTGGCTTTGTCCTGCTGAATGAATTAAATTTGCCACACCGCTGTCTGACTATAATGATAAAGATAATGAAGGTTTATTTAACATCGTATATTAGAAACAATTCACATAAGTGCTGTTGTGACAAAGTATCCTTTAACAAATACTTACTTTCCTAGGACGCGAGCGTCAGCCAAGTGAGCCCCTGGTACCATTTTTGCGCCTTTGGTATGGCGCGGCCGGGGATCAAACCCGCGACCTCCCGATCCCGAAGTGGACGCTCTACCGCTGAGCTATCAGGCAAACAGACCGACTAAAAATGATCTAAATAGTGTCACAGTTGACTGGGCCGTTTAAGTCCAATACAAACAAACACACAAACCAATCGGGCCGGGTAAAATTACTTGATACAATGTTCAGTTGACAGACTGAATGTCAAACTGTGTAGATCCTGATCAGATGGCTTCTTCAGAAGCCATCTGATCTGGGTCTACACTGTTTGCAAAGGTAGGGGTTGTCATGATGAGCAGGACGACGGTGAATGTCCAGACATGCGGTTTATTGCGGTGTATGTATCATTTCATTCTAGTTATTCTCCCTATAGTTCACATGCTATCATTTTCAGTTTTGGAAAACGACCAGAACGAACCTCGAAGCTGTGGCGGGGCGGTTCTAACGAGTACCCACAATCTATGCTTCCATACTCTGTTCATGACGGATACACACCTGTGTGCTACGAACCTATCATATCAACAGAACAAGCATTTTTTTGGATGGAAATTTGTTACTTCTTTCTTATTAGGTTGTGGGTGCTCGTTAGAACCGCCTAAATGAGGCGGCTCACAAAAATGAATACCCCCACTTTTGCCCCAGTTTTCTCTATATAAAGTGGGGTGGTTTAGTATGTGTGTGTGTGGGGTGGGGTGGGGGGGGTTGGGGGGGGCATTTTACGGATTTTTTTTCAAACCATTAAGCAAATACTTCTTTCGGCGTCTGATCTGGGTCTGCGTTGCTCGTCTTACCCATCACACCGCTGTATGTTCTGCAGCGCAAGGTCAGGTGTATTTTTCCTAGGGTACTCCGGTTTTCGCTCATATAACCTCTGATTAACAATCGACTCGATATGTGTGAAATAGTCTTCAACGGACCGTAAACAAAGCCAGAAAAGTCTTCTTTACACAACAGTATGATGTCACAATGATAAGAAGAGCGAGGTCATAAATAAACTGTTACCTGAATGTCGTACAAACTGCATGGCGTAAAGCTTTAAAGGTGGGGTCGACATCTCCGAAGATCTGCGGACCCCTTGCCACGAATTATCCCGGCGGGCACATGACGTCAGAATTCAGAATTGTTACTGGTGACACATACACCAGGAATACGTAATTGTGACATCACATCAACGTCGATACAGCGTCATGACGATTATGCAACGTCACATCTACGTCGGTGCCATTAGGTTAGTTTAAACATATTTATTTCACAATTTCAGTGACATGCAATACAAACATGCAAACAATAATACTTCATATGATGAGAACGAAGGCTTAGAGCTTATAGAGTTCCTTGCCAAATGGTTATTTTTAGATTGCACAATCGTGGCAGGTTCGTGCGCAGGCTGTACAAAAATATGTTAAAAATATACACAATTTGTCATACACAACCTATGCAAGCCTACACGTTCATACATTAAACTAATTTCCGCAACGTTTAATACATGTAGTTAAACGTGTGCTATGATTATAAGATGGGGGAAAAAGAGAACAAGTTGGCTTCTTTAAAAAGAATCCAAAGGAAAGGTCTGCGGCTTTCTAGTGAGCAGAATAACCAGTGCCGGCGTTTATGAAACACTTTGCCCACAGCTTCTTGAGTTCAATATTTTTTTTAGATAACTTGCTTACATTGTTAAAATGCAAAAAAAAATTCCAAAGGGCTATAACTCAAGAACATTTCAGAATTTTTAATTAGGTTTGTCGGGTCATCTATTTAGCACCCTCTATCAACCTATCAAGTTTCAAAGCATCAGTATAAATAGTTGTTGAGCTGTCTTGAATACAAGGTTAAAAGAGCCAAAACTCAAGATTTTTCCCGAATTCATGCCGAAGTTAACCAGGTCATCTACTCGCCATCCCCTATTTATCCATCAAGTTTCAAGACTCTACCTTTAACACTTTTTGGGATATTTTGCTGACAAGGTAAAATGCCAAAATTTACAAAAGGCCATTACTCATGAAGTATTTTTCTGAACATCACTTGAACAAGTCCTTGAAATGAACACCCCTAGACCCCACTATATACAGAAAACGGGGGTTTATGGGGGTATACATTTTTTCTTATTTCTGCTCCAAGACATGAGTTGTGGGTATTCGTTAGAACCGCGTCATCGAGGCGGTTCTAACGGGCACCCAAAACCTATATTTAGAATATCAATAGGGAAGTTATCACAAGTTTTCAACCAGAAAATTAACCGTTTTTGAGATAGGAAAGAATGCATTATGTCGCATGGGTATGCTGTCCTAATGATTATTCAAAAGTAAATCAGTGCATCTACTCATCACTTGCAATCTAATCAATAAATATCAAGGTTCTAGCTCCTATGATTTTGAGATGTTTTCTAACAAGGTAGACATGCCCAAACTTACAAATGGTCATAACTCGCAGGCCAGCTTCTCATCATTACCAATCTAGTCACCAAATATCAAAGCTTAGCTCCAATCGATTTTGAGACATTCTGCTAACAAGGTAAAGCTGTCAAAATTTACAATGAGCCATCTGCCACATGACTGGAACTATACACGGTCCATTTTTAAGTAATACAAGTTAGAAAGTCAAAGACATTCATACAGTACCCTTTTTATTTCAAACTTACAGCACTTTTCGAAAGACACATTTTGAACCGCATTCCCATTCAAAATCATAAGCGATCAAATTTGACCTTGTCCAAAGACAGGTCAAGGTCAACCTAGCGTCATCAATATTATACCCAGTCACCTAAAGCTTCATACTAATTTTCAAGACAATTGACCAAAAAGGTTCTGGAAAAAATATTTAGGGGTTTTACCATATTTAGGCATGCCGGCCGTTTCTGTCATGTGACCTGAACCATTCGAATAAAATTTCATTCTGCCATTGTCAGTAAGCTGCATATAAAACTGATATTGGCTCCACGGTTTCAGAGAAAAACTCTCATGTCATAGACGACAATAAGAAAATGCATTGTTTTACGTTTTCCCATGGTAAAGCCTAGGGAACCAAATATGACCTTTGCGTAAATTAGGTCATTGTTTCATAAACTTGGTAAAACTCAATCGCCCAGTGCTAAATACCAGGTTTCAAAACAATCGGCCAAGTGGTTCAGGAGGAGAAGATTCATTAAGGTTTTTAACATATTTGGGTATGGCGCCCATCTTGATCAAGTGTTCTGGACCATTCGAGCACATTTGCTCTTTCTCACTGTCCTAAGGTCACGTGTAAAATTTAAATGAAATTGAAAACCTGCCAAAAATGTTCAAACTATTCCTGGAGGTTTGAAAGTGATAACGTCTGTGTCAGTTAGTGAAATCTATGCCTCTGAAAGGCTATTTATAACGTACATGTAATTGAGAATTAGATAATCTCGAGACTTTTTGTCAGTATATATCTGTGTGTCAAAATTTATCGACATATGTTTAGGTGTTTGAAAGTAATCTGTCCATAAATCAGTTGGTGAAAACATATTCATTAGAAACATACAATGAAATAAGGAATGCAAATGATAATCTAGGCATAGCAGCCCTTACGGGTGGAGAACGTACCAGTACTGAACAGCATACATTTAATACTGCTTTGAATGCACCATAATATTCCCATATGAATGGCATACACGCATGCACACACACACACACGCCCACACGCACACATTCATACACAAGCAAGAACCAGGGCGACGTACCCATATCCTTGACCCATGGTATTGGATTCTTTTTTCAAAATGCCAACTTGTACATTTAATTTTATGTAATGTAGAAGCCTCCGTGGTGTAGTGGTTATGCTACTCGCCTTGTAAACCAGGGATCGCAGTATCGATCCCGGGCTTCTCCAGACTTTCCGATGAGTATTTTAACCGAGGTCCCGTCTCCGTATGACATAGATGTTGGTGAGACGTAAAACTCGAAACACCCACTCTTTATACAATGTAGTGTTTGATGCTCTGTCTCTGGTCGGGCCCATCGGAGTCTAACTGTTGGTTCTCATTTGCTCCAGCATTTCAGTGACTTCTTGTTGTCGAGTCCTCACAGTTGTTTCATCTCTGTGGTTGTTCGATTTTTGTGTCCTCGTATATGTTGCACTGATGAGTTAGGAGGCCTTCATGCGGACTGAACAAATTATTTGTCTAAATCGCGACAGAAGGGCGAAGATTTCGCCGCGTAAAATCGATTATAGCCCCAGTGAAATTCTTTTCACTGACTGTTCCATGGCGGTTCTATCGCGGTTTATTTTTTGTTATATGTGTGAGTGTGTGAATCGCTGATTTTTTTTTTTTTTTTATTTTTTTTTTATTTTATAGCCAATTGGCCATTTTGTGGGAAAGAAACTTTTGGCTTTCCGCTATTGATGTTTCCATTATGATCTATTTTATGTTTGTGTTTCTTTCCCTTTGGTGTCTCGGATGGGAGCTGTTGGTTAATTGTATCGATTCCTGATCATTGCCTTCACTTCTTTTTTACGAAGAAATCAGGCATTAGACAGTCTCATTTGTTAGGTTTCGCCAATATATATTTGAATGCCAAATATAATCAAAATACTCCTTGGAGTTCTAAAGTCATATATCTATAATCAGTTTGCGAAATGTTTCGCCTTTGCGTGGCTATTTGTATTTAGAAATCTCATATTATACAATAGCACTGGTTAGTACTTTACAATATACATCTGTTTGTCAAAAAATATATAATTATTCCTAGCTGTTTGAAAATTATACGCCTGTGTCAGTTAGTTAAAAATTTGCACCGGCGACACTTTTGTAAAGAAATCAAGCATTAGACAATCTCATTGGTTAGATCTTGTCAAAAGCTTTCTGCATGCCAAAATTATCAAACTATCCCAAGCGGCTACACTCCATATTCAGTTTCTAAAAAGTTTGCATCGGTGATGCTATCTATAAAGAAATCTGGCATTAGGCTATCTCATTTATTTTTGCTTCGGCTGATAAACAACGTTTCCTTGTTAGGGAAAAGGCAGCTGATCACTTCCCTTTCCGTTGTGTTTGTTCTGCATATGTATAATTTGATTTGCTCTACCTCTTTGTGCCATTGGTAGCCTGGTGTCTTTGATGTCGCACTTTCTGGTCACCTTGATTTGTATTTCGCTTTGTGTGAGCTCATGTGCATTGCAAATTGGCGACACACATACGAAAAGGGTTTTGCCAGACGTTTCTATAAGTTGCGGAAGAATACGGTCTGCTACGAATGTTGTGCCACTTGCTAGCGTAGGGAAAGCTGTTTGTAAAAACTCATACTTGTAATGGGTAAGTTCATTCATTTCGGTAAATAGACATACCGCATAGAACAATGAAGCCTCCCTTCGAATTTTCGACGGGTTCACATTGGCCATATTCGACTGGGAAGTTTCGTGAAATTTTCGTGAAATTCCACGCAGGAGTGTGGTGTTATCTTGTAATAGCCGATCACATGGTCCAATCAAATATGAGTTATTTTTCAAATACATAAGCGATCGTGGAGCACGATTCTATTCGAAGGAAAAGTCGAACCTTTCGTGCACCACGGTCGCTTATGAGCTATACGCAAATAAAATATTTGATTGGACCATGTGACCAGCTATTACAACTAGGAACCACACTCCTACGTGGAATTTCACGGAAATTTCACGAAACCTACCAGTCGAATACCGTCATTGTTTCCTCACGTCGATTGTAATTGCAAATCGCGAGTTGTAGAGAGAAGTCTGCACTGGAGCAAAAACGCTTCAAATTTCACATGAAAACTGTGGAAAGGTCCTGAGGGACCTTTCCAATAATATATAATATCTTAGTTGGAGCGTAGAATGAAAACAAAAGTAAAACAGTGTTGAACAGGGACAGATTGTGGGAGTAAGGGGCAACAGATGAGACAAAAATTGTGTTGGTTCTTCCCATAGCGATGCGTCTGAGTTCATAAATACGTTGTTGAAAAAGTTCCCTTTATGCAGATCACCGAACCATTGTACCGACGTTGATTTGACGTTGCCCTAGCGACGTCTGCCTGCTGGGATTATTATCAATATTATTTTTATTGAGTATTTTATATTTATTTATTTTTTTTCTCGTTCAATATGACTGTTCTGTTCGATGCTACCGATGTTACAGGGTTTTTCGATCTGATGCGCCCATCTCGTAAGGGGCTGTATGCACGCAACAGCGGACTGACGTCGGGTCGTATCGCTGATGGCCCGACGTTGGCCCGTGATACTTTGCTAGCTCGGATGTTAACCCTTATCTTGCTGAATATTCATTTAAGCCACACCCATTTCTGTCTATCAACCAATCAAATTACTTGATGTAATTTATTGCTACAAATTCATAAACTGAATGCCAAACAGTGTAGATCCTGATCAGATGGCTTCTTCAGAAGCCATCTGATCTGGATCTACACTGTTTGCAAAGATAGGGGTTGTCGTGAACAGCAAGATAAGGGTTAAGTGACCAGACAATTGAAGACATCTTTTCGATCGTTGTGGTTCAAATTGTGTGTCACGGTGTATTATTTTTATATTTTTTCAGGTTACAGAGGTATATTCGCATTAAATAGTACGTGACTGACTAGCGATGTTGAGGCCATTACCTTGTAAAAAAAAAAAAAAAAAAAAAAAAAATCAAGGAACAGGAAAAAATACACGCTAAAATAAACAATAATATCTCCGCAAAAATTAATTCGAGGCATTGTCGGTGGTAGGAATACGGGTTCAGAAGGACTGAACAGAGGTAAGTTCTTATAATTTGCAGTTTGATGCTTTTCGGAGTTCATCGTTTTGTTTGTTTCTTTTTTATTGTTATTGTTTAACACAACTAGAATCGATTACGTGATACATTGCGCAAACCGACCGCACATGCGGCGCCGCACCTGCCATGGGTAAACAACCTAGAATATCTAAGCCTGCCCAGGCAAAGTGATGCCAATCGGACAATCCATACATGTATAAACCCTTTAAATTGGTTTCATTAGGCGGCAGGTATTGAGATGTCATTAGGATTTCATCTCAATGTCGGGTAAAAGTCCCACAAAATTGGGAGCAACGTGTCAAAAAAGGCCCTAAATTGTATTGACGGAAACGTTAAAACCCATTTCAGACATAACGTGAAACTGAGGACAATACGAAAACACGCCTATACAAATACAATGTAAATACCGCATACGAAATTTTTAGATGAAAAATTGTGATATTTTTCTTATTTCTGCTCAAAATAAAGATTGTGTGCACTCGTTAGAACCGCCTCGATGAGGCGGTTCTAACGAGTTCGCACAATCTATATTTTAGAGCAGAAATAAGAAAAATAATGTTTATTCCTCCAAACCCCAGTTTTTCTATGTAAAAGTGGGGTTCAAGGGGGACAAAACCATATAGGCGTGTTTTCGTCATGATGTCACAGTGACCTGCGGAAAATTCGAGCTGCATCTTGCATATTTTAAAAAAAAAACCGCCCATAGGGGCTTGAAGAAATATATGGGCTGCATGATGCTTCCACGCAGAGCTGAATCCGGCCCGCACACTATAGTACTGGTAAACCGCTTAGAGGATCTAAGCATGTCCAGGAACCGCGGTGCGAGGCAGACCTTCCATGCTAATAAACCCTATTGGTTTCATCGGGTGACAGGGCTTGAGATGTCAATTCATCTCAATGTCGGGTAAAAGTCCCACAAAATTGGAAGCAACGTATCCAAAATGACCTTTACAGCGTTGACGGGGACGTTAAACCTCAAATCAAACAAGAAGATATTTTTAAGCCATCGTATTTTCTTTTCCACGCTTAAATATTAAAGGAAAAATACTATTTCACAACGGATGTATTTTTTTTCTTTTCAAAACTTTTTGGGTTTTCCGAAAGTAAGGCGTTGCTCCTTGACAACAAATAAGCATATTCTTCCCCTTTAAACTCACCCCCCTTCTTCGGTGGATCTCAGGTTACGGAGACGCAAACAGGAAATTTTCAAATTGTTTTCTCCCAGCCCACCCCCTTTAAAATGACACATCATGCTAACAAGTCCGTGAAATGAACACCCCTCTAAACCCCACTTTATATGGAGAAAAATGGGATCTACGGGGGTATAGATTATTTTCTTTATTTCTGCTCCAAGCCAAAGGTTGTGGGTACTCGTTAGAACAGCCTAAATGAGGCGGTTATAACGAGTATTCTCAACCTATATTTTGAGTAAAAATAAGAAAAATATCACAATGTTTCATCAGAAAAAAATGTCCGTTTTTGAGAAACGAAAACAAGAGCACCGCATGCGGGTGCCAACGCTCGACTGCAGTTTCTTTTAGTTAAACAAAAATTCTAAGTCAAAAAGGGGGCATAACTGTGCGAAAACTATTTTGAGGGTTACCTCACCTATTGGTATGAGTTCCCCTTATCATAATGAACAACTAGTCTGAGTTTCCTGTAAATATGTTCAGTAATGACAGAGATATTACAAAATGTCCTAGTTTTTGCCAAATTCTAAGTCGAAAAAGGGGCATAAATGTGCCACAAGTATTTTGAGAGTTACCTCACATATTGGTATGAGTTCCCCTTTTCATAATGGACAACTAGGCCGAATTTCGAGTAAATATATTCAGTAATGACAGATATATTACAAAATGTCCAAGTTTTTGCAAAAATTCTAAGTCGAAAAAGAGGCATAACTGTGTCAAAAATATTTTGAGGGTTACCTCACCTACTGGTATCAGTTTCCCTTTTCATAAGAGTTTCAAGTAAATATGTTCAGTAATGACAGAGATATTACAAAATGTTCAATGTTTTGCACGACGACGCAGACGACACAGACGCAAGCGAAGCCAGAGCTACGACAATACCTTAGTCGTTTTCTTCGAAAACAGCCGAGCTAAAAATGCATTATGCTTCACGAATATGTTATTGTCATGAATCAGAACGTATGTCACCTGCATCGATTTTCTCCCAGTATAATACAATATTTGTGAGCAAACTTATCTCATTTTTTTTTTCCATTTACTACCGATGATATCAGTTAAGTTTGTCCAGTTTTATTGGCTGTAATAAATCTCACATTTTTCATTAACCCGTGTGTGCCCGGCGTCCCATTTTTGGAGATAGTAGACCTAGATCAGACACCAAAGAACGTGGCGTCTGATCAATGTCTACTCTGTTGTTTAAAGTAGAGTATTTTGTTTTGTAAAGCTTGCAGCAAATAAGACCCCCCCCCCGATATTTAAAATAGACCCACCCTAAGCTATTAAATGGAAGAGTCTATTTGTCATATATAGGTTATGAATGGATTTATCGTGTTAGACTTTTAAGGGACAGATACGAGGGTGATACAAGACTATTTCCATGTGGTTACCAACCAAGTATGCCACTCAAGTTTTAGGTCGATTTCTTATCAATCGACCCAGGACTACTACATATAAATTTGAGTTATTTTGCTTATGTAAACATGACTACCCATGTCCGCACAAACATTACCTTTGTTTGTTTGTTTGTTTGATTGATTGATTAGAAGTTTAACGTCCACGCCAGCACTGTAAAGGTCATTTTGGAGAGTTGCTTCCAATTTTGTGGGACTTTTATCCGACACTGCGATGAAATGACATCTCAAGCCATGCCGCACAATGAAACTAATAGGGTTTATAAGCATGGGTGGGCCTACTCGCAACGCATTACCTGGGCAGGCTTAGATCCTCTAAGCAGTTTACCAGTACTCGTGTGCGGGTCGGTTTCAACTCTGCGTGGAAACATCATGCAGCCCATCTATTACTTCAAGCCCCGATGGGCGGGGGCTGCAATTGCCTTTGTACGAAATCCATGTAATAGAGTGGTGCGTAAAAGAGTTGATTATTTCTGAAATCTGGACTGGGCTCGTCATCACGAAAACATGACAATATAATTTCGACCCCCTTGAACCCCAATTTTATATGGTAAAACTGGGGTTTGCAGGGGGTAAGCGTTATTTTTTCTTATTTCTGCTCTAAAATATAGAGTGCGGGTACTCGTAAGAACCGCCTCGACGAGGCGGTTCTAACGTGTACCCACAATCTATATTTTGAGCAGAAATAAGAAAAATATCACAATTTTTCATCTTACAATTTTCGATTTTCTGCGATAAAAGTGAAGGCGTGTTTTCGCGTTCTTTAACTGGGAGATCATCAGCCTGATAATCGATTAAATATCGATCTGCCGCCGATTCTCACTCATTATCACTGAAGTAACCCCATCCACTTTTTCAATCAATCAATCAATCAATCAAATCTTTTATTCTCTCAATCCATCATACACAATGGCAATATGAGGTCATACAAACAATAGTTATAATAATTCAGAGAGGCTCAATGACAAATAGAGATATGAGGCTGCACATATCAAAAAATAACACAAGAAGACCATTCTTAAGTGAACCATTTGTGGCAACTAAGCCCGGGATGCAAGAAACAAGTCTAACAGTCATGTTTCGTACATCCAGTTTCAAGCTCCTCACTTTCCCGCTTTTGATTACCATGCAAATGTGTCTATGTAAAATAGAGCTATCCTATATGAACTTCAAGAGTTAACCTTCGGGTAACTTGTGATGCACATGTGCGCTGATGCTGGGCCGATGCTGGCAGTTTCATCATGGCAACAACAGCGAGCACACAGAGCCCTGCTGTCCCAGCAAGAATCTAACATTGTACAGCCCTGCACACACCACCGTATACTATACTTAGGCATGTCGACATGGCTTACACATGGCTTTAACGTGTATATAGGTTCTATATAATTTCATTCTATCAATACCTAATTTATTTCTAGTGATAAAATTTCCTTTACAAAATTCAGAATTATTATTCATATTAGTTTTTTTGTTGTTGTTGTTATTATTATTATTATTATTATCGCCATTTTCATTATCACCGTCATCAAAATCTCATCATAATTACAACCATCATCATCATTTGGTGTGTGTATAAAACATGTTCTTATTTCAAGAGTTATTAGAATGACTACGTGTTAGACCACCGGTCCCCGCCCATCTGGGCTTGAAGAAATAGTTGGGCTGCATGATGCTTTCAAGCAGAGCTGAAATCAGACCGCACACGAGTACTGGTAAACCGCTTAGCTGAGGCAAAGCGGTGCGAGTCGGACCGTCCATGCTTATAAAAACCCTATTGGTTCATCGGGCGACAGGGCTTGAGATGTCAATTCATCTCAATGTCTTGTAAAAGTCCCACAAAATTGGAAGCAAAGTCTCCAAAATGACCTATACAGTGTTGAGGGGGCGTTTAATCGCAAATCAAACAAACGTTTTGTTTGATTTGCGATTAAAGGCCCCGTCAACACTGACGCTTATCATGGGCTATAGGCCTGCTTTCATTCACGTCCCATATGTCACCTGCACAGTATTGATTTTGGAGAGAGCCAAACATCGATCAATATGGAAAAGAATTGCATTACCTTGGATATAATGTTGAGAAAATGTATCAATTTGGCATTACATAAAAATGATCATAAAATGTCAGTGTACTGTACGATTTATCTATTTTGATACTGCGGTGTTGACATCAGTACTCAAGTACTGATTTAGATAACTATATTATATCTTTGATTTTTGCAGTATATATTTCTATTTTTTCTAAAACTAAGACTGACTTGTCAGGGGGGACATGTATCTAAGCGGATTTGGTTGCCACGTTTTGTAATATTATAAATTTTGCAAGTCTCGCTACTTTGGGCACCTCGTTACTGATGCCCGGGACTTCCGTGGAGTGTGGGCCTTGTTTGCTGATGTTGGCTCGGTGGGGGACGCCTATAAGTTCCCTGGTAGGCGCCTCTTGCCTGATGCCCCCAGTTGACCTGTCTCATGAGCTACGTCGGTCGGTGTGTGCTCGGAGAGGGATGTGCTGTGTTTGCCGGGTATTGTCCACCATCCGTTTCGGTTTCAAAACTCTGGGGTTTAGACACACTGATGAAGATTAAATATCAGAAAGGCCTAAATTTGACCTAAATTTAATATATCACTAAATTTGGTATAGTTACGCATTAATTGAAATGGCTATAATTACGGGTTACTCAGTGAACTCAAACTCGAAACGTAATATATCCAATCACAACTGTCTTAAACAGTTTGATTTGAGGTTTAACGTCCCTGTCAACACTGTAAATGCCAATTTGGAGACGTTGCTTCCAATTTTGTGGGACTTTTACAAGACATTGAGATGAAATGACATCTCAAGCCCTATCGCCCAATGAAACCAATAGGGTTTATAAGCATGGACGGTCCGACTCGCACCGCTTTACCTGAGCAGGCTTAGATCCTCTAAGCGGTTTACCAGAACTCGTGTGCGGGTCGGTTTCAGCTCTGCGTGGAAGCATCATGCAGACCATTTATTTCTTCAAGCCCCGATGGGCTGGGACAATATCTTGAAAAGGTATGTTGTGCGTACTCGTTAGAATTGTCTCATTGAGGTGATTCTGATGGTTTCACACAACAAACATTTATTTGGGCCCCGTCAAGCGAATTTGGTACTTATCGCCTATGCGAGCAGCGAAGGTTCAGGCGAGCCTGCGCATCCGCGCAGTCTCGCCAGAACCTTCGCTGCTCGCTCATACAAGCAATGAATCCAGAGGAACCTTCAGACAGAAAGCCATATCCCTGGCCCCTCTGAATGGCTGGGCATGCGCAGTTAAAATTTGTCATGACGGAATGCTCGAAGACACAAATTCGCTTGGCGGGGCTCATTTTATAATGTCGAAAACATATTCTAAGATCATCCTCATATCCCGCGTCATCACGCAAACATACCAATACAGTTTTGACCCCCTTGAAACCCACATTTATATTGTAAAACTGGGGTTTACAGGGGTAAACCTTATTTTTCTTATTTCTGCTCTAACATATAGATTGTGGCTACTTGTTAAGACCGCCTCAATGGGGCAATTCTAACGAGTACCCACAATCTATACTGAGCAGAAATAAGAAAAATATCACATTTTTTCATCTTAGATTTTTTATTTTTAAGGCGGTAAAATTTACAGTGTATTTGTATAGGCGTGTTTTTAGCTCACCTGAGCACGAAGTGTTCAAGGTGGGCTATTTTGATCGGTCTTTGTCCGTCGTTCGTCGTCCGTGGGTGCGTGCGTGCGTCCGTCAGTCGTCAACTTTTGCTTTATACGACTTCTTCTCCAAAACTGCTGGACAGATTTTGAAATGATTTCACAGGAATGTTCCTTGGGTGACACCAAAATTGCTCAAATTGTTCCGCTCGGATGAACAAGATGGTCGCCAGAACTAAAAATAGAAAAAAAACCTGTAAACGACTTCTCCTCCATATATATACATAATGCTCTTTCTGGGATATAGTGGAATATAGTCCAGTCCTGGCAGTCCTCAGACTGCTTTTTATATATGCTTTGCACAAAGCATATTCTGATTTGGAAATTCTGGATATATTCTTGTCTAAAAGTTCTCTGGTGGGGTTTTCCCATAGTACTATTACGCTGTAGTACTATTACGTTGTACTACTATTACGCTGTAATAGTATTACAGTGTAATTACAGTGTAATACTATCATCCTGAAATATTATTACTTTATAATACTATTACGCCATAATACTATTACGCTGTAATACTATTACGCCGTAATACTATTACGCTGTAATACTATTACATTGTAATACTATTACTGTAATACTATTACGCTGTAATACTATTACGTTGTAATGCCTTCTAAAGCAGATTTATAAATAATGTCTCTTTTATTGCTCCTAATACACAACTCCAGTGATTTTATTGATTCCACACACTTATCTTCCGTTTCTAAATTAATTTTTATTTCGTCACTAATCCTCCTCTCTTCTGAATATGATTCTAACAATTTATTTTTAACTTCCTGCTTAACAACGCTCCGTGTCCGCTTGAGCATAAAAAAATTAAATTATCGCCCTCTCAATAACACCTGAATCATCCTCAACACTCTATCATACTCAATCTTGCAATTTCCTGCTTAAAAGGTTTTATAGAGTTAAAATATCTCTGTTTTTCTCTAAAATTCTTTCCACCACACTTATCACAGATTTGATATTTTGCTGTAGTACCTTTACCACATTGCAAACATTTCACTACTTTACTTTTGTTATGTTTTATAATAAAATTATGAGCCTTGCAGTATATAGAATGCTTTACTGATTTGTTTTTACATGGTTTATTTGAACCTAACGGCAACATAGCACATATATTTTGCATCTTTGCTTTTTCTATATCCATTTTTATTATTATATTTAAAAAAAAATTTTTATAGTTTAAAAGAAAACAAAAAATGAGTTCTGTAGAGAGACTGATACAATTGCATAGTGAAGGAAGAATTAGTGATGAGGCTTTAGACAAGGGTCTTAAATCCTTAGATATTGAGAAACAGAAGAGTGATGCACCACAACAAACTTCTGCATTAGATAATCTGCGTAAAAGACGTAGAAATAAAAAGAAAAGAAAACAAGCCGTCAATGCAGAAGTAATAAATGATGATATAAAATTAGTTGATAATCCATTATGCAATTACTTCAAAGCGTATGAAATAGATGCTCATAAATATAAAGACCCAAATATTTTGTTTAATGATAAAAAATCTGTCATTATAGATAAAATTAATGAAAACATTAAAGAATACAATGGTATTAAATTTTCAATTGGGTTATCTATAAAGTTTTTTAAAGATGAACTTAATGGTGAAAGAAAAGAAGTTATCGGTGCATCACACGGAGAACAATGTGCAGTTCTTAATGAAAATAATTTAGATGAAAACTATAACAAACAAACAACTTATATACAAACATGGATTGAAAAATTCACAAATACCGCAACAGGTTTAGAAATTGACCATTGTATCAAACTCTATGTTAACATAGCAAAATATGAACCACTTAAAGGCTCATCATACATTTCTTTACCTGAAGCATTGGCAAACAAAAAAGCAATAATCAACGTGCAAAACGACGATGATAGATGTTTAGAATGGGCTCTTAAATCAGCTTTATATCCAGCAAAGAATAATGTTTCGAATAAATATAGCTACACTAAATGCCCTAATCTGAATATGGAAGGAATTGACTTTCCCACACCAATCTCACAAATACCAAAAGTTGAGAAACAAAACAATATAGCAATCAATGTTTATGGATATACAATCACAAAAAAGACAGAGAAACTTACTGTATTTCCATATCATATTTCAAATCAATCAAATGATAAAGAAAGAATTAACCTGCTTTTGATAACAGAAGTTGAAGAGGAAATTGATGATAATGAAGAAGGAGAAATAGATGAAAATTATAATCCAGATGAAAAACCACAAAAGGAAACAAAATATCACTACTGTTGGATTAAAAGTCTAAATAGATTACTTCGTAATCAGAATAACAAACACGGAGCTACTTACTTTTGTGAAAGATGTCTTCACGGTTTTTCAAGAGAAGACCTACTAATCAAACACAAAGAAGACTGTGAAGGCATAAATAAATCTCCAATGCGAATAGAAATGCCATTAAAAGGTCTTATCAAGTTTAAAAATCATCAAAATCAAATGCCCGTTCCATATGTTATCTATGCTGACTTTGAAAGCACAATCAAACCCAAATCACAACAAAAAGGAGACAAATCAGAAATAACAAGCGAACACGAAGCGTGTGGATTCGGTTATCAAGTTGTTAGATATGATGGTAAAGCTGAAGAACCGGTAATCTACAGAGGTGAAGATACAGCTGAAGTTTTTTTAAATCACTTAGAATGCGAAGTAGAAAATATTAACAACGTTTTCAAGCATCCTGAAAAAATAATAATGACAGAACAGAACATACAAGATTATGAAGAGGCTACTCATTGCTGGATATGTGAAAATCCAATTGACAATGAAAAAAATCCAAAAGTAAAAGACCACTGTCATTTCACTGGAGAATACAGAGGACCAGCACATAAATCTTGTAATCTCAAACTTGCAATCAAACCAAATAAAACCAAAATTCCAGTTATCTTCCACAACTTAAAAGGTTATGATAGTCATCTAATAATGCAGAAAATACACAAAACAAGTGGAAACATTACTTGTATTGCAAATAATTCAGAGAAATTCATCTCATTCAACATTGGACAGCTAAAATTCTTAGACAGTTTTCAATTTATGGCTTCCTCTCTTGAAAAGTTAGTAGATGGAGCAATTGGTGTAAGTACAGAATGTGAAAAATGTAAAGATACAGAAGAAATAAACATCAATGAAAATTGGTTATTAACAGCAAAATGTAAAAAATGCCACAATACAAGATATAAACAACTCAACAAATCAGACTTACCATTAACTGTAAAACATACAACTAACTCACATCTTCTTGCTCGTAAAGGTATCTATCCATACGAATATATTGACAGTCAAGAAAGATTCAATGAAACTGAACTACCACCAATAGACAAATTCTACAGTTCTCTAACAGATGAAAGTATCAAACAAAAAGACTATGAACACGCTCAAAAAGTATGGAAACAATTTAACTGTAAAACACTTGGTGATTATCATGATTTATATCTCAAAACAGATGTTCTCTTACTTGCAGATGTTTTTCAAAAGTTTAGAGAAACCTGTATGAATAACTATAAACTTGACCCTCTACATTACTACACTGCACCTGGTCTATCTTGGGATGCTCTTCTAAAATACACAAAAATAGAATTACAACTTCTATCAGATTTGGATATGCATCTTTTCATTGAAAAAGGAATGAGAGGTGGAATAAGTATGGTTTCTAAAAGACACGCAAAAGCAAACAATAAATATGTCGCAGATTATAATCCAGATGAAGAAGACAATTACATAATGTATTTAGATGCAAATAATTTATATGGTCATTCAATGAGCCAACCACTTCCATATGGTGGTTTCAAATGGATAACTAATAAAGATTTAATAGATGGAGAACTTCAACCACTAAAAAAAGGTAGAGGAAGAATATATGAAGTAGATTTAGAATATCCCAAACATTTACATAAACTACATAACGACTATCCACTTGCACCTGAAAAATTAGCAATTAAAAAAGAATGGTTATCCGACTATCAAAATGAACTAATTGAAAATAGTATGTTAAAAACAGAAAAACTTGTCCCCAATCTAATGGATAAGAAGAAATATGTAGTACATTACAAGAACTTGAGACTATACAAACAACTTGGTATGAAAATAACAAAAATACACAGAATATTAGAATTTGATGAGAAACCTTGGATGGAACCTTACATACGTCTGAATACAGAATTACGTAAAAAAGCAAAGACTACATTTGAAAAAGATTTCTTTAAACTTATGAACAACTCAGTATTTGGCAAAACAATGGAAAACATACGTAAAAGAGTTGATATTAAATTAGTCAAAACAGATGGCAGTGAAAATGAAAAAATCCGCAAGATAATAGCCAAACCAAACTTCAATCGTAGAGTAAAGTTCTCTGATGATTTATCTGCCATTCAAGTGAATAAAACAAGATTAACTCTAAATAAACCAATATATGTTGGCTTCTGTGTTTTAGATTTATCAAAACATCTTATGTATGATTGGTATTATAATACATTGAAAAAGAAGTATGGTGATAACTGCACCTTGTTATACACCGATACTGACAGTTTATTAGTAGATATCAAAACCAAAGATGCTTACAAAGATATGTCTGAAATGAAAGATGAATACGATTTCTCTGATTATCCAAAAGAACATCCACTATACGATGAAACAAACAAGAAGGTCATAGGTAAGATGAAGGATGAATGTGCTGGTGTTTCAATATCAGAATATATTGGTCTTCGTCCTAAATTATATTCAGTATTAAGAGCAGATGAACAAGTCATCAAAAAAGCGAAAGGAACAAAAAAATATGTAATCAAAAAACAAATCAATTTTGAAAACTACAGAGATGCATTATTCAACAAAAAGAAATACACACACTCAATGAACATGCTACGCTCAATGCATCACAACATATATGGATTAAAAGTAAATAAGACTACCCTTTCTCCTTTAGACACAAAAAGATACATAGCACCAGATGGAATCACGACATACGCGTATGGGTATCAGCCGGAACAATAAGTAATTCCTCTTTGACAAACCCTCTCTTAGGTGCAGGAGATTTCAAATAATAAACTCTTATTCCCTGCGTTATAATATGATAGTCAATCTTATGAATATCAACAGACCATACTGGGTCAGTAGCCCTTCTCTTTCCACCACCTTCTAATTCTCCAGGTTGATACAAATATCTAACATTTGCATAAGGACAAATTTCAGCATCAACTTTTCTTGTTATAATTGGAGGAGGTTTTTTCGTCTCCTTATTTAATGCTTTAATAACATCAGATAATCTCTTAACCCATTCTCTGTTTCTTTTTTTAGTATCAATCTCTTTAGCATACTGATAACCAAACAATCTTTCTGCTAAGGTTCTATTAAATCTTTCTACTATTCCTTGGTCTCTGTGTATTTCTTTTCTACCTCTTCTTATTTTGGTATTATGCTTTTCCATCAAAGTTGAAACGGAACTCATAAATTCTCTACCAGGATCAACTTGCAATAGTTTAGGATACTTCAAATGTCTTTTATAAATCTTCTCAAAAGCATTTGCAACTTCTTTACTATCTTTCGACGTCAAAGGTTCGGCTTCTTTATATCTTGTTCCAACATCAACCACTGTCAATGCATACTTGTATGTCTTCCTACCAATAGTATCGTGAGGTAAAAACAACAAATCAGCCTGATGAACTTCATTCTCTGCAGACACATCAAATTTTGGTCTTATTATTCTCTTAGGTGCAGGTAAATATATTTGCCAAATTGCTTGTTTCTTTAAGAACTCTAATGCTTGTTTCTGACTAACCTTTGCTTCTTTTGCTAACTTACCAACAGCTGAGTGTCCTTTCCAGAAACCTTTTGGACTATAGTATATCTTCTCCATTTATTTTTATTTAAGAAAAAATATTTATATATAAAAAGATGTCAAAGAACGCACAAACGCAAAATATAGCACAATTGCTTGATGATGACTATTCACCTACAAAAGAAGAGTTTGAAGAGCTGTTAAAGGAACAAAGTCAATTTGACACAAAGAAATGGACTGATTTAGAAATCAACAACATTTATACAATCACTGACTACAGAGAAATTAACACAGAAAATGGTGTGAGTGTAATTTTAACTCTCAAAGACAATGGTGAAGTATGGAGTCCTGCACATCTCACAAAGAAGATAGAAGGTAAAGAACCACCATTTTATGTAAGACCACTTGGTTTGAAACCATGTAAGAATAATAAAAAAAATAAATATCATGCTTATGATTTAGTTTTTCCAAAGAAAGATTATGTCAAAAAATAATTTTTTTTAACCTACATCAACTTCCAAGCAACAAATCCTGTCAATGCCATACCACCAACAACAAATGCAATCTCTCTATTTTTCTGGTCTTCTGATGGAGTGTAAAAATCACTTAATGTAGGTTTTGGTGGTAATGGTGTGGATAAATTATCTGGCAATTGTTTTCCTGTAATATAATAATATTGTTTCATAGCAGTGTCAGCATCACTGAACTCATCCACAGCATGATGTTCCTTCTTCAGTTGCTCATTAATAAAATCCAATCTTTGTGTTCTCTTCTCATTCCACGCAGTTGTTGCTGATTCTAATTGTTCCATCGCTTTATCATGTCGTTTTCTCTCTTCATCACTATTACTACCCATATGTGAAAATAAATAATTACTACCTGAAAAGGCTAAGGCGTTTGTAATTGCTCCTCCAACCATTAATGCTACTGCACTTGCCATTTTTATATAATGGAAAAAAAAATATATTAAAATTACTTCATAATATCTGCAGGAATAATACCTTGCTTAACAAGCATATCCTTTGTTGCCATTGCAAGTAATATATCAATGGACAACATACCAATATCTGTCATATTAAAATCTACTTTTGGTGCTGGTCTTTTCAATAGTTTTCTACCAAGTTCTGAATATCCAACAGTTAATACAGTTTCCACTCCAGCATGATATAACATGTTTGCAATTTGTTTTCCGTCTATTGAGGTTGTCATTTTTTTTTTAATGAGAATATTATTTTTTTAAATTAATTAAATTCAAATGGGTCAATTTCTTTTTGTTGTATAATAGGTTGTTGCATCATAGGTTGTTGTGGTACAACTTGTTTAGACTTGTACATATACAATCCTATTCCAACAACTCCAACTGTTATGCATAATGGTATATAATTTTTGTATATATTTATATTCTGTGAATTTGGAGAGCCGACTTCATCATCTTTTGTTATAGATTTTAATTCCATGTTTTCTTTCTTTATAGTTTCAGTCTCCTTTCTTCTTAATTCTGCATTTCTTTTTCTTGCTTCTGCACCTTTCTTACCAGCAACTACTCGTCTTGGGTCTTTTGTTTTAACTTCACTATCACTCATTATCTTTTTCTAAGGGGATATTTTCTTTTTTATTAAAATCAATATGTCTTGCTGTTGTTAGCATTGCAGTTAATGGAGCAAGATACATTCCATATCTATAATACAATTCACAACACGAACTTGTCAAAGCGTGATTGATAAAAGGGTCTTCCTCTAAGTCTTGTATCAGTTTAGGTGGATTAACAACATTGAAATACTTTGATACACCCATAACGTATAAGTTAATGAAAGAATTACCCAATGTCTTAGTCATACTTGCTCCCAATCTTGCTTCATATCTGCAGTAAAGTTTGTTTATTTGTTCTGCTGTCATTGTATCAATGTCTGATAGTTGTAAGTCTTTACCAAGATACTGCTTACTACCACCACCAGCAACAATGGCTGATAATCGCTCACGTTTTGTTTCTTGTTCATTATTTTCTACATAAGTGCTTTCACATTCAATGTCTTGTAATAATTCTTCAGCATTCATTTTTATTTTATGTAATTTATTTTTTATTTTTAAAAAATAAAACATCGCATATCCGACTATTGATAAGATTACAGTGTTTGTTATGATTATTGATAAGATTGCAGTGATTGATAATATTTCTAACAGCATTGTTTTTTAGTATTGCTATTTTACATTGCATAAGCATTACTTAAGATTTGCTACAGCATTGAATAAGCATTACTTAATCATTGCTAAAAAAATAATCAATCAACCAACCAATAACCAGTAGGCTGGTCAGTCTTCAAAATTAACTTACGATGCTTCTTTTTTTTCAGTTCTTCTTTTATTCTCTGTCGTTCTTCCAAAGTAGGAATAACATCATTCTCTCTTAAACAATTTTCAAAACTATCTCTATCTTTTGTGTAGAACATGCATAGCCATTTTGTTTGTTCTCTTAAATCTTTTAACACAGAATTATATCTCTGCGAAATAACCCACACTGATTGTTCTGCATGCCTACCAGAAAATGCTAATTCTGATAACATATCTTTTTTCTTTGTTAGTTCTTTCGTTGCACTGCAATCATCAATAATGTAGAGAGTAGAATGACCAGCATATTTATTAAAGAACATTCTTAGTAGTTCTTGTAGTTTTTCTTCTCCATTAACAATAGGATTAACAATTGTTATATTTTTTGTTTTAGGCTTTCTAACATCACCAATCCACTCACGATTTTTATAAGCCTTGTTCCATTGAATGGTTGGGCAAAGTATAACAATATGTTTAAATACTTGACGATATTCCTCTTCCAAAAGGTCAAGGACAAACTCTGTTTTCCCGCATCCAGTTTGACCACATATAATAGCACAATGAGGATATTTTGGTAGTTCCATTTTTATTTGTAAAAAAAAAAATATTAATAACTGACTTCTTTAAATCTACCATCTTCAAAGTTGATTTGTGCATCTTGTATAACAAACAAATAAAGATTGATTGGTTCATCTGCTCCTGCTTCTTTCGTTATTTGTATTGTGATACCTTCTGATGCATTTTCAATTCTTCTTCCAGAACCATGAAGTGTATTATCATCAGTTGAACGTAAATCCAACCATAAAGCATACCTGTTCGTTAGATATTTCTCTATTGTTGTATCAGTAAAATATAAATCTTTAACAACCATACTTGTTTCTTTGTTTCTTTTTGAATTCAAAGCAAAGAATTTATTTATTTCGTCCCAGTGTTGGTGGGACTTCATTCCTTGACTATACAATTGATTCGGAATCCCTTCTATTGTCATTTCCACTTTTGTAATTTCTGGATTATAATATTCTTCTGTGCTGGCCCTTTCAGGATCTTCGAATAGCATAAGAATTCCTTTCATACTTCTTGCAGGAACATTTAGATTGATATTCCATAGTGTATCAGATTTGTTTTTAGTTATTTTTCTGTGTCTTAGTATTCTGTCATACAAAATAACCATTTTACCATCAACTTGCTGTCTTATTTGTCTTGCTAATTCAGTATCAGAAACAATATCAAATTCCAAACAAATATTTTTGATTGTATAAGATGAAGTTGCATCGCCTGATTTAATTACTTTATTATAATCATTGAATGTAAGTTCATATTCAAGTCTATCTCCTAATCCAGCTTGATAAAAAGGCATATGGGTTTCCAATAATTCAAAATCAAGTGGGATGCAAAACCTGTTTCCATATGCTTTTGCGATGGCTTGATCTTCTTTATCTGCTGTTGCGTTTCCTGCACCCACTCTATGTTTCAACATGTTCTCTTTGCCAACGCCTTGATATACCATATTTACACGTTCTGTAATAGTCTTCCATAAATCAATATAACAATGATAGATGTCACTATCGTCAATGGACATAACTTCATTTCCACTTATTCTAATTGTTGTTTTCTTAATTATTGCTCTTCCTATGTTTTGAAATATAGTTGCATTTGCATCTTTAGAGGTTAGTTCAATTTCAAATGCTAATCTGACTGTTCCGGGAACAATAACATCATTACCACTTAGATTAGGAAATCTCACTAACAATTGTTGATTTTGGTCAATAGTTGAAGGGTTATTTGTTATTACTACACTTTGGCGAATGCCTTTTACACCACGTGGTTCTCTTATTTTTCTGTAAGGGTTTAGTTTATCTCCGTAGGCTGACATGTTTTTATTAAAAGATAAAAAATATTTTTAAATAATAAATAAATAATGGCTGAATATGAAAATCCTGAGTATGACAGGGAGGATTATGATGAAGAAGCAGAAACATCTTTTACAGATGAAGAGCAGTTTCAGAGAACATTAAATAGTCAGTTTGCTGGTTTGAATGATTTAACCGGTGATGATTGGAAAACTCTGCGTAATAGCATAGGTCAAAAAATGATAGATAGATTTTACGAAAGGAATGAAGAACCTAAACGTAAAATCAAAGGTTTGTCTCTCAAGAAAGTTGATATAGGGAGACCAATGTTATATGTTAAAGATGAAGGTGGAAAGGATATTGCATTAACATATTATCGTTCCAATGCACCAGATGAAATAGCAACATTTTTATCATTTAATACTTTGCAAAGGAAATATGGTGTTGATTTTGTTAGGAATGTATTAGGTGTAGATGATTTTAAACCATCTGCTACAAGACTTAAAGAAGGTAGAGCTGAGCTTACAACTTTAATAGAAAACCAGTTGAGAGAGACACAATCTGATTTATTATCAGAAAAATTCAAGAATCTTGATAATGATGTATCATCACAACAAGAAGCACAAGAACTATTAGAAACTGCAAATAATGCAGAAACATCTGTGAAAACATTAGAGACATCATTCATTGAAAGTGTTAGTAGTGAAGCAGGAACACAAACAGATTGGACAAAAAGAGAGATTGATGGAATAGCAAATGCAATGACAACAGTCAAAGAAGAGATAGCAAATGAATTGGCAAAACTGAATGAAACAAATAAAGACTTAGCAAAAGAAAATACAAAATTAGAACAAGCCAAAGCAGACAATGATGAATTTCAAATAGAAAGGATAAGTAGTCGAATCAAAGAGTTAGAAAGTGAGAGAAGTGCAAGATTGGAAGTTATTAATGTTAATAAAGATAAACTACGTAGTCAGGTAAATAGAATCAAAGAGACTATAAACAAAGTATTAAAAGAAGACACTACATTGGGTGAAAGAATTAGAACATTATTCAGAGAACAAGGCATTACAATTGTTAGTATTTTAACCGCTTTTGGAATGATTATTGGAGTTATTGTTGAGGCTGTTATTCCTGGTGGTACTACTTCAACCCCTCCTTCTCCACCAAAAGGTGGTGTTAAAGATTGGGTTAAGAAACAATTATCAAATCTTGGTAAATTACTTTCTACCCTTGCAGGAAAAGTAGCTACTGCGTTACCAGGTGTTATTGGTTCTATTGTGTCTTGGTTGTTGTCTTCTGCGGGTAAAGTTGTTAATTGGTTTGGAGAACATCTATGGGCATTAGTTGTATTGGTTGCTGGATTGTTATATGCATCTGCAAGAGAGTTTATAAGAAAAAAAAGAACTTAATAAATTTCATACATAATTAATAGTCCAATTGCAATACTACCAACTATTAATGCTGTTTTGTTGTCTTCGTGTTGTATTGCTTCTTTTTTTTCAACGGGTTCTGGTAGAGATTTGATTTTTGGTTCTGGTAGAGATTTCTTTGTTTCCTGATGTTTTGGTTCTGGTAGAGATTTCTTTGTTTCCTGATGTTTTGGTTCTGGTAGAGATTTCTTTGTTGGTGTGCCTTGTATAGTTGCAGGTTGTGTAGTAGGTGCAACAGGTTTAACATTTACATCACTATTGAAACCAAGTGTTTGATTTTCTGTTGCAATTACAATTTTATTATTATATCCAGCGATAGTGCCAATTTGTAAAATCATATTACTGGGAGACATATATAATCCAATACCATAAACAAAATCTACTTTACTTCTTGCATATTTGAGTGTGTTTTGATATCTTTGTATTTGACCTGGTAAATCAACTGGACTATTAATAGCGTCTTCAATGTTAGCAAGAAATTGTTTCTGAGCATCAAATCCTGTGCCTATTTTTAGTATTTCTACACGTGTTTGAGATTGTGCTCCTAATAGAGCCCATACAAACATTCTAATACTTTCGTTAATTCGTTCAATACCTGTTTTTGTTAATCCTTTTGATTTGTCTAATATAAACATTGTCCAGGCGTCACTTATATCTACTGTATGTGCTATTTTATCATTTGGATTAAAGAATGGTCCATCACTTCTATGATCTTGTCTATATTTTCCACTTGGTTTAAAATATTGTGTGTAACTCCCTAGACCACTGCATTTAGAACTACTTTCTAATTTTTGACGCCAATCTGTATTAGGTGAAACATTGAATTCATTGCATAACTTTTGATAGGTTGCTTTGTCGTATGGGTTTTTGTAATAACAAAATGATGCATCTGTTGGTAAAGGTGTTTTAAGTTCTTTCAAAATACGAGCAATACAATAATAAACATGAAATGTATATACTGTTTTAGTTAGTCCTGAAGTGTTTTGCAAATGGTCTTGATAACTTACTCCACATCCTGCAGTGGCACACCAGACAGCAAAATTTAATTGACATTGCCACCAGTCAAATGATGAATGAAGCCATGTATTCCACGGTTCATTGGTGTGTAATGTTGGATTTTGATAGTTTTGAAATAAGTCGGGAAACGTTACTGGAAAATGGTCGTCTTTATTAACATAAATCGTTTGTTTTATAAGTTCAATATTCTTTTCGGTATATTTAGTATTGGGGTTATATGATGCATTGGAATTGTACTTGAATTCTTTAGGTATCATTTTTATTATTGATTATATATAAAAAATAAAAATGTATCATACAATTTCGAATATTGACAAGACAATAAACTTGCAACAATACATTGATAACAGAGATGGGAATAAACGTATTGGTTTGAAATCTATAACATATGGTGTTGGATGGTATAATGTTGTTGATGAATATTTGCAGAAGACTAAAGAGAGACCTCATAAGATTATAGATGGTTATTATAGTTTCCAACAAATAGCAGATTTATTTCAAAGTAATAATATTACATTATCTGTAAATGAAACAAATGGAATTGCTTCTTTAATTACACCGGATGAATTGAAGATAAGCAAGGGCTTAAAACAAATGTTGGGGTTTGGAAATAAGCGAAAGTTTGCTGTTAATGAAACTCATTATGGTGAGAGAGCTGTAGATTTTGCTGTTTATAAATCATTGTATGTTCATTTGGAACAGATTAATACTTCAAATAATTATTTAGATGGTATGCCGAGTACTGTGTTGGCTGTTGTTCCAGTGGAAAATAAAGAGTTTGGAGAGATAACAACAGTGAGATTTGAGCATCCAGAATATAAGTGTTTGGTGAATGATGCTATAGCAGAATTGAAATTAGAAATCAGGGATGAAAATAACAAGAAGGTAATTAATCATCTACCAATTAATTGCGTTTTGGAAATTATATAATTATAATTAAAAACATGAGTATATTTGGTGCTAAGAGAAAACACGTAGATGCATTGGGGCTGAAACAAGAAATATTTAATATGAGAAGTCAAGCATTTACACAAATAAATACATTGAATGATAGACATACAGGACTTCAAGATAGATTTCGGGATATGTATGTCAATCATCGATTATTATATAATAAGGTTGATAATATGCCAGACAGAAAATTGATAAGCATTTGTGCGGAGAGTAAAGGTTCCTTACAGAAGAATGAAGTGTTTGGCTTTGGAAATGGTGGTAGAGAAGTAGGTGTTGGATATGTGATGAACTTTCCTGGCCAGATAATAGGTGTTGGACTGTCGAGTAAAAGAACAAAAGGCGATGTGTCTGTGGCGATTGCAATTAATGGAAATCCACAAGCAGGATATGGTATATCATTGAATAATATTTTAAGGAAACACGATAACTTTGCTACACCGTTAAAGGTTAAGGCTGGTGATGCAATTGATTTTGTTTGCCAGACTAATAATGCTACGTGTGTCAATACTGTGGCTTCGATGATAATTGAATTATTTATTGAATAAAAAAAAATATATGTTATCAAGAAAAAAATGAAACAACCAAGTGCACCTTTATATCCTGAGTTGCCTGTTGAAGATGGACAGAATTATAGATTGCAGAAGATTTCTGAGATAGAGAAGACGTTAATTAATGAGAGAGATGTGAGAAAAGCATTGTATAAAAAGTATAAACGAGGTATAAATATTACCGACGGTGTTGATACTGGTTTGATATCAACAAGTGTTATTTTGGCAGGTGTTGGATTGGCTGTTCCAATTATGTTGCCTTTAGAGATTGGTGCTGTTGTGTGTGGGAGTTTGGGTGTGTGTGTTAAACTTGTTAGACGTAGATTACATGCAAAAACACAAAAACATTATGAGATTAAAACTATTGCAGATTCAAAACTGAATAGTATAAAGGATTTGATTTCTAAGGCTTTGACAGACGGACAGATATCTGAGAATGAATTTAAATTGATTTTAGATGAATTAGACAAATATAATAAACTGAAAGATAGCATACACTCAAAACAAACAGGATTAAGTGAAACGGAAAGAAAAAAACTTATTGAGGAAGGTAAGGTACAGGCTTTAGCCGAGGTAAAAAAAAAATAGGAAATGTTTGATTTTATTGAATAAAATTACAATAGTAAATAATGACCCACCACCTATTTATAGGAGCACAAACTAAATATGCAGATTTCTTCATTCTAATTCTTTGCGAATTTCTTTTACTGACTGTTAAAAGCTACGCATTACGGTGATTCACGGTCCTTTCTGTGCTTTGATTATTCCCGTAACGACTTTCAGGCCTTTCTGTACTTTGATTATATCCGTAACGACTTTCAGGCCTTTCTGTACTTTGATTATATCCGTAACGACTTTCGGACTATAAGGGTGCGCAGTCTGGTCAGGGTCTTCCCTATTCATAAATGCTAAAAGATACCTTTATCTCAATGGTGAAAGTGTCTAAGAATCTGACAATGACGAACGTCGTTTTAGAGGCATTAAGTGTTATTCAAAAAAAGATAAAAGACACATAATTTTGTTCAATAAAATAGTAATAAAAAACGATCCACCGCCTTTGTATCAAAGATGAATACATGGGTGAATATTTTTTTGTCCACCTCTCTACTGGACTATCAGTGTAAACATCAGAGGAAAGTTTTTATCTTATCACCGATGACGTATATGACACGCGTGTCACATAATAATTTAACCTATCACCGGTTTACAGTTTCATCAGGTTTGAGAAATCTACCATACAACTGGATTACAAAATGGCTCATTCAATTAAATCAGTTTCAAAATTTTCTGAGGATGCCATTAATGTTGCTTTAAATTCCATACCCTCAGGAAAAAGCAGCTTTTGAAAAGGGGTTGGAAGTGCTTAAGGCGGCTTTAGGAAAAAAAACAGAGAAAACTACGCCCAGGGTGCGCATCTCTGTCTCTAAAGGTGAGTACTTTTTTTCTCAATGAACAAAATGGATTACGCGTAATCATGAATAAAAAGTCTCAACAAAATGGATTACAGCGTAATAATATTACAGCGTAATAGTATAATGGCGTAATAGTATTATAAAGTATTAATATTTCAGGATGATAGTATTACACTGTAATAACACTGTAATACTATTACAGCGTAATAGTAGTACAACGTAATAGTACTACAGCGTAATAGTACTATGGGAAAACCCCACCAGAGAACTTTTAGACAAGAATATATCCAGAATTTCCAAATCAGAATATGCTTTGTGCAAAGTATATATAAAAAGCAGTCTGAGGACTGCCAGGACTGGACTATATTCCACTATATCCCAGAAAGAGCATTATGTATATATATCCTCCTTAACCAGTGCATGGATTTTGATATAATTTCACAGGAATGTTCCTTTGGTGACTCTCTTCCAAAATTGCTCAAACCGTTCCGCTCGGATGCACAAGATGGCCGCCAGAGCTAAAAATAGAAAAACCTTTAAACGACTTCTTCTCCTTAACCAGTGAATGGATTTCAAAATAATTTCACAAGAATGTTCCTTGGGTGACCCTATATCAAAATTGCTCAAATTGTTTCGCTCGGATGAACAAGATTGCCACCAGAGCTAAAAATAGAAAACACCTTTAAACGACTTCTCCGCCTAAACCAGTGCATGGATTTTGAATTAATTTCACAGGAAGGTTCCATGGGTGACTCTCTACCAAAAGTGCTCAAACTGTTCCGCTCGGTTGAACAAGATGGCCGCCAGAGTTAAAAAGAAAAACCTTTAAACAACTTCTTCTCCTTAACCAATGAATGGATTTCAAAATAATTTCACAGGAATGTTCCTTGGTTGACCCTCTACCAAAAATGCTCAAATTGTTCCGCTCGGGTGAACAAGATGGCCACCAGAGCTAAAAATAGAAAAACCTTTAAACGACTTCTCCTTCTTAACCAGTGCATGGATTTTGAAATAATTTCACAGGAAGGGGTCTTGGGTGACACTCTGCTAAAATGCTCAAACCGTTCCGCTCAGATGAACAAAATGGCCACCAGAGCTAAAAATAGAAAAAACCTTTAAACGACTTTAAACCAGTGGATGGATTTCAAAATAATTTCACAGGAATGTTCCTCGGGTGACCCTCTACAAAAATTGCTCAAATCGTTCGGCTCGGGTGAACAAAATGGCCACCAGAGCTAAAAATAGAAAAACCTTTAAACGACTTCTTCTCCTTAACCAGTGGATGGATTTCAAAATAATTTCATTGGAATGTTCCTTTGGTGACCCTCTACCAAAATTGCTCATATCGTTCTGCTCGGGTGAACAAGATGGTCACCAGAGCTAAAAATAGAAAAACCTTAAAACGACTTCTCCTCCTTAACCGGTGCATGGAGTTTGAAATAATTTCACAGGAATGTTCCTTGAGTGACCCTCTACCAAAATTGCTCAAACCGTTAATTATGCTCGGATGAAAAAGATAGCCACCAGGGCTAAAAATAGAAAAATATTTAAAAGTCTTCTCTTCCTTAACTATTGGATGCATTTTGAAAAAGAAAAAAAAAACATGCACAAGAATGATCCTTGACGGACCCTCTACCAAAATTGCTCAAACTGCTCTGCTCGGATGAACAAGATGGCCACCAGAGCTAAAAATAGAAAAAAAAAATAAACGACTTCTGGCCCTTAACCAGTGAATGGATTTCGATATAATTTCACAGGAATGTCTAATGGGTGACCCTCTATTACAATTGTTCAAACAATTCTGCTGGGATGAAAAAGGTGGCCGCTAGAGTTCATAATAGAAAAACTTTTAAATAACTTCTCCTGCTTAACCAGTGGATGGATTTCGAATTAATTTCATTATGATAACTCACCCGTGTGTCTTAGTGCATGTTTCATATCTCCAAAATGGCAACTTTGCTGATGAAAATCCATGATATTTTTCTTATCAATGCTCAAAACATAGGTTTGTGCTCGTTAGAACTGCCTCATTGAGGCCGTTCTAACGAGTACCCACAACCTATGTCTTGGAGTAGAAATAATAAAAATAATGTATACCCCCAAAACCCCCAGTTTTCTCTATATGGAGTGGGATTTAGGGGGTCTTCATTTCAAAAACTTGTTTTAAAATTGCTCAAGACGTTGTGCTTGGATGAAGAAGATGGCTAAAATTATAAAAACCTACTTGTGTCAACCAAAATTGCTCAAACCCTCTACTCTACCATATATTATCTTCAATTTCATTTTGTACAATATAGATCAGGTGAGCGATCCAGGGCCATCATGGCCCTCTTGTTGTTATGTGACTTACCAGTATAAATAACAATCAATAGTTCCGACTACCTCTATTTCGAACAAAATTTCATGGCTCCGAGGGTGTTCGAGTTATTAAAGTTCGACTGTATTCCGTTTAAACTTAGATTCCTATATATTTAGCAAATAGTGTAGACCCTGATCAGACAATGCGTTCTATTGCGTCTGGTATGGGTCCACACTGTTTGATAGTATCTCGGCATGTAAGCCCAACCTATCTTTTAGACACATAACCCCGTCCCCCGCTCATAGGGGCTTGAAGAAATATATATGGGCTGCATGATGCTTCCACGCAGAGCTGAATCCGGCCCGCACATTAGTACTGGTAAACCGCTTAGAGGATCCAAGCCTGTCCAGGAACCGCGGTGCGAGGCGGACCGTCCGTGCTAATAAACCCTATTGGTTTCATTGGGCGACAGGGCTTGAGGTGTCATTTTATCTCATTGTCTTGTAAAAGTCCCACAAAATTGGAAGCAACGTCTCCAAAATGACCTTTACAGTGTTGACGGGGACGTTAAACCTCAAATCGAACAATCAAACAAACACATAACCCTCATAGCCATCACGAAAACACGCCTGAACAGTTTTGACCACCTTGAACCCAACTTTTATATAGTAAAACTTGGGTTTGCAGGGGTAAACCTTATTTTTCTCATTTCTGCTCTAAAATATAGAGTGTGGGTACTCGTTAGAACCTCCTCGATGAGGCGGTTTGAACGAGTACCCACAATCCATATTTTGTTCAGAAATAAGAAAACAACCATAATTTTTCATCATAAAATCTTCGTTTTTTCGGGGGTAAAATTTACAACGTATTTGTAGAGGCGTGTTTTTGTAATGCCTCAAAAAGTATCTTAATCGAGTAATCATAGAAAATTGATTAATCGGCATACCACTAATTTCATATACTACTAAGTACTGTTAGTTGACTATACCATCACCTGAACACGTCCGTGAAATGTAGACCTCACCCCCCCACCCTAAACCCCAATTCATACAGAGAAAACTTGGGTTTACGGGGGTAGACAGTATTTTTCTTATTTCTGCTCCAAGACATAGGTTGTGGATACTCGTTAGAACCGCCCCATTTAGAACCGCCTCAATGAGGCGGTTCACCCATAACATATGTTTTGAGCATTTATAAGAAAAATATCACGGATTTTCATAAGAAAAGTAGCGCGTTTGGAGATATGTAAAATGCCCTATATCACACGGATGTGTTATCGTAATGCAATGTTTCTTTTTTTCAGAAGTGGACAGCAAAGAACAATATGCCACAGCAACATGGCTGTCTTCGACTCCGATCGCTTCTGAGATTACTACACACAATTATACACTGTCTGATGTACCCCTGTATATGCGTTTGTAAGATAAGACACAAGAAAAGAAGTTTCTTTCGAATTCTGGTTCTGTTTGGCCTGTGTACTGTGTTTTACATTCAGTTCGATTTTCTGTTCCAAAGAGAAAATGTGATGAATCCATGTAGACTTCCAAAGATTGATTTTCACGACAAGTCTTTAGACAGAGTGTTTTGGCACATGGAAACAGAAATATGTGACTTTTGGGAAGATTTTGTTTACTTCGACAACACTGGAGTTGTTCGAATGAACTCTGACGTCCTAAAAAAGCGCGGTTTCACAAATGTATCGTGTGGGTATTCAAAAGTTGACCTTTACGACCAGAACAATGCCTATATTTCAGACAAGATCGTGTTTACTTTGCCATCTTATACAGAATCAGACTTTGTTCATGTAAAATGCTTTAATTCTGAAGGGAAAATTATATTCAGCAACCTACTGTACAAAGTTGACAATGCAACTGTATTGGGAAAACGCAAACTAGGAGAAGAATCGAAGGACCAGCTTAGTATAATCATTCTGGGGCTGGACTCTGTATCAAGGTTAGTTGCTGAACGAAAATTGCCCCTTACCCTTCCTTACATTCGGGACGAACTCGGTGGGTATGTTATGAAAGGTTACACTAAGGTTGGAGACAATACGTTTCCTAACTTACTTGCTATGCTGACGGGTAAAACACTGCTTGAAGCGGTAGTTCCCACATTAGACTACCCGCTGGTATACAAAGAGGTTATCAGTAAAGGCTATTTAGATTGTTATGCCGAGGACTGGACCTCATACTTCCCTTTCCTGGGTTTTAAGTTCCCTTACTATACGCACTATCTACGAAAAATTTTCCTCGCGCGTGAAAAAGTTAAACTATTTTCGAATGCTTCAGCAGACAGTTTTCTTCAAACCAGCCCAGTATGCTTTGGAAATAAACTGCAGCATAAGATGTTGATTGACTATTGCCAGAAATGTGTCGACTCCTACAAGAATAAATTAAAGTTTATTTTCATGTGGCAAAACGAAATTGCTCATCATCAGTCCAATAAGGTTCAGTATGCGGACATAGATCTGAAAAACTTTTTACAACGCTTAAAAGAAACGGACAAACTACAGCACACAGTCGTCATTCTCTGTGGTGATCACGGACCTCGACATGGACCCGTAGTGAACAACGATATTGGGCGCTTTACCGGAAGATTACCATTGCTTGCTATCCTACTTCCGGAACAAATCAAACAGAGATTTCCTCACATACATAAAAACATGTTGTTAAACACAGAAAAACTTACAACACCTTTTGATCTGCACGAAACTTTGAAGGATATAATTCACCAGAATTTTGGGCTGAAGAAAAGTATGCATCAGAACGGAGTTATTCCAAGAGGTATAAGTCTATTCCAGGACATCCCAGACGAAAGAAGCTGTTATGAAGCCGGTGTGTCAGAACATTATTGTCCGTGTTATTCATTTTCGAACGTCTCTCTACACGAGAAGCCTGTCATTGAGGTTTCCGACTTTGTTGTATTCTCAATCAACGAATTCCTTTCGAAGGAGAAAGAAAAATGTGCTGCATTAAAATTGTTTAATATTCATTCAGCTAAAATTCAGCATGCCCCTAAAACGGATTTGGATACCGGAAGTTCAACGAATTATGTTGTCGTTCTGGAAACAGTTCCAGGACATGGTTTATTCGAGGCGACCACACAGCACATTTCAAGCTCAAAAATAAAACTTTTAGGGGATGTCAATAGGCTTAATACTTACGGAAATCAGTCCAGCTGTATCACAGACCATTTTCTGCATTTGTATTGTTATTGCGCGCTATAGCACTATCCTGTTGCTCACACGCCATCACGAAAACACGAATACAAATACATTGTTAATTTTACCACCGAAAAATGAAAATGTTTAGATGAAAAATTGCGGTATTTTTTTATTTCTGCTCAAAACATAGATTGTGGATACCCGTTAACGCGTACGCACAACCTATGTTTTTGAGCAGAAATAATGTATACCCCTGCAAACCCCAGTTGTACTATATAAACGTGGGGTTTAATGGGGTCAAAATTATATAGGTGTGTTTTCGTGATGCTATGAAGTCGAACTTCGGTAACTCGAATACCTCCATCACGTGAACAAGTCCGTGAAAAGAAGACCCCCCCCCCCTAAACCCCAGTTTATATAGAGAAAACAGGGGTTTACGGGGGTATACTTTATTTCCGTTATTTCTGCTCCAATACATAGGTTGTGGGTACTCGTTAGAACCGCCTCACTGAGGCGGTTCTAACGAGCACCTTCAACCTATGTTTTGAGAATTTATAACAAACATATCAAGGATTTTCATCAGAAAAGTAGCCATTTTGGATATGTGAGAAAATGAACTTTGTCGCACGGGTGTGTTATCGTAATGTAAGGCCATTCCGTTTTTTTCGAGATTTAGCCTGGAAACCCATAACGCCGTTCACCTAAGGTTGAGCAATTCTGCTTTCAATTTTTTGTTGCAAGAATAAATTTCTGCCGGTATTTTTTAAACTTTTGACTAAATGCCTAAGAGAATCTCAGGGTTTAAGAAAATAAACATCACTTCTGTTTATTCTACAGCCGTCTAGAAATGCAGGGCGTGTTTGGGGTATGTTCTCATAACTCCGTTCACCCAAATTTATTTGATTAACATAAGTAATCTGATTCATTCTGTGAAAATTATACATGATGCGTATTTTATTTAGACTGTTTGTTGATACTTTTTATTTTCACTCACATGCTTGTCACTGGTTAGAGATTTGTTTGGGGGATCCCTAAAATATTAATCGTTTTGTGACAAATTTTGATTTATGTGAATTAAATTGTAAGTCAAAACTGATTTTCTTCAAAACAGGTAGAATGTTAGTGATTAACTACAATTTCTGATGTGTGCTAACTGTAAAAATGATTCCTTTTTATATTAATCAATAAAGATGGTGAACGGAGTTATGAGATAGAACGGAGATATGAGAAAATAGGATATAGAACATATGACACTTTTTGTATATCGGCCCTGGCCTTGTCCCGAGTCGCCTGTCTCAGCCCTCACTAATCCGGCTCGGGCAGAGACAAGCCGAGAACCGAGGCCAGGGCCGATATCAAAACAGCCCGTGTTATATTCTTTTTACCATATACTTATTTTTTTATAAATGAAACATCTCTGTTTTTATTGGTGTTGTTGTTTTGAAGAGAGACAACTATGGCGTAGGAACACATGAAGTACACCTCATATCTTAACCCTTTTTGTACCCAATGGAGTGTGTGTGTGAATCCGGGTTTAACGTCGCTTTCAACAGGCGATTCTAATGAGTACACACAGCATACATATTCATTATAGAACAACGAAAAGATGTCTAAAAGTATCTCGTTATGCCTCCTGATAGTAACCTCAGTGGCTCGAACTACCCCTGTGTCGAACTGATTTTCGAGGTCCCAAAGGTGTTCGAGCCATTGAAGTTCGACTGTATGTTATGTGTACTCATTAGAATCGCCTCATTGACGCGATTCTGATGAGTACACAAAACATACTTTTCAAGATAAAATCAGAAAAAGCCCATATATTATCCGAAATCTATGGATATCGGGATCTTTGGAGAATATTCTGAAGGGATTCCAGAACTAGTTCAGAATCAGAATCAGAAATGTTACTGGTGATACGCCAAGGACCGGTGGTATTGGAAGTTTAGCCCCTAGCTCTCACCAAAGAAGTTAACTTTGGTACACAATCCTCAGTACCTCACACAATCATAAAGATAGTCCGACATAGCCATGTTAACGAACTTTCGGTGTTTGAGTTATAGAAGTTTGTCTGTATTTGGGTGTGGCAAATTACAGTGACACGTCGATACCGCAAACACGGATGGATCGTTTACCATGGCTTATTCAAACTCACACTTAAGTCCCTGGAATATTTTCCCATATCTTCAGATACAGTTATTGAAAGTTGATTTTTATCCCCCGACCGAATAGATTCGAGGGATATAGCGATCAGCCTGGCGCCCTTCTCACGGATGTATACTTATGTGGCTATTTTTGGCAGGATTGATACTTAAGTGGCTACTTTTAGCCACAGAAAATAAGTATTTTCGGTGTCTAACGGAATAAATCCCATAGACTTACATTGATTCTGTCCATTTACATAGCCACCCAACTATACATTTGTTGGTGCGGACAGCGTGCGTCTGTCCGTCCGTCTGGCCGTCCGTAGACGCAACATTGTGTTGGCCATAACTCCTATACCCTTTGAGATTCATTGATGGTTCTTGGCACAATTGTTCACAAGGCTGAGACGGCATGTCATGCGCAAGAACCAGAACTCTGGATGCCTTACTTTTTTAGTTATCTCCCCTTCGAATGAAATAGAGTGACTGCCTTGTGATGACCATAACTCCAATATCCTTTAAGATATATTTATGATACCTGGCACAGTTGTTCACAAGGCTATGACGGTGTGTCATGCACAAGAACCACAACTCTGGGTGCCATAGTTTTTGATTTATCTCCCCTTTTACAATAAAATAGAATCACTACCTTGTGATGGCCACATCTCCAATACTCTTTGAGATATATTGATGGTACTTGGTACAGTTGTACATGAGGTTAAGCAGGTGTGTCACGTGCAAGAACCACTACTCTGGTTGCCCTGGTTTTTTAATTATCTCCCCTGACAATATAACCTTGTGATGGCCATAACTCCAATACCCTTTGAGATATATTGAGGGTACTAGGCACAATTGTATACAAGGTTGAGACGGCACTTCATGCCTAAGAACCACAACTCTGGGTGCTATGGTATTTGAGTTATCTCCCCTTCCAATATAACAGTATGACCACCTTGTGATCACCATACCTCCGATACCCTTAGAGACATATTGGTGGTATATGATGCAGACATACATGAGGTTAAGCAGGTGTGTCATGCTCAAGAATTACAATTCTGGGTGCTCTGGTTTTTTTATTTATCTCCTTTTACAATATAACCTTGTAATGGCCATAACTCCAACACTCTTTGAAATATATTGAAGGAACTTGGCGCAATTGTATACAAGATACAGAAGGGATGTCATGTGCAAGAACCACAACTGTTGGTGCTGTGGTATTTGAGTTATCTACCCTTCCAATATAACGGTATGACCAGCTTGTGATCATCATGTCTCCAATACCCTTTGAGACATATTGATGGTACTTCATACAGAAATACATGAGCTTAAGCAGGCATGTCATGCGCAAGAACCACAATTCTGAGTGCCCTGGTTTTTAAGTTTTCTCCCCTGACAGTATAATCTTGTGATGGCCATAACTGTAATACTTTTGTGATATATTGCCGATTTAATTCTGGTGCGCTATCTTTTGGTGAACAATCTTCTGAAGGCCATATTGGCTTTTGGTCGGGGGATTTGCCATCTCTTCCGATGGCTATTTTTAAAATCAAGTTTCTATATCAACACATTTCTACTTCCGGTACTGGACCGCGTTACTCCACTTTCGCTGTTCGTTCGCTGCAAAAATAGTCCAAAGGAACTCTTGAAAATTAATTTTACAGGCATGGAACGTCTTTCAAAATATTTCATTTTTCGAGACTTTATATGGATCGAATATGAATTGGCACAGAAAGACGAATTCTGCAAAAGAAAACAATACTATGGTCCTATTTTCCTACGCGCTTTCCAATGATATTTCTGTAACTGGTTTGAGATTTTACTCTTTCATCCCTGAGTTTCTGAACAGGACTCTTCTCGCTTTCAATATATTCTTATAGAAATTGATTTCTGATTAGTTCACGGACATGATGGCAAAAAGGGTACATGTAGTTTCTGGCGAGAAGTGCTAGCTACATGCCGTCTTAACAGGGTCTGAAAGGTTTGCATAGATACAGTGTATTTCTACCTCTGAGTCTGCACCGGTCTACAGGGTTAAAAGGGTTAGCTTATCAGTGACCAACTGAACAACCCTTTACTGACCGACATCGAACAGTTATTCACCTGCTTTCGTGAGCTCTAGTTACAAAACATCTTGTAAGCTGTGAGTTTTAAATCAAGTTCCGTACTTTTAGCAAATAGTGAAGACACCGATTAGACGCTACATTCTGTGGCCTCTTATCTGTCTTAACTGTTTCCGAATGTCCCAGTATTGAAACAATTAACATTTAAGGGTTCCTGTTTTTAGGATTCCGTACAGGTTAGAATAAACGTATTTTAATTCGCCTTGGGTAGTAACGCGTTATAATGTCTAAATCAAATGGTTTAAAATTGATCTTTTTTTTTCGTCAAGTTATTCTCGTTTTTATGTCCCGACGCCCGAAGGAACATAGCTCCAAGCGGCTGCACAACGTATGTGCATCGTCATATCAACGCGTCGTTGATGCGACGTTGCTAAGTAGAAGTAAAACAAAGATCAGGAATCGATAAAATTAACTTACTCCACCTACCAAAGACACCAAAGGGAAAGAAACACAAACATTAAGCGACCAGACCATAATTGAAACCTAAACAAAGGATGGCCATAGGGACAGTTACTTTCCCACAAAATGGTCATATGGCCATCCAAAATAAAAAGACACAAATGATACACACAGTAAGTAACAAACAACAATATAAATAAATCGCCTTAGAAGAACCGCCTTGGAACGGTCAGTGGAAAGATTTCCACTTGGGGGCTTAAATCGATTTAACGTGGCCTCAATCCTCGCCCTTACTTCCGTCGCGATTTAGACAAATAATTTGTTCAGTTCGCATGGAGGCCTCCTAACTCATCAGTGCAACATCTCCGTGAACACAAATAATCAAAGAACCACAGAGGTGAGACAACGGTGAGGACTCGACAGCAAGAAACCACCAACATTACCTTGAATTAGATCTCTCTAATTCTCAATAAGCCTTTACCTTCGAACCGTCATAGAATCTGAGGCCTGACCCACCGGCGTGCAATTAAAGAGGGAAGCAAAGTTGCCAACCGTGATTGGGTTAAATACCATGCAAGCAGTCTGTCGTATAATATCCATGTTGTACCCAATCTTTTTATATCGAAGAATGATTTTACGAAATTGGGTGCTAAAGTCATTGCGGTTATATATTTTCTGAATTTATATACTAAGTCACCATAAAATTCGGGTTCCGATAGACCTTGTTGCAAAAGAGATTTAAGTCCAATATTGAATTTTGAAATTAAATCAGAATGGCGTCTATAAAATTTTGAAAAGGCTTTGCGTAGTTTATGGTACCGATAACCCAGATTAAGAAGTTTAGCCGTTAATAATTTATTACGAGTGTTGAAGTCAGATACATGACTACACACTCTAGCAAATCGAATTAATTGCGAAATATAAACGCCATAGGATGATGTACGAGGAACATCACCATCCAAAAAAGGAAAATTTACAATATTAAAATCAAAGTCCTCGCGTTTATCATAAATTTTGCACGAAACAAACCCATCTACAATAGATAGATGTTAATCCAAAAACGGGGCCTCGGTATCAGAAGAATTTGCTTTATTTAACCGAAGTTCTGGGGGTGGGGGGGGGGGGGTAAATCTGACTGATCAAACCATCCAAATAGGTATTATCAATATTTAATAGATATCTAGAAGTGGAGCTAAAAGCTTCAATAATTTCAGATTGGTTATCAATGGAAAACGACAACATGAAATCTCTTTCATAACAATACAAGAATAGATCAGCCACAAGAGGTGCGCAATTCGTACATATCGGAATGCCCACAATTTGTCTAAATAACTTAGTACCAAATCTAATATAAAAATCTTAGTACCAAATCTAAGACATCATGTGCCCGCTAGGAGAACTTCTCTGTTAGATTATTGGCAGCATTGCACTAAATACTGGGAGGTGCCGGTGTTTTATCACTTTGGGACAGTTTCTAAATACCAGACTTGCTTCCATTGGATATTTATCCCATGTTTTATTTCAACCTAAGAAAATGATAGGAATAAGGGACTAAAATGCTGCATGTTTTATAAATATATCTGCAAGTTCAAAGAAATTTTTGCAGATTTTATATGGTCACCCCTCCTTTAAAAATGTTGGTTTGTATTTACTCCGTTCTAGTAGGTAAACAAACATGGCTGACTGTATCTTGAGCAGATCAACATGTGGATTTTTTTCTCATTAACTTGTTGGGCTAGGATGACTGTATAAACAAGTAAGGTTTGAAAAGTTTTGTGTGTAGTTTTTGTGGGAGCAGGTAAAAGGTTACTATTGTCGCCTAAGGAAAACATTTAGTTGAAAGCTCCCAATAGCAAAAGTAGAGCACTGTCATGTTTTCAGTCATTACATACTATTTCCACACATTTGCAGGTTCTGTCAAATTTTGTTTGATATCATCATGACATGTTTTTGCCATAGATACTGTAAAAATGTGATGGAAGTGGTAATTTGGGTCTAACTGGGTGTATATGATGAATTTTTGCCTCTAATCTATGTTCTTGGGAATGTGTGTGTGTGTGTGTGGTGGGGGGGTTACTTGAAAGCCTTGCAAATCAATTTTTATTGATGCGTTTGGAAAGGAGACTTGCAGTAATTGTATTTGCACAAACACAAGAAAGAATCTACTACATCTAGAATATAAGAGTATAAGAGTAAGGTGTCATGGCACTAGGACAATGCCTCAAACTAAAGCAAAACTTCAAAATTGACTGTCCGAAACAGCAAGCTGCAATATCCTGATCATTTTTCTCATCCGTTATAAGTTATATTTTATTGTATTTATGTAAAAGGATGTGAACAGATATATTCAGCTATTCCTCATGGCATTATGGCATTATAAACATTTTCTTGGCCTTTTTGTTCCCAAAATATCCTCAAAATGCCATTTTTACTTTTAATAGGGGGTGTAGGTGTGAAAAAGGGCATAAAATAAGTATTGGTGCTATTTAGGCATACGTCTGTGCATTTTAGGATTGAATTGTTCCAAAGACATTGGAGAAGAACTACTGATGCAAGCCGATGTCTGGGTTCCATTCCAGAACGAGATAAACTTTGCGCTTTTCAAAAACTATGGTTTGTTCGGCTTTCATTGCTGAATCTGAAAGCTATAACTTTTTCGCAAACGTGAAAGATTCTTTGTGGCTGAACTTTTATTATGCAGGGCTGAATTATTTGATAGGACCTAAATTTCTATTTGGCAATTCTTTTGATGCATCATAAAGACAATATCGGTTTGGTATAGGTAGCATCGCACTTAATACTGGGAGGTGCCAGGTTTTATCACTTTAGGACAGAGCTTTTAGTTGCGTTCTAAATACCAGACTTGCTTCCATTGGATATATATCCCATGTTTTATTTCAATGTGAGAAAATAATAGTTATAAGGGACTAAAATGCGGCATGTTTCATACGAGGGTAGGCTGAAAAGTTCTGAGCCTGACCAAGAAGCAGGCATCGAACAGCCATGAAATTTTGTATTCATTAAATCCAAACCTTTATTACTTGATATGACTCAAATAAGTTCAAGTTTTCCTGCAATAACGTAGAAATTCTAGACTTTGAAAATTGATACTAGCACGTTTTTGAGAAAATGGACAAAATCTGGCATCGTGGTGTCATCAAGTATCTCCATAAAAAGGGGTTAGCTCCTAAGGACATTCTTGACGATATGGTTGCTACATTAGGGGATGCTGCTCCTTTGTATGCAACCGTGAAAAGGTGGGCGGCAAATTTTAAGATGGGCAAGGACAGCCTTGAAGATGATGGCCAGTGTGGACGACCCACAACGGCAACAAATGAGGAAACCATCAGTCAAGTGCACAGGGCCGTGATGGATGACAGGCGTTTAACTGCGAATCAGTTAGCTAACACTGTTGGCATCTCCTGTGAACGAGTAGAGAACATTCTACACGGTGAATTAGGAATTTCGAAGGTTTCCGCCAGATGGGTGCCACGGCTTTTGACGCCTGGCCAAAAGTTGACCAGATTGAACCTGTCACAAGCCAACTTGGCTATTTTTGAAGCAGACCAAGATGGTTTTCTTGACCGTTTTGTCACTCAGGATGAGTGTTGGGTTCATCAATTTGAGCCACAGACCAAAAGACAATCCCTGCAATGGAAGCACCCTGGCTCACCCCCTCCAAAGAAGGCAAAGGTCGTCTCATCTGCAGGGAAGGAGATGGCATCAGTGTTATGGGTTGCCAAGGGTAGAATATTTATAGATTACATTCAAAAGGGCAGAAAAATTAATGGGGGTATTATGCAGATCTGCTAAAACAATTGCGAAAAGCAATTAAGGGGTAAACGACCCGGAAAATTGACAAAAAGTGTCTTGTTCCATTATGACAATGCGCCTGCTCATAAATTGGTTGTCGCAATGGCTGCTGTGCATGACTGTGGCTTCACACTTGTCGATCACCCTCCGTATTCACCTGATCTAGCTCCATCAGATTATTTCCTGTTTCCAAACATGAAAAAACAATTGGCTGGGCAGCATTATCGGTCAGACGAGGAGGTGATAGCTGCTGTGGAAGAGTTTTTCAGGGACCAAGATGAGACTTTCTATACCACTGGGATCCAAGGACTCCAGCATCGCTGGAAGAAGTGTGTTGGCAGGAAGGGAGACTATGTAGAAAAATAAGGCACTTTCAGCATGGACAAACCATTGGATCTTGGTCAATCTCAGAAGTTTTCAGTCTACCTTTTTAAATCTATCTGCAAGCTCAAAGAAATTGTTGCTGATTTTATATGGTCACCCCTCCTTTAAAAATGTTGGTTTGTATTTACACCGTTCTAGTAGGTAAACAAACATGGTTGACTGTAACTTGAAAATAAGCAGATCATCATGTGCATTTTTGTTGGCTAGGATGTGTCTATAAACAAGTAAGGTTTGAAAAGTTTTGTATGTGTAGTTTTTGTGGGAGCAGGTAAAAGGTAACTATTGTCGCCTATGGAAAACATTTAGTGGAAAACTCCCTATTAGCAGATGGGACAAACACAGAATGTTCTGAGCTAATTTAGAAATTTATGGTTTTACCATGAAGAAATTAGCATAAACGTTTAGCTTTCTTTCTTTCTTCCTCTTTTTTTCTTCATGGTGATAGTTAGATGAGGCAAAGGTGAAGTGTATCATGTGTCACCGGGGAGTCCAGTTGATATTGACTTACAGCTGGGGGCAAGGCCTGCTGTCCTTGCAGCAGGTAACGGTAGAGGGGCTTGTTGTTATTCCTTCTGTTTCTATACTTCCATTCAGTTTCCTCTTTCTCCTCTGTCCCTCACTTTTATCTCCTCTACTCTAAAGAAGTTTTATGGGAGGCACCATGATCTTGTGGATCCGTACAATGTGGCCATTTCCAGAATTATTTCTGATATGTTTGCCAATAGAAAGACATAGGAAGACTTCCAAATTCTCGGACATACCCTTCCCGGCATTTACACCTTTTCTTCGTTCGGGTCGATGGGCATGGTGGGCGAAGCTTGCTTACCAAGTAATGCTTAATATTCGCGAACGCCTGATTTCACTCTTCTGGAGTCCATGTCAGTTGATCCGAACATTGATATTTGCCATTTTGTCTATGGATGTACGAGTTTGGATTAACGCTTTGGTACTACGACCTAAACTACTACTATCTCTTCTATCTTTTTTCTCCCTTTCTCTTGGGGAAGACAAAAATGATCCACAAGGGTTTACCTCTCGTTAAACTCAAAACAATCGATAATTCATTTTTTGTCTTCGACGAATTTTTTAACCCTCGGAGACCTTGTCAATAAAATATGTAGAGAACTGTTTGATTTACTACTGGCAAGGTTATCATAATAATTATTCCTCATAAATCAACTTTCATCAGTACTTTCAGTACTGTGATATTTAGGATAATAGGCCTACTCCGGAAAATGCAAAGCTTGTAATCTTCACAAATTTGGCATTCAGTCTGTCATCACGTAAAAGTAATCAACACGTTTAGAAAATCCTGAAAATTAGAATAAAATACATTGTGTATCTACTAGCCGGGGACATATAACTCATTTTCGAAAATTTAATTAGTCGGCGGTTCGAAAGGATAAACTTACCTGAAATGGATAGATCAAAGTCTAAACCACCCGAATTATGTAAAAAAATGTTCAAAACATTACAACGCTTTTTTTCAAAACTTCAGGATATCCTTGAAATATAAGGAACAATACGGTAAATGCTGTTTACTCTTTTATTCAACAAACATCTACATGCACATGAGAGCAACTGACTACGTGGGCTAAATACTTCAGATTATATATATCTGCTAGCATAGATTTCATACCATATATCCTGACATCTCCCCTCTTAAGATCAAAAACTTATTTATTAAAGTATGATCTTTAAAAATAACTGCATTCAAATGTTTAGTACTACTACAAACAAGAATCTTATTCTCATGAATGGGGAGTAAGTTTCTGGTACAAAGTAGAAGTAAAACAAAGATCAGGAATTGATACAATTAACTTACTCCATCCATAAAAGACACCAAAGGGAAAGAAATACAAACATAAAGCGACCAGACCGTAATGGAAACCTAAACAAAGGAAGGCCATATGGACAGTTACTTTCCCACAAAATGGCCATATGGCCATCCAAAATTAAAAGACTCAAGTGATACACACAGTAAGTAACAAACAACAACATAAATAAATCGCCACAGAAGAGCCGCCTTGGAACGGTCAGTGGAAGATTTCCACTGGGGGGCTTAAATCGATTTTACGTGGCCACAATCCTCGCCCTTACTTCCGTCGCGATTTAGACAAATAATTTGTTCAGTCCGCATGAAGGCCTCCTAACTCATCAGTGCAACATCTCCGTGAATACAGAAATCAAAGAACCACAGAGGTGAGACAACGGTGAGGACTCGACAGCAAGAAACCACTGAAATGCTGGAGCAAAAGAAAACCAACAGTTAGACTCCGATGAGCCCGACCAGAGACAGAGCATCAGGCACCAACCAACATTATCTCTTTAATTTTCAATAAGCCTTTACGTCGGATCATTCGATAACAAGGAGCGTCTGGTTCTCATGGCCTCAAAGTGTTATGTTAACCTGTGAATGATAAGCTGCTGATAATCATTTACAGTAAAATAAAAATTTTGCAATGAAGTACAGTATTTCCATTAAATTATTCCTCTGGGATTTTGTGTGTGTGGGGAATCTATACTGTACTCCAAAAATTAGAATAAGAATAAGCACTATGAAATAAAACACTAAGCACAAATATACTTCACTTATAGAGCAAACATCTCATTGTCAGGTCTGCATTTCTTTAGTAGAAGAGAAAAACAAATATAAAAAGAAATCATTGCTTAAAAAAGCGCATTAAAACATACTATCTAAACAGACTGCATAATATGATGTTTACTGATTTTTAACACTGCACATATTTTGACTTACATTTTCACTTTAGCACACAATGACTTAATCCATCTCTAGGGACATAACAAAATCTTCAAACCGTTTAGGTGTTTACACTATTCTACCACTTGATGTTACTCTCTGCCCTGGTAACGGTTGTACCTCAGGTAACGGTTGTTCTTGCACACCAGACAAGGAAATCTGTGATTTTACCCTGGGATAGAAATTTATGTTCTGACCCTGGTGTTCCGACCCAGGCAACTAACATGAATGCGCTTCAATTCTATTCAACTGCCGGAACTACTTCCGCACTACTTTTATTTTGTAAACAATATACATGTGCGAGCTGCCAAAACTAACCGGAGGTATTGTGCAAGAAAAAGAATCCAATATGGAGTTCTGTTGTAGATGGGCGTTTCCAACCCTCGGGATGACCGTGCTGAGCGGAACCTCGGCGTAGCCTCGGTTCCGCTCAGCACGGTCATCCCTCGGGTTGGAAACGCTCATCTACAACAGAACCCCATATCAGATTCTTATATTCTTGTCCCTGGTCCTGTTGGTCTGTTTGTGTACACTGATCGTCGATATCGGTTTGCCTTTCTGTTTTCTACTTTCATTTGTTTTCAATATATATGTTCTCTATTTCTCCTGAAGAGCGAACCTGATTCCTTTTTAAACTTATATGACCTTGGTTCCTGGCATTTTAATTCAACAACCCCTGGCTCCCATAGTTGCCTTCCAATCTAACCCTTACTTGTTCACCTCGATCTAGTGTTTTTAAAGGCTTAGTGCTCCTGTCATAATAATGTTTCTGTTCATTTTGTCTTTCATTTAATACTAAAGGAATATTTTCTTTCACCTTGTCAGGTTTCCATAATGAGGGTTGTACAGGTAGAACTGAGCTAGTTCTACGTCCATACAACAGCTGAACAGGTGACCCAAGACCTTTGACGGGTGTATTCATAAGTTCTAGAAGAGCAAGATACGGATCAGAGCCATTCCGTTTTGCTTTTTTCAACAGTGTTTAACAGTTTGCACTGTCCTTTCTGCCATTTCATTTGATCTAGGATATCTTGGCGAAGATGTGACATGATTAAACTGATACTTTTTCACAAAACCAGCAAATATCTGACTTGTATATCCACCCATATTATCACTGATAAGTTTCTCGGGAATCCCATGTCTAGCAAAGTTCTGTTTCAACGAGGCTATTATGGGTTCACTACCTGTTCCACTGATTTTAGAGACTTCAAAAAATTTTGAGTAATAATCCACTAGAACTAAATAGGTTTGCCCATCCAGTTCAAATGCATCAGTCCCTGAAATTTGCCATGGCCTGTCTGGAATCTTATGTGGTTTCAAAGGTTGCATTGCTTGCGAGTTTTTGAACTCATTGCAGATTTCACATGATGCAACTTTGTCTTTGATTTGCCCATTTATTCCCGGCCAAAATACAATTTCACGAGCTCTACGAATAGATTTCTGTACCCCAAGGTGGCTTACATTATGAATTTTATCCGTCATTTCTTTACGCATACGTTTTGGTACTATGATTCTTTCACCTTACAATATGAGTCCATCCATTTCACTAAGCTCATCTCTATAATTCCAGTATTCTTTCAAGCACGGATCTACATCCACCTCAATTTGTGGCCAACCCTGTAAAATGGTTTGTTTTAGTTTAACCATCACAGGATCCATTTCAGTTTCATGCTTTATCTTTGACATAATTTCTTGGCTAACTGGTAAATTTTCCAAACTGAATACCGTATACTCTCTAAAGCTTTCTTCTCCGACTGTTGTTTTTAACGGTTTTCTGCTCAATGTGTCACTAATGAACATTTCTTTCCCCGGTTTGAACATTACATGCAAGTCATATTTCTGGACTTTTGACATCATTTTAGCTATCCTAGGTCGACAAAGATACAATGGCTTTTTGAATAGTATTTCCAAAGCACGGTGATCACTTTCAACTTTTGTTTTCTGACCAAAAATAAAGCTATGAAATTTTGTGCAACCATACACTATAGCTAACATTTCCTTCTCAATCTGTGCATAATTTTGTTCTGTTTTTGTCAGTGATCTGGATCCACAGGCTACTGGCTGACCTTCCTGCATAATGTACGCACCTAGTCCATCTTTTGAAGCATACACCTGAAGAGTTATTTCCCTATGGTTCTGATCATAGTGTTTCAGAACAGGCGATTTTGTGAGGACTTCCTTCAATTGCTGAAAACACTGACTATGTAGGTCTTTCCAATGCCAATCAACATCTTTTTCATGCAATTCTCTTAGAGGCTTATTCAAGCTAGATAGGTTAGGAATATACTTCCCAAGATAGTTAATCATCCCTTGAAATCCCATAAGCTCTGTATTGTCCTGTGGCTTTCCCATTTTTAATATAGCATCCACGTGGCTTTGACTGGCTTTCGGTCCCTTTCTCGTAAATGCATGACCATCATAGGTAACTTCCGGTAATCCTATTTTACATGTTGACCTGTTTAGTTTGAGATTCGAGTCTCTAGCTTTCTGTAACACGACCCGCAATCTCTTATTGTGTTCTTTTATGTTACTACCCCAAACTAAAATATCGTCAGCGATAACTGCGGTTCCTTCCATGTTCTCATACAGCTGAGAAACTGCTCTCTGCCATACTTCCGACGAACTTACAAGACCAAATGGCATTCTTAAGAATTTATACCTGCCAAATGGAGTGTTGAATACAGTTAAATTCGTGCAGCTATTTCGGAGGCGAACCTGCCAAAATCCGCAAGAGGCTGAACTGAATACAGTAGCTCCCTCTACCTGTGCAGCCACTTCCTCTTCAGTTTTCATTGGATAATGTTCTCTTTTTATGTACTTATTCAAGTCCCTGGGATCAAGACATATTCTCACATCCTTTTTGTTTGCTTTTTCCGTTATAACAATACTATTTACCCAGTCTGAGGGTTCAGTCCATGCCTCAATCCCACCATCCCTTACCATTCTATGTAAAGTAGAAGTAAAACAAAGATCAGGAATCGATACAATTAACTTACTCCACCCACCAAAGACACCAAAGGGAAAGAAATACAAACATTAAGCGACCAGACCATAATGGAAACCTAAACAAAGGAAGGCCATAAGGACAGTTACTTTCCCACAAAATGGCCATATGGCCATCCAAAACCAAAAGACACAAGTGATACACACAGTAAGTAACAAACAACAACATAAATAAATCGCCACAGAAGAACCGCCTTGGAACGGTCAGTGGAAAGATTTCCACTGGGGGGCTTAAATCGATTTTACGTGGCCTCATAACTCATCAGTGCAACATCTCCGTGAACACAAAAATATCAAAGAACCACAGAGGTGAGACAACGGTGAGGAGTCGACAGCAAGAAACCACTGAAATGCTGGAGCAAAAGAAAACAAACAGATAGACTCCGATGGGCCCGATCAGAGACAGAGCATCAGGCACCAACCAACATTACCAAGAATTAGATCTCTCTAAATCTCAATAAGCCTTTACGTTGGAGCCGTCATATAATCTGAGGCCTGACCCACCGGCGTGCAATTAAAGAGGGAAGCAAAGTTGCCAACCGTGATTCGGTTAACTACCATGCATGCAGTCTGTCGTATAACATCCATGTTGTACCCAATCGTTTTATATCGAAGAATGATTTTACGAAATTGGGTGCTGAAGTCATTGCGGTTATATATTTTTCTGAATTTATATACTAAGTCACCATAAAATTCGGGTTCCGAAATTCTTTCTTGACCTTTGACCTTTGAACAAATGGTATTTTCCTAGGAGGGTGAATCACTGGTTTAGCATTGTCTTGAAGCTGTATGCTATAGTCTCTCGGAAGGCATCCCAAACCTTCAAATATATCACTGTATTCTTTAAACAACTGATTAGGATCTTCAGTGTTCACTGTATGCATCCTTTTAATCAACTGTAAGTCTAAACAACGAAGAAGTAAAACAAAGATCAGGAAAAACAAAGATCTGTAAACCTAACACAGGCTGTGCTTTGTGATCTACTACTTGAAATTCTACTGGTGAGTATCTATCTTTAGTCCCAACAAGTAGTGCTGCCTTACCAATTGTGTTTAACTTATGTCCTGAATACGAAATGAGTTTGACCCTTGATTTTGTAAGAGGACTGTCACGTAGTCTACTGTATACTCCAAGAGGTAAAACGTTGCATTGAGCTCCAGTGTCCAATTTCATTTCAAGCTTCTTACCACCTACTTCCGCGACTATTTTCCAATCTTTCTCATTGCTAGATGAACTTTCTACACTTTCCCCAAAGTACTGATCATAGTCTTATTCGTCACTGTTCTGATTAATACCATCCAAAGCATGTACTTTCTGTCTTTTACATATCTTAGCAAAGTGGTTAAATTTTGAACAATTTCTAAATTTCTTTCCATACGCAGGACATTTCATTTTCTCATGAGTATACCCACATTTTTGACACATATGACAGTGATGCTGCTTCTTTACTGGGCTGTTTAGCAGGTTGGTGAGATGCTCCTTTCGTTGCTGTTTTCGGCTTGGGCTTAAAATTTCCTCTCTTCTGGACGAAATCTATTGGCTTCTCCTCAGCAAGACTTTTTATCTGTGTCTCACTAATTAAAGCCGCCCTATAGATATCTACCGCCTTTTCTAACGTAAGTCCAGGGTCTCTTAACAGCCTAGTCCTCACCACTTCACTTCTTATTCCGCATACTTTTCTGTCCCTAATTAATGAGTCTTTCAATGTACTGAATTCACATAACTTAGCTTTGTTTCTCAAGTTTGTGACATATGCATCTATGCTTACACCAGCTTCTTGATTTCGTGTGTTGAAAATGTGTCTTTCATACGTCAAGTTCTTCCTTGGATTACAATATTCCTTTTATTTCTATCCATGATTTTGTCCAGTTTCTTTTCATCTCCATCTGTTTCCCAAGTAAACGCATTTTAGATTTCAAAGCAGTCAGGACCAACTACATGAAGAAATGTACTTGATTTTATACTCTCTTCCTTTTCTGCGATTCCTGTAGCTGTCAAGTAAATTTCAAACTGTTGTTTAAAACGCCTCCAATTCTCTGGCAGATTTCCAGTTAAACATTAAGAAGACGGTAGTTGTAATCTTTCCATTTTGCCTTTTTAATCCACACAAATTCGATTGGTTATCCAAAGATTTTATTTCTGTTTTACTTCTGACACCATGAAATATTAGGAACAATACGGCAAATGCTGTATACTCTTTAATTCAGCAAACATCTACATAGAGGATCTTACATGAGTGCTCATGTATTATTGAATTTATTAAACGAGTTGAGGAAAAGGGATAAAATGCGAGGCTTTGCCGAGCATTTTATCCCTTTTCCTCAAGAGTTTAATAAATTCAATAATACATGAGCACGAATGCAAGATTCTATTTATCATGTGACATTTAAAGCGCATTTTATTCACGATTGTTTACAAAAATGTCAATATTCCGCCGTTAGTAAACGCGACGTCGTTAAGGACGTCGTACATGTAACGTTACGGAACATATCCAGCTAATTTGCATATTTAATACACTAGTGGATTATCGAAAATAATGCATGGCGTTATTACACGCTCAGACGCAACGTCATATGATAAATGTACATAAGAGCAACTGAATACGTGGGCTAAATACTTCAGATTATATATTTCTACTAGCATTGATTTCATACCATATATCCTGACAATCCTATAAAATCTGTTCATGTCCCGTAATTTGGAATACATTGAGCAAGTGTTCACTGCAGTTTTAGCCATTTAATACCAAACCATATTCTTTTTAAATAATGTCAGAAAATGAACCCTCAAAATGGTAAAAAAGAATATGAATTGTTTTTCTAAGAGGACATAACCATTGGATTTAAATGATTGTTTTTGCTGTCATATAAAGAGTCTATATGTCTGTAATTAACAGAATAAAAATGGTGCGAATACCTTGAGTAATTATTTAAAAACATGCAATTTAGTTAGCATACCCCCATTACTTCATAATTCAATATTGCGTTTTTAAAGCTTTAATTCGTATAGAAATCGAATAAAAGTCTTACTGGTTGCAGTGCCGGGGAAGCTTGATATTAAATGCCACAGGTGCACGGATTAAACATCCCGGTAAATAAACAGAGGGTAATGGCAATGCCATAAATACAACGCTACGACTCGATGTAATGTAGTACAGTAACGGTCAAAACATTGAAAATATCGATTAAATCTAGGCTATGCAATTAAAACTACGCTACAAACGGAAAAAACATGTATAGGTGTGCACTTGGAAGTCGGTGTTAGCATTCGAACATAAAGTCCGAAGCAAAATTAGTTCTATTTAAAGTTTTGCAATCTGCTGAAGCATGGTAGTTTCTGCAAAATAGAAGTGAATGATCAGGAATCGATACAATTAGCTCACAGCTCCCATCAGAGACAACAAAGGGAAAGAAACAAAAAACACGAAACAATTAGACCCCAATGGAAAGACCAACAACGGAAAGCCAAAAGGACAGTCACTCTCCCACAAATGGCCAATTGGCCATCCAAAACAAAAAAAAAAAAAAAAAAAAACAAAACATAAGCGATACACACACTCAAATACAAGCCATAAAACACACACACACACACACACACACACACACACACACACACACACACACACACACACACACACACACACACAGAGGACTGCCCTGGAACGACCAGCGAAACGGAAACGATCCCCACTGGTGGACCTAAAACGACCCCACTTCACCACAATCCTCGCCCTTACTTCCGTCGATATTTAGACAAATAATTTGTTCAGTCCGCATGCAGGCCTCCTAACTCATCAGTGAAATATCTCCGTGAACACAAAAATCAAACAACCACAGAGGTGAAACAACGGTGAGGACCCGGCAGCAGGAAACCACTGAAATGCTGAAGCAAACGAAAACCAACAGTTAGACTCCGATGGGCCCGACCAGACACAGAGCATCAGGCACCAACCAACATTATATAAAATTAGATTCTCTCTAATTCTCAGTAAGCCTTTACACGGAAACCGTCATAGAATCTGAGGTCTGACCCACCGACTCGATGGGAAACGCAATATATTGTGAATACCCAATGTAGTTTGTCGTCTTGTCACACTACATGCAAATACTGTACTTTGTATGTTAGTCTTCTTGTTATTCTGGTAATTTAACCAAATATTTCTGACCTACATTGTGGGCGTGTTTTTCATTCTTTTGTTTCTCCTATTGGATTTCTCTTTTTTTTTAAGAGTCAATACACGGTTGAATGCACGATGTTCAGGTCAGCATTTTCTTGCATGCAAATGTTTTACCGAAAAGGCAAATCAAATTTGTTGGAATGCATCTGTCTCATTGTTGGTTGTTAACATAAAGATTCGTAGCCGGTCCAGAATCACTAGCCTGACTTTAAGTTTGTTTGATTTGAGGTTAAACGTCCCCGTCAACACAGTATAGGTCATTTTGGAGAGGTTATTTCCAATTTTATGGGACTTTTACCAGACATTGAGATGAAATGACATCTCAAGCCCTGTCGCCCAATGAAACCAACAGGGTTTATAAGCATGGACGGTCCGACTCGCACCGCTTTGTCTGGGCAGGCTTAGATCAAGTACGTGTGTGCTGTCGGTTTCAGCTCTGCGTGGTGGCATCATGCAGCCCATCTTTTTCTTGAAGCCCCGATGGGCGGGGGCCGTACCTGACTTTAAGTGCTAGTAATTTACTGCATGTGTGAATCTATAAAGAATTAAGAAATAGACGGCTCTTCAAACACCTTTGGTAGTCCATAAAACTTTTGACAAATAAAAAGAGGTGCAAAAGTACGGACTGGACTGGATGAAAACTTAGAGACGTTCTGGCTGAAATATATAATTGCAATGACTTCAGCAGCCAATTCCGTAAATCATTCTTCGATATAAAAAGATTATGTACAACATAAACGTTATACGATAGACTGCAAGCATGGTAGTTAACCCAATCACGATTAACAACTTTGCTTCCCTCTTTAATTGATCGCCGGTGGGTCAGGCCTCAGATTCCATGAGGTTCCAGCGTAAAAGCTTACTGAGAACTAGAGAGAATTTAATTTTATGTAATGTTGGTTGGCGCCTGATGCTCTGTCTTTGGTCGGGCCTATCGAAGTCTAACTGCTGGTTTTCTTTTGCTCCAGCATTCAGTGGTATTTTGCTGTCGAGTCCTGTCTGTGGTTGTTTGATTTTTTTTTCGCTCTCGGAGATGTTGCACTGATGAGTTAGGAGGCCTTTAAGCGGACCGAACGAATTATTTGTCTAAATCGCGACGGAAGCAAGGGCGAGGATTGCGGCCGCGTAAACTGTATTTAAGCTCAGAAACATCTTATGTTTTCAACACACGAGATGAAATATTTTTGATATTTATCGAAAAAAAAAAGTAAATTTTCTTCTTATTTTACAATATTTGAGGACACTTACTGTAATTGATCAATCGGATCTTACCTCACAATTTTTGACTTGGCTATGACGTCACAACTGTCAGTTTCAAAACAAAAACAGATCGCCATTTTGATAACAGCATTTTTACAGTACAAACAGTGCTTTTCAAGGTATTTTACAGAATTATTTTATAGATAACATATATGAATTTGGGCGAGAAAAGTAGACCGGGCTGCTACTGTGAAATTCCACGGTCATGTTATTTGTCACACTGTGAACATAATATCACTTTTATTTGTTTAAGATATGAATTGGTTTCACTGTTGTGTATAAAATAAATGAATGCTATGCATTTTCAATACAGGGAATCCATGATAAAATTGCTCATCTGTGCCTACCTAGGTACAATCTATGTATTTTGTTATATAGATCTATTCAATGTATTTTTGAGTGGCTGTAACTCTGGAATTCTCAAAGATATCAACTTCAAATTTTCAGCATTTCTTAGCGGTCACAAAATGTATGAAATTTCAAAGGAGTAGGTCAACAAATTTTAAATTAGAAGTAAAACAAATATCAGGAATCGATACAATTAACTTACTCCAGCCATCAAAGGCACTATAGGGAAAGAAACACAAACATGAAGCGACCAGACCATAATGGAAACCTAAACAAAGGAAGGCCATAAGGACAGTTACTTTCCCACAAAACGGCCAAATGGCCATCCAAAAAAAAAAAAAAAAAAAAAAGACACAAGTGATACACACAGTAAGTAACAAACAACAACATAAATAAACCGCAACAGAAGAACCGCCTTGGAACGGTCAGTGGAAAAAATTCCACTGGGGGGCTTAAATCGATTTTACATGACCATAATCCTCGCCTTTACCTCTGTCGCGGTATACACTGATTTTGTTTAGTCCGCATGAAGGCTTCCTAACTCATCAGTGTAACATCTCCGAGAACATACATATCAAAAAACTACAGAGATGAAACAAGGTTGAGGACTCGACAACATACAACAACAGAATTGCTGGAGCAAAAGAAAACCAACAGTTAGACTCCGAGGGGCCCGACCAAAGACGGAGCATCAGGCGCCAACCAACATAAAGAATACTAAAATAAAATTCCATTTATGTTTTTACGCTGGAACCGTCATATAATCTTACACCACTGGCATTTATTGAGTATTTTTTCTGATTCCATCTTGAAGAGATATGTTGTGTGTACTCAAACAGCATTCCTTTTTATATAGAAACATATTTCAGAAATGACGTCAAGTCTGAGAATATAATAACGTCATGAAAAAAAAATTCGGTAATCCACTGGTGCAAATTAGGTGGATACGCCCAGTAACGTTACAGGTACGACGTCCTTAACGACGTCGCCTTTACTAGTGGCGGATTGTTGATATTTTTGTAAAACAGTCCTGAATAGAATGCATTTTAAATGTCATATGATAAACAGAAACTTGCATTCATGCTTATGTATCATTTATTAAATCTCGCATTTTATCCCTTTTCATTAACTGGTTTAATAAATTTAATTAAGAAATGAATTTTATTTTTCTGCTGTTCATGAAAGTATGAACGCAGTGGGTCGCCTGCAAAGTACATTTCGGGGTTCGTGTAAACTTTCATAGGGACCCGCTGTCGTTCATACTTTCCTGAACAGCAGAAAAAAAATAAGTTTATTTCTTATATATACAGTCGAACTTCAATGGCTCGAACACCTTTGGGACCACGAAAATCTGTTCGAGACAGGGGTAGTTCGAGCCACGGAGGGTTACTGCCAGGGGGCATAACGGGGTTAGTTTTGATACATCTTTTCAATGTTTTATAATAAAAAAATGTATGCTGTGTGTACTCATTAGAATCGCCTCATCGAGGCGATTCTAATGAGTACACACAGCATACATTGGCAAGATATATTATTTTTTATGAAGAGGAATTCCCTAGGGACTCAAAAACGGGTTCGTGTCAGCCATAGTATACGAGCCATCGGTGTTCGAGCCATCGAAGTTCTACTGTATTTTCATTATTTGCTCCTCATCATGTGGCGAACAAATGCTTACAGGAAAAACCTTGAAAGCTGAAGAAACATTTACACACAGTTGTTTTTTTTTTCTAAAAAGAGCGGACCAGCGTTGACGTCGCCAACACCCAATCAGATCGTAGAGAACCATAGACTCGACTGACGAAAAACGAACAAACACGAAAAAACAAAAAACAAAAAAAAAAAAAAAAAAAAAAACAACAAAAAAAAAAAACAGTCGAACTTTAATGTTCTATAGAAAGGGTATTCCTTTGGAAGCAAGGACGGCAAAACCGAGGATTAACGGACAAAATCGTAATGAGTTAGGAGGCCTTTATGCGGACTGAACAAATCGCGACGGCAGTAAGGTCGAGGACCCCCCCCCCCCCCACACACACACACATACCCAAGTGGAATTCTTTTCACTGTCCGTTCCAAGGCGGTTCTTATGTCGCGGTTTATGTCTTTAAGTGTGTGTATCGCTTATATTTTTTGTTTTGGAAAACCAACGCCATTTTTGGGAGTGGGGGGGGGGGGGGGGAGTAACTGTTCTTTTGGCTTTCCGCTATTAATGTTTCCATAAGGGTTGTTATTTCTTGTTTGTGGTGTCTCTAAAGGGAGTTTTGGGTTAATTGTATCGATTCCTGATCATTGCCTACACTTCTATTTTACCAAATTCGATTACATTCGATGACCCGAGGTGTTGGGTGTCTCAGTTTGACTATTTTTCTTGTATCCACAGCATAAAATATATATGATATTTGTTGCCCTCATCCCGAACTATTATTGTCATTTGTTTGCCTTAGACTCACTGGCGCCCCCTCCCCCCCCCCCCCCTCCGCCCATCGGGGCTTGAAGAAATAGATAGGCTGATGCTTCCCCGCAGAGCTGAAACCGACCCTCCATGAATACTGGTAAACCGCTTACAGGATCTAAGCCTGCCCATGCAAAGTGGTGCGAGTCGGACCGTCCATTCTTATAAACCCTGTTGGATTCATTTGGCGACAGGGCTTGAGATGTCGTTCCATCTCAATGTCAGGTAAAAGTCCCATAAAACTGGAAGCAACGTCTCCAAAATGACCTATACAGTGTTGACGGGGACGTTAAACCTCGAATCAAACAAACAAGACTCACTGGATAATGCGTGTTACTGCTGTGCGCCAATCCATTTGCCTTTAACCTGTGTAGTATTCAAATTCTCTGACTGACGTGCTCATGAAGTCATCTTTACAGCTGTATAATATGTGTTGACCTTCCATTTAAAACCCATTGTATGCGGGAAACCCCTAAAGGGGTACCTTGGCAAACAGTGCAGGTCCAGATAACGCGGCGTCTGATCAGGGCCTTCACTATTTGCCAACAGAATTTCCCGTCAAAAATAGAAAACGAAACAAAATAGGGCCTGACACCCCCATATGACAAATGGACTTGTCCAACATATAGCAATGCCCCTGCAGGCACAAAACGTTGACTCAACGTTGAACTAACGTTGAAACAACGTTTTTAACGTTGTTTCAACGTTAGTTCAACGTTGAGTGCCTGCTGGGGCATACAACGGTAATGTTGAAAGCCCTGTTTCCCATAGACGCTAAAGAAACATGTAATATGACACTATATTTGTTCATCAACATTTTAGTATGAAATTGGTTATTGTATGGTGGTTTTAAGGGGTCATTTTGCGATTAAAATAAGGATTTTTTTCGCGAAAAGCATCTCCGGGCACACAATACACATCGTGTTATCTCAGGCCTCAGTCAAAGGGGGACAATTTGTGTGTGGTTGGCTATCTCAGACATGGTTCATCATGTCAGTTTTGGTCGGTAGGTAGGAGAAATATTTTTATTATTATTAATACTTTATCCCTTCCCACTCCCCGAAAAAAAACAGGGCCGGGCCTGTTTTATTTTTAATGTGTTTTGTTTTTATACATGTATTTTGTTAATAAAATTGTCATGTTGATATGTGTATCATGATTCATTTTATCAGTTACCCCCTGTTTATATTGCATTGAGTAGTATACAAAGTGGGGAATTTCGGCCGAAAGTGTACCTTTGCAATACATAAGTATATGAAGTACAACTAGCAGCATGCTTTGTACTATAGCGCATTTTGATCGGGGCTACCGGCAGTTTCGGCTACTTTTTCCAGACCTGCCACTGAGATGCAGCATAGACAAGTGTACCCCGAATGGACTTATATATATTCTCGTTGCCAGGGAGCTTGTAGAAAGTCGTATAGTAGTAGACATCGTCTACATCTACCCCCCAAACCAATTCCGACCTTCTGCAGGAAAAATGCGATTCGTTGTTGCGGAGTCGGAGCCGGCAGAAAGACATACAGGCAAATGTATCGACTGCCTTGCTACTATGTCCGACAGCGGCGTACCACTACTCCTCTTTGACGGCCCCACTTGCAAATGCGGGGCCATAGGCCACTGCGTTGCTAGCGAGGAATACGTTCTTTGGAAAAACAGGGATCTTCCCTACGGACCCCCACCGATGCTACCACCGCTAGAGATTCCAGAAGAGATCGAAATCGGGGATGTTTGCAACATCGAGAACTTGCACGACGACGACTGTCTAGGTTGGACTCTTCGATACGTACACCTTGTCGGAACTATGGCAGAGGTTTGTCCATGCAAACGCGATACATGTACGTGGCGGATGCTGGCAGGAGACGATCTCTGCAAAAATCTTGGACTAGAGCCTCCGAGGACCCCCTTTGGAAGAGCAGCCCAAATCCACCACCAAGATTTGCCAAACACATGCATGCCCAGAGGAAGATTGGAATTAGGCACCACCTCACCCTTCGCCGCGTGGAAAAAAGCCGGCGATCTTTCGGAGGGGACCTACCTTTGCAAAAACTTCTCGGTAGGCCGAAACAAAAAGAAGAATAGTCTACTTCTTCTCTTGTCGGATCCCAACGAAGAACAACCCTCCACCACCACTCCAGTGTACGGGTATCGCATCCAAGAAACGACGCGACTCCAAGGCGGAATAGAAAGCCTCCGAATGCTCGACCAACCATTTCTTTGCAAACTAGGCAAAATCTGCGCATCGACCATTTCGAAGAAAATGGACGATCGAGAAGTGTCCTTTGTGCTCCCAAACTGGAAAGAGATGTCCGTAGAGGACCTCCTCCGCTACGCCGAAACAACCCCAAAACTAGAAAAATACGAGACTACATGGATGGCTCCGAAATTCCTCCGGTCGGCAAGAAGCCCACCTACGCCCACCCCACCAGAACCATAGAATACGATATGTAGTCGTGTTTGTATTCCTTTGGAACAGTTGCTCTGCGTGGTAGAGGAGAAGACTGCATTTGGCAGCGAATATAGGTACACCAGCAACGCGCAAAGCGAAAATAATTCCACCTTCTCCCCAGCTGCAGGCTTCGACTTTGTGGGCACCATGGGCGTACAATGGCTCCAGGTCTTTGCGACCACCGCCCAGACAACCGCCGCGACAATGGAGATGTATGCCCATCCTCGGGCCGTATCCAACATTTGCTCTATTTTCTCGAGGACCGTCCGGGTATCTTGTTGCGCCTCCTCTGCTTTTTCCTCTGTCTCTTCTTGGAAGGCATCGAGAACTTCGTCTACTTCTTTGTCCGTGTTGTATATTTCCAAATCGGGAACGCGAACAAATCGGAAACATTCCGAGAATTTTGCCAAGCAAGTGTTTCCTCGTTTGCATAGCTGCTTTCTTGTTTTGTTTCCGGACTGCTTGTTTTGTTTCCTCGTTTGCTCTTCAACTGCTTGGCACAATCCCGGAATGTTTCCGATTTGTTCGCGTCCCGATTTTGAAATATATCTATTACGTTGGATACAAAATGGGAAAATCGAATCTTTCGCTCGACGATATCGAAGATATTCGCAAATCCAAAGGCCTACTATCGGGCGCCGAAGTTCGCCGAAAATACAAAATAGGGCAAAATAGGCTAGACAAAATGTGGGGACAGGGTGCGCACGCTATAGACCGTGTGTCTCTCGACGATCCTGCACTAGATATATCGGAGCCGGCACAAAGCATCTTGCCCTTGCCCAATGGAGTTGCTTCCGTTGGCTCCGCCAAAGAACAACATCAAGCCCCGCGCCCCACTGTCGTAGACTTCTACAAAAGGCTGGAGGGACTCGAGTCCCAAGCACAGCAATCTACGAGACTGCTGGAGGCGGTGCTGGCCCAGTTGGCCGACAACACGGACAAAGAAGGAGACGAAGTTCTCGATGCCTTCCTAGAAGAGACAGAGGAAAAAGCAGAGGAGGCGCAACAAGATGCCCGGACGGTCCTCGAGAAAATAGAGCAACTGTTGGATTCGGCCCGAGGATGGGCATACATCTCCATTGTCGCGGCGGTCGTCTGGGCGGTGGTCGCAAAGACCTGGAACCATTGTACGCCCATGGCTCCGCCACTCGCGAAGAAGCCGCCGAACACCAACCCGTCGGCCGTTCCTCCGAAACAACTAGCACAGAAGCCATCGCCGGTCGGGGATCCCTTCTACATGGAATAGTCGAAGACCCCCCTGCCCTCAAGTATCTTCGAGTACCTTCGAACAGCGGGAGCTGGTGCCCACAAAGTCGAAGCCTGGAGCTGGGGAGAAGGCGGAATTCTTTTCGCTTTACGCGTTGCTGGTGTAGCTATATTCGCTGCCAAATGCAGTCTTCTCCTCTACCACGCAGAGCAACTGTTCCAAAGGAACACAAACACGACTACATATCGTGTTCTATGGTTCTGGTGGGGTGGGCGTAGGTGGGCTTCTCGCCGACCGGAGGAATTTCGGAGCCATCTATGTAGTCTCGTATTTTTCTAGTTTTGGAGTTGTTTCGGCGTAGCGGAGGAGGTCCTCTACGGACATCTCTTTCCGGTTTGGGAGCACAAAGGACACTTCTCGATCGTCCATTTTCTTCGAAATGGGCGATTCGCAGATTTTGCCTAGTTTGCAAAGAAATGGTTGGTCGAGCATTCGGAGGCTTTCTATTCCGCCTTGGAGTCGCGTCGTTTCTTGGATGCGATACCCGTACACTGGAGTGGTGGTGGAGGGTTGTTCTTCGTTGGGATCCGACAAGAGAAGAAGTAGCCTATTCTTCTTTTTGTTTCGGCCTACCGAGAAGTTTTTGCAAAGGTAGGTCCCCTCCGAAAGATCGCCGGCTTTTTTCCACGCGGCGAAGGATGGGGGTGCCCAATTCCAATCTTCCTCTGGGCATGCTTGTGTTTGGCAAATCTTGTTGGTGGATTTGGGATGCTCTTCTAAGGGGGGTCCTCGGAGGCTCTAGTCCAAGATTTTTGCAGAGATCGTCTCCTGCCAGCATCCGCCATGTACATGTATCGCGTTTGCATGGACAAACCTCTGCCATAGTTCCGACAAGGTGTACGTATCGAAGAGTCCAACCTAGACAGTCGTCGTCGTGCAAGTTGTCGATGTTGCAAACATCCCCGATTTCGATTTCTTCTCGAATCTCTAGCGGTGGTAGCATCGGTGGGGGTCCGGTGGGAAGATCCCTGTTTTTTCAAAGAACGTATTCCTCGCTAGCAACGTAGTGGTCTATGGCCCCGCATTTGCAAGTGGAGCCATCCAAGAGGAGTAGTGGTACGCCGCTGTCGGACATATTAGCAAGGCAGTCGATACATTTGCCTGTATGTCTTTCTGCCGGCTCCGACTCCGCAACAACGAATCGCATTTTTCCTGCAGAAGGTCGGAATTGGTTTGGGGGGTAGATGTAGACGATGTCTACTACTATACCACTTTCTACAAGCTCCCTGGCAACGAGATTATATATCTCGAGAAATTGCCGGGGGATTTGGTATCTTTCGTAGAACGTGTGCCACGAGAGCTCCAATATTTCTTTGTCCTTCTCGGATAGAAATAATTGTGGTGCGGCGCTTCGGAGAGATTCCAAAATTGCCCTATCTGGTTTGTCCTGGGTTCGTGCAGGAGTATGTTCCTCTGTATTTCCCCGAATTTTTGCATACCTGGCTTGGGAGATGTGGTATTCTTTCTTTCTTCGCCTCTCGGACAGATAGCCTGCCAGATCGGATTCCGGCGTAGGCCTCTCGCGACAGCTGGGCTCTAGGCATGTTTTTTTTTAATATGCCCTGTACCTCTATTTCTCTAATTGGAAGTATACTTTGGTGTGTCTGGAAGCCGAGCCTCTAGGGGACAGAGGTACACTTTCGTAGCGCGCAAACTCCTTCTCTAGTCCTCTGTGCTGGATGGGTATATCGGTTGTGGTCGATGGGTATATCGGTTGGGGTCCAAAAGTACACTTCCGGTCTCTCGACCTCTGTGCTGGATGGGAATATTGGTTGTGGTCGATGGAAATATCGGTTGGGTCCAAAATACACTTTCGGCCGAACCCTGTCTGGTGTGCGCATGCTGGGTGTCCCTGTCTGGTGTGCGCATGCTGGGTGTCCCTGTCTGGTGTGTGCATGCTGGGTGTCCCTACCTGTGTGCGCATGCTGGTTGTCCATAGCCTGTCCCTATCTGTGTGCATGCGGGGTGTCCCTACCTGTCCACTTTCTCCTATCCTATCTGTGTGCATGCGGGGTGTCCCTACCTGTGTGCGCATGCTGGGTGTCCCTCCCTATCTGTGTGCATGCTGGGTGTCCCTACCTGTGTGTGCATGCGGGTTGAACCTACCCTGTCCCTATCTGTGTGTGTATGCTTGGTGTCCCTACGCTGTCCCTATCTGTGTGTATGCTTGGTGTCCCGGAACCTACCCACTTCCTATATACTTATGTATTGCAAAAGTACAAACGTGCGAAAGACGACCATTTCATCCTGAAAAATGCAAGTTTTCCGCAAAAGTCCATTCGGGGTACACTTGTCTATGCTGCATCTCTGTGGCAGGTCTGGAAAAAGTAGCCGAAACTGCCGGTAGCCCCGACCAAAATGCGCTATAGTACAAAAATGCACTATGTCGCATGCTGCTAGTTGTACTTCATATACTTATGTATTGCAAAGGTACACTTTCGGCCGAAATTCCCCACTCTGTATACTACTCATTGTAACGCATTGACCTGATAAAGATATGCTATCTCAGGACAAGTGAGCTTTATTACGTCAACGTGACATTGCACTTTTATGAATGAACCGGAGTACTGGAAAATGATAAAAAAATGTTACTGTAACTGGGAAAAATGGCAATATTACTTGAAAAAAAAATATCATAGGAAAAACATGGTCAGCTGAAACTAAATATATCGACCACCAGAATGCTTGGTCGCACTGAGGACCATCAATAACTGACCGTAAATTTTTAATTTAAGAGTGTACAAGGGGATAAACTGATAAATAGAATACCAGATTCGTGTCATTTGATATCAAGTTTATCAGGCTCGCCTTCGAGAACGCATGTAGGCAAGCCTCGCGATACTACAAGCGTTCTCGAAGCCTTGCCTGATAAACTTAATATCAAAAGACACCAACCTGGTATTCTCTATTTAGATGTTCAAAAATGTCAGCTCTGTATTTGGAAGGTACTAAATGACAAAACTAAAAACTGTACTTAAAACGCAAAATTACTATGGGAAAATGCAAAGACAGCACTGGGGAGGATCGGAAATTTAAATGGTAGAGTCGGTTATCACGATAACAAGACCCTTCTAAACCCCACTTTATATAGAGAAAAGTGGGGTGTAAGGGGGTAAACATTATCTGCCTTATTTTAGCCCATAAACATAGATTGTGGGTACTCGTTAGAACCGCCTCATTGAGGCGGTTCTAACGAGTACCCACAATCTATGTTAAAAGCAGAATTAAGAAAGATGTTACAATTTTACCTAATATTTGTCACTTCTGACACCATATTGAACGCCATTATTTCACACGGACATGTTTTCCTAATGGTTTTAATTTTTATTTTGTTCTTTTAGTGATAAAAAAGGTAGAGTCGGGGTCTGAAGAAGGGTCTGTCGGGTTAGCGGAAACACGGCTATTTCGTTAGGAAAACATGTCCGTAAGAAATAATTGCGTCCAACATGGTGTCAGAAAATGATAAATATTAGGCAAAAATGATAAAAACTATATAATTTCTGCTTTCAACATAGATTGTGGGTGCTCGTTAGAACCGCCTCATTGAGTACCCACAACCTATATCTTCGAGCAGAAATAAGGAAAATAATGTTTACCCCCGTAAACCCCAGGTTTCTCTATTTAAAGTGGGGTTCAGGGGGGTCTTTATTTCACGGACTTGTTCACGTGATAAGTTGTTTAGGCCTCATATCAGATGTGTGTTCAACACCGCGGGCGCCCGCGTGGTTGAACGCATCCCAAGTGTTATTCAAGACCATAGACTATGCGGACTTTCCCTGAACCACTAAAATAGAACAAATCTTATAATAAAAAAAAAAAAAACAGAATCTCTCCCCAACAACTAGGCTCATCGGAGTCTAACTGTTGGTTTTCTTTTGCTCCAGCATTTCATTGGTTTCTTGCTGTCGAGTCCTCACCGTTGTCTCACCTCTGTGGTTCTTTGATTTTTGTGTTCACGGAGATGTTGCACTGATGAGTTAGGAGGCCTTCATGCGGACTGAACAAATTATTCGTCTAAATCGCGACGGAAGTAAGGGCGAGGATTGTGGCCACGTAAAATCGATTTAAGCCCCCCAGTGGAAATCTTTCCACTGACCGTTCCAAGGGGGTCTTCTGTGGCGATTTATTTATGTTGTTGTTTGTTACTTACTGTGTGTATCACTTGTGTCTTTTAATTTTGGATTGCCATATGACCATTTTGTGGGAAAGTAACTGTCCTTATGACCTTCCTTGGTTTAGGTTTCCATTGTGGTCTGGTCGCTTAATGTTTGTGTTTCTTTCCCTTTGGTGTCTTTTATGGGTGGAGTAAGTTAATTGTATCGATTCCTGATCTTTGTTTTACTTCTACTTTACAATGTACAGGTGATGCTTATTTTATCCGCTTTAAGTCTTAACTATTTTTCGTACATAAACAAAACAGTGAAAACCGTGACCAGACGCCGCGTTCTGTGCATTGACTGTTTGTGTTGGGTTGTGTTGGGGTTGATCCTTGTGGGTCATATTGTGACATCAGAAAAGAAGATGTAGTGGAAATGAAAGCGATCCAGCAGGCACATGACGTAATTGTGACATTACATAAACGTCTGTTCAACGTCACGACGTTTATGCAACGTCACATCTACGTCGGTGACGTTGCACCGACGTCGATTTGACGTTGTCTTAGCGACGTGTGCCTGCTGGGGAGGTACTGGAGAGAAAAAGGAAAATAAACGAAAGTCATCACGAAAACACGCCTATATAATTTTGACCCCCTTGAACCCCACTTTTATATAGTAAAACTGGGGTTTACAGGGGTAAACCTTACTTTTCTTATTTCTGCTCTAAAATATAGATTGTGGATACTCGTTAGAACCGCCTCGATGAGGCGGTTCTAACGAGTACCCACAATCTATATTTTGAGCAGAAATAAGAAAAATATCACAACATTTCATCTTAAAATTTTCATTTTTTCGGCGATAAATGTCACAATGTATTTGTATGGGCGTGTTTTCTTAATGGTAGAGATATCAGTCCTCCTCTATCGCTCAAGGCCTGCTGGCTGTACCTGTGTGTGTGTGAATTCGGGTTTAACGTCGCTTTCAACAAATTTTCAGGTTCCGACAGGGAGCTCAATGCCCACTTTTATAGTGCTGCCTCACTGAAGTATCATGTCCCAGACACATTACATGATACCACACCCAGTCACATTATCCTGACACTTGGTCGACCAGTCCTAGCTCTACCCCGTAAATCTGAGTGCCAAGCGAGGAGCAGCCAGTACCTTTTTAACGACTTTGGTATGTCGCGGCCCGGGATCGAACCCGTGACCTCCCGTTCCCCGAAGCGGACACTCTACCAACTGTGCTGGCTGTACCTGCTGCAAGAACAACTGTAAGCCAACATGCCGCTCCAGTGACACGAGTTATTAACAATGCCGAATTTCATGTATGGGTAAGCATGTAATTCGTCCGTTTATGAGACAGGGACTACCCCTAACGTAACTGACGTCATTCGTGTGATATTTTAAAATAGAATTGTTTGCCTTTTCCATTCAAACACCGAAGAATCATGCCTACTGGAACTCCTTGACTGTCGAACTCATAATGAGTTCCCAATAGATCGACCTGAGGAGCAATATTTGGTCGCTTGTTTATTTCGGCCCCCGCCAACCAGGGCTTGAAGAAATAGATGTGCTGCATGATGCTTCCACGCAGAGCTGAAACCGACCCACACACGAGTACTGGAAAACCGCACAGAGGATCTAAGCCTGACCAGGCAAAGCGGTGCGAGTCGGACCGTCCATGCTTATAAACCCTATTGGTTTAATTGGGCGGCAGGACTTGAGATGTCATTTCATCTCAATGTCGGGTAAAAGTGCCGCAAAATTGGAGGCAACGTCTCCAAAATGACCTTTACAGCGTTGACGGGGACGTTAAACTTCAAATCAAACAAAACAAACAAAGTTTATCAAATAACCACAGGCATCACGAAAACATGCCTATATAGTTTTGACCCCCTTAAACCCCACTTTTATATAGTAAATCGTGGGTTTGCAGAGGTATACATTATGTCTCATTACAGCTCAAAAACATAGATTGTGGGTACCCGTTAGAACCGCCTCGCGGCGGCGGTTCTAACGAGTATCCACGATCTATGTTTTGAACAGAAATAAGAAAAATATCACAATTTTTCATCTGAAAATTTTCATATTTTGGGGGGTAAAATTACAATGTATTTGTATGGCGTGTTTTCGTGATGAGCTTCCCGCCTGCTCTTATCCATGTGACTGTCGCTTGCCATGTGCAAAATCCAGGTAAGGCTATTTTATATCCGCGCTAGTCTTCTTCTTGTGACGTCAGAGCGCTGTGTGAAAAGTGAAATCTGGACCGGGCTCGCGTACCGGATCACTGGCAAAAAGTGACGACCCAGATCAGATGCCGCATACACTGCATAAAATACAGGAATTTAAGGGTCAATGGAAACAATTTTAAGTCTCAGTGAAGGGAAATGTGAACACCTGGCAGATTTTTCCGCGATTTTTTAGAAAGGAGACACTTTTCGGGACTTCCTGTTCGCTTTTCTATTAACTCTGTCCCACCGAGAAAGGGGTCGACTCTTAAAGGAAAGAATTTGCTCCCTAGGAGCAAATTCTTTCCTTTAAGAGTTGACCCCCATGGACATGGCAGATAAAAATGCTTTTGCAGGAGTTGTCTCCCTTTAAGGTGTTCCCATTCCCCTTGAAGTCTTAGTTCAGGACTATTAGCATTTAAGTTTCAGTTCAGGACCATTTTCTTCAGCAACTGACCACCACCACCAATAACAACAACAGGCCCAAGTGGGCCAGAATCGCTCACCTGGATGAGGCTGAGAATATATGGCCTTGGTGGCCGTCTTGTCTATCAGATCACATTTCCTTTAGCAATCCTGAATCTGCCTGTTGTCTTGATGCCTGAACAACTTAGTCTGATTTGGGATTCAGGAAGAAACAAGGATTTTAGCACAATTCTGAAACTCCATGTTGCACCCGATGTCTCACACGGTCTTAAAGATTAATCGGACTAAACGTAAATGAGCAGATGTGGTTTGAAGGTTTTCAAGATGGCTGCCATGACAACCATCCTGGCTATCACAACACAACAATTTCAGAAATTTTTAATCATTACGAAAACATGCCTATTGAAATATATTGGTAAATTTTTTCCACCGAAAGTGATTTTTTTAGATAACAATTCTGATATCTTTCATATTTCTGCTCAAAACATAAAGTGTGGGTTCTCGTCAGAACCGCCTCGACGAGGCGGTTCTAATGAGTACCCACAATTTATATTTTAGAGTAGAAATAAGAAAAGGTTTACCCCTGAAAACCCCAATTTTACTATATAAAAGTGGGGTTCAAGGGGGTAAAAACTAAATAGGTGTGTTTGTGTGATGCTCCATGCCACCCTGATGCCTTTCATCAAGTCCTATCTAACTTCTGACTTACAGATTGACAGGAGATGTCATTTGACGAATTTCAACATAGCTGCTATGATGGCCACTTTGGATATGAAACGAAACGGTTTTAGCAATTCTGAATCTTGCCTCCCTACAAATTCTAACTCAGTTTCAACTGAAGTCGCGATTGACTAGACAACATTTTCTCCATTCTGTTGCACATGCGTATGTAACGCGACGTCTGATTGGATAACGTCAAACATTTGCGACAGTATATTTTGTCACCCAACGTCATCACGTAGCGTCGCTTTTCATTGGCTGGTATTTGGTTTTCCCAGCTCACAGCGCTTGCCGCTTTGTGCAAAATCGTACAATTTTTAACAAAACACGCGAATGGGGATAACTGTATTGAAAATTGTCATTTGGGGAGGTAAATCGTCGGTTTTACGGTCGCAAATTACGTTTTCCGGCTCCGCTGTCGCGTCGCCATAAAACGAAATTTCCGACCGTAAAACCTCCGATTTACCTCCCCAAATGACAATTTTGAATACAGTTATCCCCTAATTATATCTATATCTATATCAATACTGCATCACCCACTAGCGGGGGTTACGTGCAGGTGCGCGTCAGTGCGATGTTAGTAGAAGAAGTTTAAAATTAAAGGGTTTTCATAAGAAATGTTAGTGAAGGTGGAATAAAGATGATAGGGTTACAATGTTAATAGTCAGAAACAAGCTGACAGTGAAAGCTAAAAGATAAAAACAGTGCGCTGGCATTTATGGCATTGGGTGGCTAACCATGCATACTGCCCTTTAGAAAGATTTGAAAGTGGGCAGTAATGCATCATTGGATGGCAGCCGGTTCCATTGCACGATTGCGAGGGGGTAGAACGAATACTTGTAATAATCTACTCTGGTGTGGATTTGTCGATAAACCAGTGGGTGAGAGTTTTTATGGGAAATCCTGGTCGGGTGCACAAGATACGGTGGTAAGTCCGTGGACAATTTTGTAGAACAAGCAGAGCCGAGAATCATTTCTTCTCTGTTCCAGAGTACGCAAGCCAAGGTGGGAGACTAAAGCCGGGCAAGTACAGTACCTCTCATGTGAATAGTTTGATCGGCCGAAAACAAACAGGTCCAAGATTTTATGTCTGTCCTCATTATCTGTAAGTCTGATGAAGATCCAACAAAAATGAAATCGCTATCATCTGGACAACATTTTCCTGAGTGTATGAGGCCATCAAGGAACGGTAACTCTTATGCTAGCTAAACGCAAACTTGTCCTAGATTTTATGCCTGTCCTCATTACCTGCATGTTTGATGAAGATATTATAAAAATGAAGCCAATGTCTATCGGACAAAATTTTCCCCATTATACGTCTATGGAAGACTAAAGTGCAAGTAACTCTCATGTAAATAATCCAATCTGCCCAAATTCAAACTTGTCTAAGATTCTGTCGCTGTGCTCATTACCTACAAGTTGTATGAGGAGCCAATAGAAAATAAAGACATTATCGCAAGGACAACATTTTCCCAAATTTATGTCTATGGGAGACAAAAGGACAGGTAACTCTCATATGAATAGTCCGATCTGCCATAAAAATAAACTCATTATGGCTGTCCTCATTTCCTGCAAGCTTAATGAGGATCAGATCAAAAATAAAGTCACTGTCATCCGGTCAACATTTTCCCCATTGTTTGTCTATGGGAGACAAAAGGGCAAGTAACTCACATGTGAATGAGCCGAACTGCCCAAAATTTAAACTCGTCCAAGATTTTATAGCTGTCCTCATTACCTACAAATTAAATGAGGATCGGATCAAAATTAAAGTCGCTATCGCCCGGAAAACATTTTCGCCATTATATGTCCATGGGAGATGAGAGGGCAGGTAACTCTCGTGAATAATCCGATCTGTCCCAAATTCGAACTCGTCCGAGATTTTATAGCTGTCCTGATAACCTACAAGTTTAATGAGGATCAGATCAAAAATAAAGTGGCTACCGCTCGGACAAAATTTTCTCCATTATACATCTATTGGAGACGAAGGGGCAAGTGACTCTTATGTGAATTACCCGATCTGTCCAAAATTCGAACGCGGCCAAGACTTTATGTCCTCACTTACCACAAGTTTAACTAGGATCCGATCAAAAATAAGGTCGCTACCGCCCGGACAACATTTCTCCATTATATTTGTCTGGGGCAAACGAAAGGGCAAGTAACTCTCATGTGAATATGTCGATCTGAGCCAAATTCGAACTCGTCCAAGATTTTATGGCTGTCCTCATTACCTACAAGTTTAATGAGTATAAGACAGCTGTTAGAATGATTGTGTCTTGTATAGGAACATATATTCTCCTTCTGACTGTCTTATTTGCAAAGATTACCTGGACCGACCTGCAGAGTGGGAGGCCGATTGGCGGATGAGGTTCAACGTGGCCAAGGGTGTCACGACACCATCAGGTCACGCAAATTAAGTTTGACTAAAAACTTCACCAGCAAATTTTGGAGCACTTTCAATCCGCCAAATATCTTGGTATCACCATCACTGACGATCTTGATTGGGGGCAACATATCTCAGAGATAACATCTACAGCAACTAGGGCTTTATGATTCCTTAGGCGTAATTTGGCCTTTGCACCTTGGCAGACAAAGGTTGTTGCATATAAAACATTGGGTCGCCCTCAACTTGAATATGCATCACCCATTTGGTATCCCTATGTTATCTCTATCGGATTTAGCGGGTGGAGAGGGTACAGAGGAGAGCTGCTCGATGGACCTGCCGACGATGGCGAAATAGAAGAAACGTCGGTGTCTTGCTTAACGAGCTAAAGTGGCCGTCTCTGGAGGCCCGCCGTGAGCAGTCCTTTTTAACCTTCTTCTATAGGATATACTCTGATACATTATCTTTTAATAAAGATAGGTACTTAACCTCTGCAACAGCGTCAACCCAAACAAGGGCATCAAAAGTAAACGACTCACAATATCGTAGGTACTAGACCTATAGCGATGCCCTGAAAAACTCCTTCTTCCCTAGAACTATTCCTCAATTGATTAGTCTTCCCTCTTCTGTAGTGAATGCCAAGACCGCAGGGGAGTTTAAAGCCCGTATAGTGTAAGATTGAGACTCAAAGGTATGCGTTTTAGGATACCTCTTTTATTCAGATTGTAAACAGTTTTAAGGACTGATCCAGTGACTTCATTTTTTTTAGCTAAATTATATATTTAGTCACCCATCCAATTGAGGTCATGGCTAAATGTGACCGACTCAGTTTAAGGAGATAGATAGATTGATAGGATGATTGCGCTTCGTGAGAAAAAAAGTAGATGAATAGTGAGGCTAAAGTCAAGAAATAGATCAGCTCTAACTGTGATTTGTTGAGTAATAAATCACAGTTTGGAGGTCAGTTGTAAAGTAGATCAAATCACGAGCGCATAGAGCGCGTGATTTGTCTACTTACAACTGACCGACAGTGTGTATGTGTGTGTGTGTGTGTGTGTGTGTGTGTGGGGGGGGGGGGGGGGGGGGGGGGTTGCTGTTATTCACAGTTATCGCTTAAATTCCCATTGTTTTCTGTTGATTACGGCCCGTGGTAACCCCTCGGTAAGATTGATAACTCTGTATTGACCAGGTGGGTGACGTCACAGCACAAGCTCGAATACACAAAAGTAAAAGCCCATTGATACGGCTCAGCGCAAAGGCAATCAACCCATTTGCTATAAGGCTGTGGTTAGGGCACCGAAAGATTCAACCTTAGATGCGCAATCAAACTGGACTGAATCTTATCAGAATTTCTATTTGAAATCGGACTCGACCTCAAAAATCCTTTTGAATACGCTTGACCATAGAGATGATCCTCAGTAGGGACCCATGCAATAAACAATTTAATATTTGCAATTGGTCCCAGAATTTGAGAAGACAGATTCCGAACTCGTCTTCTAAAGGTTGAATTTTAAAATCTCTTCAAAGTCGAAAGGGTGTATCTTTCGGTGTTTTTTTTTTAAATTGACCGTTTAATTCTTCACAATAAATCACAGAACTTCAGCACGGACAGTAAACATTCAAATTGACCTCCGCCGGTGGTCAATTGAAAACAATTTGACTTATTTCCGGAGGTCAATTTGAAAGTTTCCTGTTATTGGTATTCGTGGGTTGTAGGAAGGTCGCAGGTAAGATTATTCTTGATCTAAAGCATATCTTAAAAATCGGAGAATATTATGCTTTCAGTTTTTTGCACATGCATGTCCATACCAAGTGTTATTGAAAGGTTTTCAGTCGTTTTGTCGCAATCATTTTTGTCCCGCACGCTCAGTGGTGAAATCGAAAGTATTAAGTCAGCAAACACAGGTAAATTTGCTCTGATTGTCCAATGACAAGCTTCCAGTGAGCAATTATTGTTGCAGTCAGGTACGGCGATACCATATCTGCTTCCAGCACAGACTTTTCCCTGCAATGTTCAGGCCAATTATGCATCGGAGGTCAATTAGAAAATGAGGTGGTCAATTTGACTAATGGATATTATAATGGATAATGATTTTTGAATGAAAATCATGCAATATGATTCTTTATAAAGTCATTGGGTCCGTTTTCAGGAAAGAGTGATCGTCAGTGTACTCAAACTTCACATTCTCTTTACAAATAGCCTTTTCGGAAACAGTTGATCAGAAGCACACATTATCGCGTGCTAGTCTCAATCTTTTTGAACTTTCTTCAGAGATTCGCCACTATGGGTGAAACATAGGTCCATCATTTTACTCCAGAGGCCAAACAACAATCGAAACAATGGAAGCACCCTGACTCACCCCGCCAAAGAAGGCAAAGACTGTACCATCGGCTGGGGAGCTTCTCCCCTAGGTTTTCAGGGATGCAGATGGTATTCTGCTGATATATTATCTCCAAAGAAGCAATGGCACATATTATGCTGATTATACGCGGCGCTTAAGTTTAATATTTTCCCGTAACTGCGTCAGAAGTGAAGCATAGCTTGTACCATTGATTTGTTTGTACCTTTTGGAGATAATCTATCTGCAGAATACCATCTGCATCCCTGAAAACCGAGACCATAACCTTCTCATCTGATGGAACAGTCTTTGCCTTCTTCGGTGGGGTGAGCCAGGGTGCTTCCATTGTTTCGATTGTTGTTTGGCCTCCGGAGTAAAATTATGGACCCATGTTTCACCCATAGTGACGAATCTCTGAAGAATGTTCAAAAAGATTAAGATTAGCACGCGATAATGTGCGACTGGTGTGCTTCTGATCAACTGTTTCCGAAAAGGCTATTTGTAATGAGAATGTGAAGTTTGAGTATATTGGCAGCCTGAATTTGGCTGTCACTCTTTCCAGAAAACGGATCCATTGACTTTATACTAAACATAACCCCAAAACGACAAAAAGAATCATATTGCATGATTTTCATTCAAAAAGCATTTTCAGTTATAATCTCCATTAGTCAAATTGACCACCTCATATTAAATTGACCTCCGATGCAAAAATGGCCTGAACATTGCAGGGAAAACGTGTAGATTTTTAAAAGTACGTCTTGGGAGCAGATATGGTATCTCCGTATCTGACTGCAACAATATTTGCTCACTGGAAGCTTGTCATTGGACAATCAGAGCAAATTCGCCTGTGTTTGCTGACTTTCTACTTTCGGTTTCACCACTGAGCGTGCGGGACAAAAATGATTGCGACGAAACGACTGAAAACCTTTCAATAACACTTGGCATGAACATGCAGGTGCACAAAACTGACAGAATAACATTCTGCGATTTTTAAGATATGCTTTAGATCAAGAATAATCTTACCTGCGACCTTTCTGCAACCCACGAATACCAATAACAGGAAACGTTCAAATTGACCTCCGGATATGTCAAATTGTTTTCAATTGGCCACCGGCGGAGGTCAATTTGAATGTTTACTGCCCGTGTTCAGATCACTGAACACAACCAATTATCTTAGATCTCAGATCACTGTACAGCGGCAATACAAGAAACAGTACAATTATTTATTTATTTAAGTAGCGGCATTTTAAACGTCGGATGAAGAAGATTGGAGTCGAGTATGTTGCAAAACAATGACATGCTTTTAGAGAAATATAATTTTTATTCATGTTCCGCTTGAAAAATAGCTTTTAATTCGGATGATTCTTAAACAGGGCAATCGTTTTGGGCCAAAAGTATTTGTTTTTTATTAAGGCATTCCAATAGCTAATAAGAAACATGACAACCAACCTACGTGCTTCTTATACAATCCACACACAACAGACAATTTGTATACGATAACCCTCAAAATAAATAAATAAACATAAATTTTACATACCGTATCAGCTTTATTTTATCCTGCGAGTGACAAACCGTCACTATACAGAATCGCAGGTTACATTCAATCCCAAACACTGTACATTTCCGGGTCTGCCAACAAAATTGCCAATATTGCATCTCCATTGTAGAACACTAGCCTGGGTCTCTTTGTGTTATGCGCCCAAGTTCGCAGTTTTAGTGTTCGTCGCCAGAGGCAAAGAATTTTTTCTCATGATTGAGGGTTGTTCACCAAATACAGTGAAATTCCGCTATTAAGACCACATAACATTTGAGCCCCGCAAAGCGAATTTGTGTCTTCGAGCATTCCGTAATGACAAATTTTAACTGCGCATGCCCAGCCATTCAGAGGGGCCAGGGATATGGCTTTCTGTCTGAACTTTCCTCTTGTTTCACTGCTTGTATGAGCGAGCAGCGAATGCTCTGGCGAGACTGCGCGGATGCGCAGGCTCGCCTGAACCTTCGCTGCTCGCATAGGCGATAAGTACCAAAATCGCTTGACGGGGCCAATTTAGACTATTTCTGCTTTAAAAAGCTTATTTTTAGACTGAAGTTATTCCTTCTTTGTGTTTTCTGCAAACAGTGTCCTCTGGTCAGAGACCACCTTTTGTAATGTTCAAAAGTGGTCTCAAAGACCACTTTGGAACAATCCTTGGACTGTTCAAAAGTGGTCTCAAAGACCACTTTCGAACAATCCGAAAGGTGGTCTTTATATAGGAATTTTACTGTATAATTAAATCTTCGGGTATCGGGTGGTCCGTAGTTAAGAACAATATGACGAATACTTACCAACTTTCAGTGAATGATCCCGAGTTATAGAGCTGAAATACAGGAAGCACGCACCACGACATTTGTCACATGGCGGTTGCTTGGTTTCGGTAGGGTGTGACTTTTTCTATATTTCAATATCGCCTCGGACGCAGAGATTGATATGAGTCTTCGCTGTGTGCGCTGGAAATGTCCCATTTGGACTGGTGAACAGCTATCACATTATTAACATGCATTACGAAAACACGCCTATATAAATACATTGTAACCTTTACCGCGAAACTATTGAAATTAAAATTGTGATATTTTTCGTATTTCTGCTAAAAATATAGAATGTGGGTACTCGTTAGAACCGCCTCGATGAGGTGGTTCTAACGGGTATCCACAATTTTACTTTGGAGCAGAAATAAGAAAAATAAGGTATACCCCTGTAAAACCCAGTTTTACTTTATAAAAGTAGGATTCAAGGGGGTCAAAATTATATAGGCGTGTTTTCGTAATGTCTGTGAAACGAACCCAATATTTTATAAAGAAATACAGCTAAATTCCTTTATTTAGATCAACTTTGGGACAGTCTTCACTTTTGAACAGTCCAAAAGCTGGTCTAATTCTAGAAGACTCTGGGTTAAGACTCTAAGACCACGTTTGAACATTTCCAAAGGTGGTCTCGTTCTAGAAGATCTTTGGTCAAGAAAACACATTTAAATATGCTTTTAAAAGGAGAATTTGCCTTTGTCTTACCTGGCCTTGATAGCGGAAGCTCAAACATACATATTGTGGGTACCCGTTAGAACGTCCTCGTTGAGGCAGCTCTTATGAACACCCATAATTTATGTTTGGAGTATAAATAAGAAAAATATAACAATGTTCGTCTAAAAAAAGCCAGTTTTGGTGACATGAAATAATTGACAAGTCACATGGATGGGTTGTAGAAGCCTTCGTGGTGTAGTGGTTAAGTTTCTCGTCTCATAAATCAGGAGTCATGGGTTCGATGCCGGGCTTCTCCAGACTGTTAACCGAAGTCCCGTCTCCATATGACCATTGCTGTTGGTGGGACGTACAACTTAAAACGCACGCGGATGTGTTACCCTTGTGAAATGGCATTTTCAATCAGCAGCCTTTGCTCCTATACAGTCTGATCAGGACTGCCACATTTTGCTCTTTGGTTGTCCTCAGAGGTGCGTTCAACAACGCGGGCGCCCGTCAAGCGATCACTTTGTTGCCTAGAGAACGTGGGCACCCGCCGAGCGATCACTTTGTTGCCTACAGAACGTAGGCGCCCGCCTAGCGCTTACTTTGTTGCCTACAGACACCCTCTGCTTATCCTCAGAGGTGTGTTCAACAATGCGGGCGCCCGCCGAACGCTCACTTTGTTGTCTACAGACAGCCTTTGCTTGTCCTCAGAGGTTTGTTTAACAACGCGGGCGCCCGCCGAGCGCTTACTTTGTTGCCTAAAGAACGTGGACGCCCGCGAAGCGATCACTATGTTGCCTACAGATCTTGTACACCCGGCGAGCGCTTACTTTGTTGCCTACACAATGTGGGCGCCTGCCGAGCGCTAACTTTGTTGCCTACAGACAGCCTTTGTTTGTCCTCAGAGGTGTGTTCAACAACGCGGGCGCCCGCCGAGCGCTTACGTTGTTTCCTACAGAACATGGACACACGCCGATCGAGCGCTCATTTTGTTTTATACAGAAAGTTGGCGCCTGCCGAGCGCTTACTTTGTTGCCTACAGAACGAAGGCGCCCGCCGAGCGCTCACTGTGTTGCCTACAGAACGTGTGCGCCAACCGAGCGCTCACTTTGTTGCCGGCAGAATGTGGGCGCACGCATAGCGCTCACTTTGTTGCCTACAGATCGTAGGTACCCACCGAACGCTCACTTTGTTGTCTACAGACAGCCTTTGCTTGTCCTCAGAGGTTTGTTTAACAACGCGGGCACCCGCCGAGCGCTTACTTTGTTGCCTAAAGAACGTGGACGCCCGCGAAGCGATCACTATGTTGCCTACAGATCTTGTACACCCGGCGAGCGCTTACTTTGTTGTCTACACAATGTGGGCGCCCGCCGAGCGCTAACTTTGTTGCCTACAGACAGCCTTTGTTTGTCCTCAGAGGTGTGTTCAACAACGCGGGCGCCCGCCGAGCGCTTACGTTGTTGCCTACAGAACATGGACACACGCCGATCGAGCGCTCATTTTGTTTTATACAGAAAGTTGGCGCCTGCCGAGCGCTTACTTTGTTGCCTACAGAACGAAGGCGCCCGCCGAGCGCTCACTGTGTTGCCTACAGAACGTGTGCGCCAACCGAGCGCTCACTTTGTTGCCGGCAGAATGTGGGCGCACGCATAGCGCTCACTTTGTTGCCTACAGATCGTAGGTACCCACCGAGCGCTCACTTTGTTGCCTACAGACAGCCTTTGTTTGTCCTCAGAGGTGTGTTCAACAACGCGGGCGCCCGCCGAGCGCTTACGTTGTTGCCTACAGAACATGGACACACGCCGATCGAGCGCTCATTTTGTTTTATACAGAAAGTTGGCGCCTGCCGAGCGCTTACTTTGTTGCCTACAGAACGAAGGCGCCGCCGAGCGCTCACTGTGTTGCCTACAGAACGTGTGCGCCAACCGAGCGCTCACTTTGTTGCCGGCAGAATGTGGGCGCACGCATAGCGCTCACTTTGTTGCCTACAGATCGTAGGTACCCACCGAGTGCTCACTTTGTTGCCTACAGAACGTGGACACCCGATGAGCGCTTACTTTGTTGCCTACAGAACGTGGGCACCCGCCGAGCGCTTACCTTGTTGCCTACAGGACGTAGGCGCCCGCCTAGCACCGACTTTGTTGCCTACAGAACGTGGACATCCGCCTAGCGCTTACCTTGTTGCCTTCAGAACATGGGAGCCCGCCGAGCGCTCTCTTTGTTATCTACAGAACGTAGGCGCCTGCCTAGTGCTTACTTTGTTGCCTACAGAACGTGGACACACGCCAAGCGCTTACTCTGTTGCCTACAGAACGTGGGCGACCGCATAGTGCTCACTTTGTTGTCTACAGACGTGGGCGCCCGCCGAGCGCTTACTTTGTTGTCTACAGAGGTGCGTTCAACAACGTTGCCACCCGCCGAGCGATCACTATTGCCTACAGGACATGAACGCTCGCCAAGCGCTCACTTTATTGCCTACAGAACGTGGACGCCCGCCGAGCAATCACCTGGTTGTCTACAGAACGTAGGCGCCCGCCTAGCGCTTACGTTGTTGCCTACAGAACATGGCACCCGCCGGCGCTTACTTTGCTGCCTACAGAACTTGGACACCCGCCGAACGCTTATTTTGTTGCCTACATAACGTGGACACCCGTCGACACTTACTTTGTTGCCTACAGAACGTGGTTACCCGCCAAGCGCTTACTTTCTTGCCTACAGAACGTGGACACCCGCCGAGCGCTTACTTTGTTGCCAACAGAACGTGGACATCCGCCGAGCTCTTTCTTTGTTGCCTACAGAACGTGGACACCCGCCGAGCGCTTACCTTGTTGCCTACAGAACGTGGACACCCGCGGAGCGCTTAATGTGTTGCCTACAGAACGTGGACACCCGCGGAGCGCTTACTTTGTTGCCTACAGAACGTGGACACCCGCCGAGCGCTTACTTTGTTGCCAACAGAACGTGGACACCCACCGAGCGCTTACTGTGTTGCCGACAGAACACGGATGCCGCCGAGCGCTTACTTTGTTGCCTGCAGAAAGTGGACACCCTCCGAGCGCTCACTTTGTTGTCTACAGAACGTGAGTGCCCGCCGAGCGCTTACTGTGTTGCCTACAGAACGTGGACATCCGCCGAGCGCTTACTTTGTTGCCTACAGAACATGGGTGCCCGCGTAGCACTTACTCTGTTGCCAACAGAACGTGGGTGCCAGCCGAGTACTTACTTTGTTGCCTACAGAACGTGGACACCCTCCGAGTGCTCACTTTGTTGTCTATAGAACGTGGGTGCCCGCCGAGTGCTTGCTATGTTACCTACAGAACGTAGGCTCACGCCGAGCGCGTACTTTGTTGTCTACAGAAAGTGGTTGTCATCCGTGCGCTTACTTTATTGCCTACAGAACGTGGGCTCCCGCCGAGCGCGTACTGTGTTTCCTACAACACGTGGGTGCCCGCTGAACGCTTTCTTTGTTGCCTACAGAACTTGGGCGCCCGCCGAGCGCTCATTTTGTTGTCTGCAGAACGTGGGTGTCCCCCGAGCGCTTACTTTGTTATCTACAGAACGTGGACACACCCAAATGTAGGCACCCGCCTAGCCTACAGAACTTGGGCGCCCGCCGAGCACTCACTTTGTTATCTACGGAACGTAGATAACAAAGTGAGCGCTCAGCGGACGCCGCGTTGTTGAACGCAGCTCAGGATTCACGGATGAATACACACGACCTACTGTTGCCCACGGGACGTGGACGCCCGCTGAGCGCTCACTTTGTTGCCTACAGAACGTGGACGCCCCCGAGCGCTCCCTTTGTTATCAACAGAACGTAGGCGCCCGCCTAGCCTACAGAACTTGGTCGCCCGCGGAGCGCTCACTTTGTTGTCTACAGAACGTGGATGTCCGCCGAGCGCTTACTGTGATGCCTACAGAACGTAGGTAACAAAGTGAGCGCTCAACGGACACCGTGTTGTTGAACGCATCTCAGGATTCATGGATGAATACACATGCGAAGATCTCGACCACACTGCGCTATTGCGCAGGCATATCTTAGTCTATGCTAGTCGTACATATCAAAGTGTACCTTTTTGTGTGAGCCGGCTTTAACGTGGACAAGAGCAGACGGTAAATTTCTCAAGTCGACTGACAGTAAATGGCGTATTGCTTAAACAATCTATAAAAATATTAACCCATATATGCCTAACGGCCCTTCCCTTGGCCATAGGCAAACCGTGCAGACCCAGAGCAGACGCCGCATAACGCGGCGTCTGATCTGGGTCTACAATGGTTTAGAACATTCATTTTGGTAAAATTTGCCGCAAACAAAAACAAACCTGAAAAAGGACCACTCCAAACTTACTAAGTGGAAGACTATGTTGTCATTTATGGGCTAACAAAATATGGCTATTCAGCAGCTGAAAGTGCCTATTCTAAATATGACATTCGCTCGTATAAACGTTATGTTTCAGTTAATTATAAACTAGATTTTAAAATCGTATATAGGACCAAGTCGTTGATCTTTGTTTGCTTGAATATCATCTCATATTATCCATAATTATATGACTCTCAGACCTCAGAATAGCTGTGTTTGCAATAAAAAGTTTGAGACCTAGTAAAACATTTTGGATCATATGCAGCGCATGACAAAATCTACCAGAAGTCCTGAGCGACCAGCGAAGACTCAGATCAGCCTGCGCATTCGCGCAGTCTGATCAGAGTCTTCGCTGATCGCATGTTCCTACTATAGGCTAATATCTATGCAAAGAGACATAATCAAAAGGTCTTTTCATAGTGGGTGGGTGCGCAGGTTGAGTTGAGTCTCTGCTGGTCGCACCGGTCTTATTGTAGGTTTTGTCATGGGCCGGCTCATATGATAAGAGCATTGCTAAACCTGCGCTCAAACTATGCAATAAACGAGGACTTAGATCAGACAGTGCAACTCTGATTGCTGTCTGCGCATGCTGCTTTGTGAATGAACTGATGGTTGTGAAGGCTGGTACAAACATCGAAGACTCGGATCAGGCTGCGCGAATGCACAAGCTGACCTGATTCGTAGCTGGTCTACCAGGTTTTATTATTAGTTTCGTCCTGCGCTGGCTCCGTTGTCGGTCGATTCGATGGGACTACTTCCAGTTATGGTGTACCAAAAGGGTCAAAATGACCGATACCGGTCTACCCGCATTTTAGATATACGGGTATACCCGTAAATTTGCGGGTACACCCCTAAATTTGCAGGTACACCCCTATTTCAAATGCGGGTGTACCCGTAAATTTGCAGGTACACCCGCATTTAGCGTTCTACCCGCATTTTACGGGTAGACCTGCATTTTACGGGTACACCCCTATATTTGCGGGTACATCCCTAAATTTACGGGTGTACCCGCATCTTAAAATGCGGGTATACCCGTAAAAATAGGAGTGTACCCGTAAAATGCAGGTCTACCCGTAAATGCAAGTAGACCGCTATTTCTTATTTTCCAATTATCCAATCAAACTGGCGCTTACATATCCCCATTTTTTAGATAAGGCTCTTATCTTTCTTGCGGCGTCTTTGATATACCTGTCCAATTCATGCTGTGTAAACACTCAATAATTTCAAATTTTAATGAGAATCAAGAGCGTTTATTGCACCCTTGAAAAAATCACGGGCTAATCAGTCTGATTTGATATATTAAAATTTAACTAAGCGTATAATAAAATGTTTTGCATTTACTTTCCTGTCATTTATTTATTTATTTACACAGGTTATCATGTGGGGTTTAGTTCCAGATATACAATGTTGAAGCATCAAGAATACACGCCTACATATGTTCGACCCCCAGAAACCCCATTTTCATTTTGTGAAACTTGGGTTTATTGGGGTATATATTATTTTCCTTATTTTTGCTGAAAACATAGATTGTTGGTACTCTTTAGTACTCTTTAGCTGAAGCGGTTCTAACGAGTACCCACAATCTATGTTTTGGAGCAGACTTGACAAAAATAAAGTATACCCTTGTTTATCCCCGATTTTCTTTATGTATGGTTTGGTCTTCAAGGGTTTTAAATAAGCATGATGAAGATGACTCGAATCGCCCCCGCCCATCAGGGCCTGGAGAAATAAAATGGGCTACGTAGTGCTTCCGCGCAGAGTTGAAACCGACCGAACTTGAGCACTTGTAAACAGCTCAGGTCTAAGCATGCCCAGGAAAAGTGATGCGAGTCGGACCACTCCTTAAACCCCCGCGGTTTCTATTTGCGGTAGGGCTTGAGATGTCATTTCATCTCAATGTCGTGTAACAAAATCGGAAGCAACGTCTCCAAAATGACTTAAATAGTGTTGACGGGGACGTAAAACCTCAACTCAAACAAACAGATAACTCGAAAAGCTTAATTATTTCGAAAGAATGTTTCCTGTTTCCTAATAAAGAAAAAGTGTGTGTGTTTTGGGGATTGGGGGGGGGGGGGGGGGGCGGCAAACTCATTCGTTTTTGTCTGAAAAAAATAATCCGAAACATTTCGTTCCTGGGTTGTAAAATTTTCCAGTATATCTGAAAAGGCGTGTTTTCGTAATGTCTTGTGTTATTCAAGCAAAGAATAAGAATGTGCGTGAATACTGCGCGGAAGCGCAGGCAGATGCATGTATCATTATGTATGTGTGTGCGGAGTACGTTTTAGTTGTAAGTTTCACAAACTAAGGTAAAATGGATACGGGCCTACTACCACTACACTATAAGTTTAAATACCACTATTAATACCACTATTATATGTGCCATAACAACTACAGCTATATAAGCCTGCCCAAGAAAAGCGTGGATAGGAAAACTGACTGGCTCAAAAATGACCTAAAACAGTGTTGACTGGACTGTTAGACTCCAATACAAACAAAACTACTAGCGCCACTATTCACGCTACCTCTGTAACCACTACTTCATCTATGTCTACTACAGTCACTAGTAAAAGTAGTTGTAGTAGTAGTAATTGTTATTGCAGAAGAAGCAGCAGCAGCAGTAGTAGTAGTAGTAGTAGTAGTAGTAGTAGCAGCAGTATTAGTAGTAGAAGCAGAAGCAGTAACAGCTGAGGTAGTAGTAGTAATAGTAGTAGAAGTAGCATTTGCAGTAGAAGTAGGAGATATAATTGTAATAGGTGCAGTAGCATAAGCAGTCTTATCATTCTCGTTATTATTATTATTATTAGTAGTAGTAGTAGTAGCATAGAAGTACAAGTATAACTAGTTGTAGTAGTAGTTGTAGCAGTAGAAGAAGTAGCAATAGTAGTAGAAGTAGTAGGTATAGTAGTAGTAGTAGTTGCAGTAGTAGTAGCAGTTATAATCGTAGTAGGTGCAGTAGCATATGCAGCAGCAGCAGTAGTAGTAGTAGCAGAAGTAGTAATAGTAGTAGTTTCTTTGGGTGGATTGAGATTTAACGTTCCCGTCAACACTATTTAGGTCATTTTGGAGATGTTGCTTCCAGTTTTGTTTGTTTGTTTGATTTAGATTTAACGTCCCCGTCAACACTGTGTAGGTCATTTTGGAGACGTTGCTTCCAGTTTTGTGGGACTTTTACCCAACATTGAGATGAAATGATATCTCACGCTTTCAGTCGACTAGCTAATTTGACATCCAGTTCCTTACCTGTCATTTATTATATAGAGCTATGGCAATATTAAAACAAATGGCGGAGGCAGATTGCAAATGGAATTAAAGCAACCGCTTGGATATATATGTTATTGACTTTATATTGTGAAAAATTCGGCAAGAGTTCATATGGCGAAGGACGCACGAGTTTGCTTGCGAGTGCGTCTTCGCCATATGAACAAGTGCCAAATATTTCACAATATAAAGTCAATAACCTTTTTATTATATACCCAAAACTTGAACTATTTACCAAAATTCAGGATTGCCTGGTATAGAAATCTGAACGTAAAATCAGATTATATTTAAAATAGAACACAATGAAGGTCGTTAAGTGTCTCCCTACACGTTGAAAAACCACGCCCAACGGCGCCAAAGTGAAGACGACGTTAACGTTGGTGGATGTAACGTCATTAAAAACATTGACGTTTCCCAAAGCCGGACGCCATTTTTTACCGAAGCGTCGTTTATATTTCTTTCAAAATACTTCTGGTAGGTCATATTTGACAGCATAAAATGCGCTCTATGCACTTTGTCAGAACCTGTATTTGTTTGGTTTCAAGTCTTTTCAGTCGATACGCACGACAAGATGGCGGCCGATGTTTCGCCTTGAAATGCATAGATTTGAAAGCAGGTCTATTTGGACGCGACTGCTTATCTACGGGCAATATGAACTTGACTACGGGCAATAAGTAAAAATAATGACCGGTAACTTCTGTACAAAGTTAACGGGACATTTTCTGGATATATAATAAACCGTCCTACTGCCCAGCAGGCACATGACGTAATTGTGAACTCATATCAACGTTGGTGCAACGTCATATCAGCGTCGTTGCAACGTCATGACGTTGCCCTAGCGACGTGTGCCTGCTAGACATCTATAACCTTACTCCAAAACGATCGATATATGGCCCAGCATGCACATGACGTATTTGTGACGTCTGATCAACTTCGGTACAACGTCATGACGTCTATACAACGTCAAATCGACATCGGTGCAACGTCATGACATTGCACCGTCGTTGATTTGACGTTGCCCTAGCGACGTGTGCCTGCTGGGTGGGGTTTGAAAACTGGGCTTTCGGTCAACTAACTGAATATCAAGAGAATAGTGCAAGATTTATAACCATGCACCAATTAAACGATCGATTAAAGAAATGAATTTTATTTTTCTGCTGTTCATGGAAGTATGAACGCAGTGGGTCGCGTGCAAAGTAAATGAACCCCGAAGGGGCTCATTTAAACTTTTCTAGCTACCCGCTGTCGTTCATACTTTCATGAAAAGCAGCAAAAATTAGTTTATTTTTTAATATTTACATTCTTTGCCCCTCATCACTGAGCGAAAAAATGCTTCTATGGCAAACTTTTAAGGCTCAAAAACATTTACACGCTGTTTTTTTCTACTAAGAGCGGAACAGCATTGACGTCACTAACGCCCGTAGGTAACCATGGCTTAAAAAAAACGCCATTTGGCGTCACTGAAAACCATGTGACTCGATACGTTCACGAAAGTATGAACTACATTGTTTTCTATAGATTTACATACGACTTTACACAGGAAATGTATATAAATGTTGTTGAATTTGGTATACAGACACCCTTTATTTTGTGTGTCCTCAAGGGTTCGTCGGCCACCGCCCTTCGGGGCTTGAAGGAATAGATGGGCTGCATGATGCTTCCATACAGAGCTGAATCCGACCGCACCCAGGTACCGGTAAACCGCTTAGAGGATCTAAGCCTGCCTAGGCAAAGCGGTGTGAGTCGGACTGTCCATGCTTATAAACCCTATTGGTTTCATTGGGCGACAGGGCTTGAGATGTCATTTCAACTCAATGTCGGGTAAAAGTCCCACAAAATTGGAAGCAATGTCTGCAAATTAACCTTAAACAGTGTTGACGGGGACGTTAAACCTCAAATCAAACAAACAAAATGCCCAGCAAGGCCAGAGGTATGCAGTGAGAGTATGCAAACAACGCCTAGTAACATCTCTGGTCAAAGTGCGCCAATGCGCAGGCTGATCCGAGTATTTGCTTGTTCTGTATGCAATTTTCTGAATAGATAATTATATCTTGCTTTTCGCGATCCAGGGTGATATTGAAACTTGGTCAAATGATTCATCTCTAAGTTAACATGCCGTTTAGTTTTTTGCTAACTAAGCAGCAGACGAAATTGAGATGTGCTTTTGTCGGTGGCAGGTGAAAACATGTCTTTCAATTTATAAGTAATAATGTAAACACATTTTGGCTGAGTAGTTGAAAAGTCTGATTTGAATCTTCCTTGTCTGACCTTCCGAATACACATCTTTAACTGACTCTATATGACCCCCTTAACCCATTCAGTACCACAAACCCCTAAAGGGGTATCTTGGCAAACAGTGCAGGCCCAGACCAGACGCCGCAGAATATGGCGTCTGATCAGGGCATCCACTGTTTGCAAAGAGTTACGCCATTTTCTAACTAAATTTTGAACAAGACACAACCTGACGCCCCTGAATTTTGAAATGGAGTCCTGCTTTATATAAGGAGGAAGATTCCATTTGGTACAAAAAGGGTTAACCCCACTTTTATATAGTTTAAAAAGACATCATAGTGTAGATTATATTTTCTTGTCCTTTGGGATCATTGATTCCATTGTGGAATTTGAAAATATCTTAGGGTCACTGATGAGGCCTAATTGGCCGAAACTAGCTAGTCTGGCCCAGAAAACATGTACACTCCATATTTTTCATTTCTGTGGTGCATTCCTTGCTTCCAAAGGATAACCCTTTTTAAAGAACATATTTACAGGGGTTAACCTTATTTTTCTAATTTCTGCTCTAAAATATAGATTGTGGGTACTCGTTAGAACCGCCTCGATGAGGCGGTTCTAACGAGTACCCACAACCTATATTTTGAGCAGAAATAAGACAAATATCATTGAAGCGGTTCTAACGAGTACCCGCAATCTACATTTTAGAGCAGAAATAAGAAAAATATCAAAATGTTCGTTTTGTTTTTCGGCGGCAATGATTTATTTGTTTGATTTAAGGTTTCACGTCCCCGTCAACACTGTAAAGGTCATTTTGGAGACGTTGCTTCCAATTTTTTGGGACTTTTACCCGACATTGAGATGAAATGACATCTCAAGCCCTGTCGCCCAATGAAACCAATAGGGTTTATTAGCATGGACGGTCCGCCTCGCACCGCGGTTCCTGGACAGGCTTAGATCTTCTAAGCGGTTTACCAGTACTAGTGTGCGGGCCGGATTCAGCTCTGCGTGGAAGCATCATGCAGCCCATATATTTCTTCAAGCCCCTATGGGCAATGATTACAATGGATTTGAATAGGCTTGTTAACGTAATGACCCTGTCACAACTCATATGTTACTTTCAACATTTAGTGTCAGAAGCGCTCAGCGAATTCCCAAGTATTTCTTATTACCCATCCCCGAACTTTATGAATACACTTTGGACCTCGGGGCATTCTAATAGCGCAGAGCGAAGGGTCTGATCAGAATATCACTGACACATGCCTATATAATTTTGACCCCCTTTGAACCCCATTTTTATAAATTGTAAAAGTGGGGTTTATGGGGGTAAACCTTATTTTCTTATTTCAGCTCTAAAATATAGATTATGGGTACTCGTTAGAACCGCCTCGGTGAGGCGGTTCTAACGAGTACCCACAATCTATATAGTACCAACAATCTATATTTTGAGCGGAAATAAGAAAAAAATCACAAATTTACAATTTAAAATTTTCATTTTTTGGACGATAAAGTTTAAATGTATTTGTATAGGTGTGTTTTCGAAACGCTTTGGTTGGTACACTCGCTGGAAGATCCTTTTCGCGCGCTTTAAGAATAAAATAAACTGAATCTGATACATATCGTGAAAAAAAAACACTATATAAGGTCAAATTATTCAATCCCTGCGCTATTACCGCTGGAACCCTAGGAAGACTTTTTGCTTGGTAGATGTAAGAAAATATTTACTTGTAAATTACTTTAGTTGCTTCGTCTTATTATTTTTACACCTGATGATGGCCATTGAAGGCTGAAACTTTGTGTAAATGAAACAAAAAATATTAAGACATTTGATGTTGTTCTGTGAATTTTTTTCGTCATTTAATTTCTTCTAAAATATTTTTTTTTGCCAAATGATGAAATATATAATGTGCATAGTAAGTTGTCAGTCAGTGTTTGAATTTTACGTCCCACCAACAGCTAAATTAATACGGAGACGGGACCTCGGTTTAAAGACTCATCCGAAAGTCTGTAGAAGCCCGTGATTGATCCTGTGATCCCTGGTCTACTACACCGCGGAGGCTTCTAACATAGTAAGTTGTATCGCTTGGTTCGTTGGTCTTAACTAAAAAAAATCGTTTAATCTAGGTTTAATTATTTTCTATATCACGGCTTAGTGACTGATGGAACCTTACTAAATATTTGAAACAAGTATAATATTTACTTTTGCGATGATCATTTTCCTTTTTCATTATGAAAACATGCCTATAAAAATACATTGTAAATTTTACCACAAAAAAAAAAAAAAAAAAAAAATGAAAATTTTGAAATGAAATATTGTGATATTTTTCTTATTTCTGCTAAAATATAGATTGTGGGTACACGTTAGAACCGCCTCATCATCTATATTTTCGAGGAGAAATAAGAAAAGTAAGGTTTACCACTGTAAATGCCAGTTTTACTATAAAGGGGGCCAAAATTATGTCCCCGCCAATCGGGGCTTGGAGAAATAGATTGGGCAGCACGATGCTTCCACGCAGAGCTGATACCGACCGCACATGAGTACTGGTAATCATGTTACTTAGGTCTAAGCCTTCCCAGGTAAAGCGGTGCGAGACAGACCGCCCATGTTTATAAACACTATTGGTTTCATTGGGCGACAGTGTTTGAGATGTCATTTCATCTTAATGCCGGGTAAAATTCCCAAAGAATTGGAAGCAATGTCTCCAAAATGGCCTTTACAGTGTTGACAGGGACGTTAAACATCATATCCAAAAACAACCAAATTAAGACATCTCTGGTTTACTTGCTGGACGTATTCGAAAAAAAAAAATCAGTTGTTTGGCCCTGGTCCTGCTGAATATATAAATATGCCACACCCACTACTGATTATCAACCAATCAGATTACTTGATGCTTATTGTTGCTATAAAATCACTATCTGAATGACAAACAATGTAGATCCTGATCAGATGGCTTCTTTAGAAGCCATCTGATCTGGATCTACATTGTTTGCAAGATGGCTTCTCTGATCTGGATCTACATTGTTTGAAAGATAAGACATGTTCGGGCTCAGCAGAACAAGGGTTTATCAGACTAGGACTAAAGTTCAAATAAGTTATGCTTAGTAGTGGTTAGTTTCGCTGCAGTAATAGGACTGTTTGTTTTGTTTGTATTGGAGTTTAACGGCCCAGTCAACACTATTTAGGTCATTTTTGAGCCGGTCAGTTTACCTATCCACACTTTCCTGGGCACGCTTATACGTAAGCGGTTAACCAGTACAGTGCACATTTTTCGCCAGAAACTGACAACTGCCCTTCTTGAATCAGCGGAAGGGAGAGAATGACCGTAGAAAAGATTTCATGATCAATCTTCACGAACGAATGTTGCCGACCCCGGCAGGTATCGAACCCGCGTGCTCCTGATCACCAGTCAGACGCGCATCCTATTGAGCTACCGAGGCCGACTCAGTAATAGGACTGTTTATTATGTATTGTCGCATATGTCATATCATTATAACACGTGGTTACTGACTCATGACATCATTTCGCCGTCCAACAATCCTTTTGTTTTCTTTTATTTAATTTCTAGGGTAAAAGCAAAATTGCAAGTTTTGGTAAATGCATTATGACTGGTTAAAAAAAACAACATATTTTTAACTGAGATTCAGGATTTTAGATTTTATTTACTGCATTTAAACTTTGAATGATTTTCGTAATGGGAGTAAATCAACAAAGAATTCACAAAATAACAATTCTGCTCATTTCTTTAATCTAAGTCTTATGAATAAATAACTTCAAAATACATTTCCCAAGACAAATCTGGACCGGAAACCCTCGGGGTCCTTGTTTCTGGATGTTTAAATAGTCCGTTGTCCTGCCAATAGTAAACTTGATATATTTGCAAGAGCTCTACGGTCCCCATAAAAGTATGTTTAGTTGTTATCATCATTTTATTTTCGCTATGAATATATTTTCTGTTAACTTATTATTTTGTTTGTCTGTATTGGATATTAACGGTCCAGTCAACACTATTTAGGTCATTTTGTGCCGGTCAGTTTATCTATCCACACTTTTCTTAGGCAGGCTTATACGTAAGTGGTTAACCAGTACAATGCACGTTCTTTAGCCAAAAACTGACAACTTCCCTTCATGAATCAGCGGAAGTTTACTTATATAAATATTTTGTTTGTTTGATTTGAGGTTTAACATCCCCGTCAACACTGTAAAGGTCATTTTGGAGACGTTGCTTCCAATTTTGTGGGACTTTTACCACACATTGAGATGAAATGACATCTCAAGCCCTGTCGCCCAATAAAACCAATAGGGTTTATTAGCATGGATGGTCCGCCTCGCACCGTGGTTCCTGGACAGGCTTAGATCCTCTAAGCGGTTTACCAGAACTAGTGTGCGGGCCGGATTCAGCTCTGCGTGGAAGCATCATGCAGCCCATATATTTCTTCAAGCCCCTATAGGCGGGGGCCAATTATATTTCTTTTATATATTTTAATGGTACTGAATGAGGCAGTCTCCTGACCTGAGGTCCCCGGATGATCTTTTAACCGAGGACCCCTCTCCGTATTACCTTAGCTGTTGGTGGGACGTAACACTCATACACACGCACGCACGCACTCACTCACTCACTCACTCACTCACTCACTCACTCACTCACTCACTCACTCACTCACTCACTCACTCACTCACTCACTCACTCACTCACGCACTCACTCACTCACTCACTCACTCACTCACTCACTCACTCACTCACTCACTCACTCACTCACTCACTCACTCACTCACTCACTCACTCACTCACTCACTCCTGACCCGAGGCTATTAAACTTGTTTTTATGCTCACTTTGCTCGAAAAAATTTCCCAGCCTTTCAAGACATTGAATCGAGCATAAGTTTTCCGTTGTTTTCGATCGTAAATTTTTTTATTTATTATCTTCAGTGACTCCGAAGATTTTGTTTAAACTAGTTGTTTTCAACTTTTACTCACCTATTTTTACCACTACCTCTACATAGGGCTCCATTCCGTTGTAAGTAAATACCATAACTTCTGTCTTATCTGGTGCTATTAACATAGTCCATCTCCTACACCAATACACTATAGACTTCAGTTTATCACTCAACTCAACACAACCTTCCAATACTGATGTACTACTGACGCAAACACAGATACCAACTGCAACCCATCACGAAAACACGCCTATATAATTTTGACCCCCTTGAACCCCACTTTTATATAGTAAAACTGGGGTTTCCGGGGGTATAACTTATTTTTCTTATTTCTGCTCTAAAATATAGATTGTGGGTACTCGTTAGAACCGCCTCGATGAGGCGGTTCTAACGAGTGCCCACAATCTATATTTGGAGCAGAAATAAAAACAAGAGGCCCATGGGCCACTATGCTCACCAGAGCTCAGGTGGCCACTGCCAAATGCCAGCCATGTATTTTAACAAGATATCATTTTAATCTACCAAATGGACCCCCATGTCCAAATGAGCACCCATGTGGACTAAGTATCTGAAACATTAGGCCTTTTATGAAGTAGAGGGGGTGGGGCATGGACCCAATGGAGCCCTGGTTGGTATCACTAAATGCGTCTTATCATAAGGAACAAGAATATATATGGTTTAGCAGTGGGGATCTGTAAGGCCTCTTAGGTGGTGGAGGGGTTGGGGCATGCCCTGTTGATCCCATGGAAGCCCAAGATTGTTGTCCCTAAAAGTGTCTTATCATAAGGACCAAGTATATATATAGTTTAAGGGTGGGAATCTGAATGGTTTCTGAGATTTGAGGCCCTTTTATGAAGTGGAAAGGATAGGAATGGCCACTGCGGACCCCACTACAGTAGGTGTGCTAATAATAAGGAACAAGAACATATATGATTATGGGATGGGGATTTGAATGGTTTCTGAAATATAAAACCTTTTATGAAGTTGAAGGGCGGTGCACATTGCCTACGCACAAAGAGACCATATATCTCAGAAACTTATATTTCACAGCACAAAGAGACCCCCAGGTTGGTGTGATTGAACGAGTCTTACCCTTTCTTGAACTTACCTGTCATAAGGAACAAGTATATGGTTTAGGGGTGGGGATCTGAACTATTTCTGAGATATATGGCTTTTAATGAAGTAAAGTGATTGGGCATGGCCTGGGCATGCCCCGGGGACTCCCAAGCTGGTGTCACTGAATGCGTCTTATCATAAGGAAGATGAATATATGTGGTTTAGGGTGGGGCTAAGAACAGTTTCTGAGATATAAGGCCTTTTGTGAAGTGGAGGGGTGGGGCAAGGCCACGGGAGACTCCCAGGTTGGCGTCAATGAATGTGTCTTATCATAAGGAACAAGAATATATATGGTTTAGGGGTAGCCATCTGTAGGGTTTCCGAGATATTGTGAGATTATGAAATGGAGGGAGTGGGGCATGGCCCCAGCACATCCCTGGGGATCCCCAGGTTGATGTCACTGAATGCGTCTTATCATAATGAACAAGAATATATATGGTTTAGGGCTGAGGATCTGAACAGTTTCTGTGATATATGGCCTTTTGTGAAGTGAAGGGGTGGGGCAAGGCCCCGGCGCATCCCTGAGGACCCCCAGGTTGGTATCAATGAATGTGTCTTATCATAAGGATCAAGAATATATATGGTTTAGGGGCGGGGATCTGTAAGGTTTCCTAGATATTGGGCCTTTTATGAAATGGAGGGGGTGAGACATGGCCCCGGCGCATCCCGGGGACTCCCAGGTTGATGTCACTGAATGAGTCTTATCATAAGGAACAAGAATATATATGGTTTAGGGGTGGGGATCTGAATGGTTTCCAAGATATTGGGCCTTTTATTAAGTGGAGGGGGTGGTGCATGGCCTCAGCGCATCCCTGAGGACCCCCAGGTTGGTGTCACTGAATGCGTCTTATCAAAAGGAACAAGAATATATATGGTTTAGGGGTCGGGATCTGAATAGTTTCTGTGATATATGGCCTTTTATGAAGTGGATGGGGTGGGGCATGGCCCCGGCACAACCTGGGGGACCCTCAGGTTGGCATAAAAGCATATGGCTGAGAGAAGTTTACTCAAGAAACATTTTCATAAAAAGTTTTGTCAAAATATCTGCAATGACTTGGCAGTAAATGCCAGTTTTCAATTTTCCCCATTATAAGTCTATGGAAACTCTAAGTTGCCATAGCAACCAAACTAATAAGCCGATTTTCATAAAAAAAAACACAAACTTTCAATCCCCCAGCTGAAGGATGCTACAGATAAAATTTGGACCAAATCGGCCCAGTGGCTTCAGAGGTGAAGATGTTTAAAAGTGTTGACACAGACGACGCAGACGATACAGACGACGCAGACGACGACGACGGACAACTGCCTATCCTATAAGCTCCCCCGGAGCCTTCGGCTCTGGTGAGCTAAAAATATAACAATTTTTCATCATAAAATTTTCATTTTATACGGCGATCAAGTTGGCAATGTATTTGTATAAGCGTGTTTGCGTAATGTCTGTGTGATAACAATCAATTTACTTCACAGAATCACTTGTATATAGATAACAAAGCACCGAACTTGTCATAACCTCAGTTGGGTGAGTAGCTAAATCCCACAAAATGACCAATTGGCTATCCACCCCCCCCCCCCCACCCACCCCCAAAAACAAAAATAGAAGCGATACCCACACTCAAAGACAACCCAGAACAAAAAAAAAAAAAAAATGCGACAGAAGAACTGCCTTGGAACGGTCAGTGAAACGAATCCCACTGGAGGGGGGGGAGGGATGCTTGAGAAAATGAAAACCAAAACTGTTAGACTCCGATGGGCCCGACCAGAGACAGAGCATCAGGCACCAACCGACATTACATAAAATTAAATTCTCTCTAATTCTCAGTAAGCCTTTACACTGGAACCGTCATCGAATCTGAGGCCTGTTCCACCAGGGTGCAATAAAAGAGGGTAACAACTAAGTTGTCAACCATGGTTGGGTTAACTACCATGCGTGCAGTCTGTCGTATAACAGTTATGTTGTACCCAATCGTTTTATATCGAAGAATTATTTTACAAACTTTGGTGCTGAAGTCATTGCATGTATATATTATTTCTGAATTTATATATCAAGTCAACATAATTTTTTGGTTTGAACATTTCAAATAGTTTTGTTTCAACTAAAAATTATAAGCGCGATGATTTTGATTTTAATATAGTAAAATTCCCATTTTAGATGGTGATGCTCCTTGTTCCCTATCTGACGTTATTAGGGCTAGGGTTTCGCAAATGTGTCAAGTCATGTCGCTGATTTTAATACGCGTAATAAAAGTTTAACTGCTAAACTGATACATCAGGAATATCGATATCATAAACTTCGAAAAGCATTTCCCAAGTTTTATCTCGGGCACTATCAGTTAATTTCTAAATTTAAGGCCGGGTTAAATAGACGTTTACTGCAGGGGATGTCACAGCCTGAGCTTTTGGCGACATTATATATAAATTAAGAAAAAATAAAGGCAAAGCCAATTTTTTCGAAAAAAAAAAATCAGAATATTATTAAACGTTACAAACGCATTGGATAGAATATAAATTCTATTCAACAATCTGCATGCATTGTGTTTGACCCAATCACAGTCTCACTTTAATTACTCGACGGTGGATCGGGGATCAGACTCCATGATGGCTTTGGCTTAAAGCTATGTATTAGTTGATCAGAGCCGGAACTTTTATGTCTGTTGCTTGGTCCAACGGGGTTCAACTGTTGGTTTTCCTTTGCTCCCGTGTTCCTGTGGCGTTGCACCGGATGGCTCTGTGCGTTTTACTTCCGAGTCCTCATCTTTGTGTCAACTTGGCTTTCATTGTGATTTCTTTGTTTTCCTAGATGATTCACTGATGAGTTAGAAAACCTTCACGCAGCCCAAACAAATACTCGGCTGAACCACAGTAGAAGTGCGGGTGAGGGTTGGGATCCCTTGGAGTTGACTTTGGCCCACCAGTAATTTTTGCTGACCGTTCGGTGCTATTGCTGTGGTTCCTTTATGTTTTGTGTTGGTGGATCTGATTCTTTCCCTAATCAAATATGTTGTTACGTTGATGATTTTGATTCTTTCCCTTTTTGCGTTTTAATTTAGTTACGTTTGTCCTTCCAGTTTAATGTTTGTCATGTTAGTGATTCAGATTATTTTCCCCATTTTGTATAGGGCTCATTTTGAGTTAGGTTTAGACATTCTGTGTCACCACCGGTTTGGGAAAGAGATGCTGACTCGGTTTACCTGTTGTCCATTTTTTTAACTGCGGTTACTCCATTTTTCGACTTCTTTCCTGATACCTCAAGTTGAACTGTCTCATGAGCTACGTCGGTAGGTGTGTGCTCGGAGGGGGATGTGCTGTGTTTGCCGGGTCTTGTCCATCATCCTTTTCGGCTTCAGAACTTTGGGGTTGAGACACACAGATGAAGATTAAATATCAGAAAGGCCTCTCTGTCACTAAATTTGGTATAGTTACGCCTTAATTCCCTAGTGATATTGTGGAAAGAATTTGGGATCTGATTACATCAGTTCCTGATCATTTCTCTTTTTAATTTCCATCAGGAGCACAAACAGATTTTGAACTGCAACATATTTACGCATGGGCACACATAGCAACACGAGTTTAGCACGATGTGCAATGCACAAGAGTTTTATTAATGCACATCGTGGTTATAAGCAGCGATTTAATGCTTTATATACTGACCGGAAATAGAAACTATACTCTTTTAAATTGTCTCGCCTGACGAAACAAGTTAATAATTCAGTTAAAAATTACTTATGAAGGACTTGACTAACTAAAGACATGAATCCTGTAACAATTTAAAGAAAATCTGGTATTCAAAATAAAAGGTTTTTGGGGAAAATGTAAAAAGTGCATTTTTCACAAAATTTGTTTGTAGTCGAATTTTTACTTCAAATTTTTTCCGTATAGGTAATAAGTTAAAAGCAAGAAATAAAAAAATAACATAAAATCTAAAATTTTATCGAGAAACAAACATTTTATTGAAATCTCAAAAACTGCTTTTTTCAGCGAAATTTTCAAAATAATGTAACAAGCCAAAAATCGACCCAAAAGTGGCTTCAATCGTTTTAGCATCTTCAGCTGTGTCTTACATATTGATTATAACAAAATCCGAAATCAGAAATGCCATACTTTTCGCCCACTTCCGGTGGTTTGGGTCCAATATTTAAAGGTCGATAACTTTTCAACCATTGTGTAAATTTTCATTTTGTAAACAATATTCCCAACGTTAGGTGATGAGAAATAACTGGTAAAAAAGGGAATCACATTCGTGACACAAAATGTTTGACTCAATGGAAAGTTGAACAGCAATATTTTAACCCTTGCTTTGAACCTGTGGCTTTACCCGTTAAATCGTTGCTATCATTAAACATTTTAATGGATAAAATAGACATGTCACTGATGATAATTTATATAACTGGAATTCAAATTTCAATAAAATGGTTCGCCAGTGACAATTTCAAAATGAGTGTATAGTTTCTATTTCCGGTGAGTATAGATAAACAACAACAACAACAAGCCTAATAAGAACGACTCGGTTTAGATAGATAGATAGATAGCTTAAATACATGGTAAGTGTCTTTAATAATGAAATATTATCGGTGAGCCTTAGACAATTGTGGCGGCGAACCGGTTTTTTTTTATTATTAAAGATACTAATCATGTATTTAGTTTATACCGCAATTCAAAACAATCAAGGGTTTCCAATAATGGGCAAATTTAAGCAAAAAATACAGCAGACAGTGTGGCATGTTAAACGACATTCAGTGCCATCGCGCACACGAAGTATAACATGACACCAACGAGTGCAAAGGTTCTGACGTCACCGCGCACCGGAGACGTAGGAAACAACATAGACGCTCGGTCTAAAAATTCTCAGCGCTTCAAATTCTGTATGAAAATCTGCAAATAAATAGTTCATTTTAGCTTTCGAATTTGTTTTCGAGGTTGAGACGCAACGCAGTAGCAGTGCGCAAATATTGCAACGAACCATTCAAACCAGGAAACCCCGAGTAGGTAAGAATTTAGCTAAACGGAAAATCTTTTTAAATGAATATTGCAAAGATTATAAATTACAGTTTCGTTGTTTTCCCGTGTAAAAAATGTTGCACGTTATTGTTTACACATGCAAATTAGGGACCTGAAAAGTAGGTCCGATCTATAAATCGTCACTAGACGTAAATATAGGTCAGTAAAAGATATTATAGGTCACTACCAATTATAGCGTGCAGTTATTCGATCCCATTGACCCCATTTATTATGTAATTGGCTGGTTGCGGCTCGGTATAGAGATTCATTATGAGATGTTCAACCTTCCGAGGTTTATAAACCTCATAATTAAAATGGGCTGAGTCAATAAACTGTATATTACATGCAATTTGATAGAGCTGATGGATGATTTTGCAACTCATTTTAGTACAATGCACTCATAACATAAAGTCCATACAAACGTTAGTGGACACTGTGACACATAAGCTGACTGAAACAAAAACTGTATAGACGCCATCTTGAAATCACTCTCTATTGTACTGAATGAAAGTAGAAGATCTAAACTTATGATAACCATTAAACAATTAAAATGCGAGAGAACGGTTACAAAACTTACGCCTAATTCCGTGGTTATCCCTATGTAATCTTTATTTCAACGCTGCATTCTGTTTTGCATTCTGAACGTTGTTTTATCATATGACGTCGCGTCTGGGAGTGTAATAACGCCATGTATTATTTTCGATAATCCACTAGTGGATTAAATATGCAAATTAACTAGATACGTCCCGTAACGTTACATGTACGACGTCCTTAACGACGTCGCGTTTACTTATGGGGGAATATTGACATTTTTGTTAAACAATCGTGAATAAAGTGCGTTTTAAATGTCATATGATAAACAGAATCTTGCATTCGTGCTCATGTGTTATTGAATTTATTAAACTCGTTGAGGAAAAGGGATAAAATGTTCGGCAAAGCCTCGCATTTTATCCCTTTTCCTCAACTCGTTTAATAAACTTTGCCTCGCATTTTATCCCTTTTCTTCAACGAGTTTAATAAATTCAATAATACATGAACACTCATGTAAGATCCTCTATGACATCTTCTGATACGCAATTGACGTGCCGTCAAGAACAATGCGTCCAAGTGAATTAAACTTTCTCGCGTATAAATAAAACGATTGCATAGGGAAAACAGGACCGGCTACATGGAAAGATTTCCTTAGAGGAAATAAATCTGAATAGGCCAGAGGTGATTATTATTTTTAATTTATTGAGAAATTGTGGTACGTCTTCGATATGCAAGTACTATAATGTCTTCCCGCCCTTAACCACAGTGAAGATGATATTATCTAGTCTTTTGGGATCGGGAATCCATCAGGGGACCTTGAAAATATTTGAGGACAATTGTCCGGAACTAGCTAGTTTTACCCAGACAAACTGATCACTTGGAAAGTTGTCAGTTCTTTAATGTACTCCTTGCTCTCAAAGTATGATAAGGTATTTGAATAAGACCAAATAAAGTATCTCCGTACTTCACCATAGTGCAAATGATATTTTCTTGTCCTTTGGGATCAATAGGTCCATTTAGAAACATTTAAAAATGAGTTCTACTTAAGCCGGTGCTAGAGGGCATAGCCGATTTTGCACATTTTCGTAATGAACAGACTCAATTAAAGCGAGTCTGCTATATTCGTTTATTTGATGTATTCTTTGCTTCCAAAGGATCTAACTGTTCAGTACTTATTTATCTTCACTGCAGCTGCTGTGGTTCATTGTGGCGGCTGTAAAATATCTCCCCGTATTTCATCATAGTGCAGATTATATTTTCTAGTCCTTTTGGATCAATTAGTTCATTTAGAAACATTTTGAAAAAAGTGTTCTGCTGACGCCGATGTTGGAGGGCGTGGCCGGTGTTATACATTTAAGTATTGGTCATGAACAGACTCAATAAAACCGAATCCGCTATTTTCGTTTAATTGGTGTATTCTTTGCTTCCAGAGGAGCTAACTATTTAGAAATTATTGTATTCTGCTCATACGTTTAAACATGGCAAAAGTCGGTGGCAGTTTCAAATATTACATCAGGACAAGTTATATTCTTCATTGATTTCAACAGGAACATCGTAGCATATGTTTTGTTTAATTTGTTTGTTTGATTTGAGGTTTTACGCCCCCGTCAACACTGTATAGGTCATTTTGCAGACGTTGCTTCCAATTTTGTTGGACTTTTACCTGACATTGAAATGAAATGACACCTCAAGCCCTGTCACTCAATGGCGGTCCGGCTTGCACCGCTTTGCCTGGGCGGTTCTTCTGTCGTGGTTTATTTTTGTTATGGTTTGTCTTTGAGGGTGTGTATCGCTTATATTATTTTGCTTTGGATAGCCAATTGACCATTTAAAGTGAAAGTAACTGTCCTTTTGGCTTTCCGCAAGTTTTGTTTCCATTATGTTCTAGTTGTTTCATGGTTTTGTTTCTTTCCCTTGGCTTCTCTGATGGGAGCTGTCGGTTAATTGTATCGATTCCTGATCATTGCCTTCACTTCTATTTTAGATATACTAAGCGGGTTACCAGTACTCGTGTGCGGTCCGGTTCAGCTCTGCGTGGAAGCATCGTACAGCCTATCTATTTCTTCAAGCCCCGGTTGGCGGGGGCCGCGTATCATATGTATGTACTTGTGACAATAGAAACAGAACCAAGCATACAAGCGGTCTCATTGTTTAATAATGTTCAAGAAACTAGTTTCATACAAGAACATACTAGATAAAACACAATTGAATCATATTTCACATAGAATTATACTTGCACGGGTGAAACAGGCAATCACTTTGTTAAAGTGTCACTATGCACAATCAACAAATTGGGGGTCCTAAAACAAGGATGCTGTATGAAAGCAATTTTATTTTATACATAGCAGTAAATCAATGCATAGCTGAAACAAATAAAAGTGATAAATATAACTATGCATAAATATGGGCATGGTCTTGAACTCTACATTTGGTCATCTCCATCTGACGCATTCTTTCCAAACTCAAACAAATGATTTTCCTCCAACCCGACTATCGTTCAATAGCGGAGTGCTTACTTCATCTAAAATATAGGCCGCAACTTTGAGAAACTCAACTTTACAGGAGAAAATTTGACATTATTTGCTTTTTGCACAATCAACATTCTTCGACTCGATAGCCACTTCCGATTTCGTTTACTTTCGTTTTCGCGTTTTGCTACAGGCGATCTGATTGGATGGTGTTTTCTTGCGACATTTTAATATTTGCAATCCAGTTAGATTGCTTGTATAGTAAAACAATGGTAGAAAGCGATGAGGCGGTTCTAACGAGTACCCTAATTTAACTGGGTGACTTAAATCAATTTTACGGGACCGCAATCATTACTTCCGTGGCGGTTAAGCCAAATACAGAACGAAACAACTGAAATATAAACCAATAGACGGACTCCGGTTGGTCCTCTAAGAACAAGGTCAATCGTCTATCCAAACCAGAAAGACAGTAAATAAAATAATATATAAAAAAAATAATAAATAAAAATAAGGTACATTATTATAATTGATTGTAGACATCAAACCGGAAATTTGCGTCAAATAGTGTTTAAAAACAACTGTTAATATATTTTATTAATTGACTATCCTGTATTGATCGGAGGTCATCCGTTTTAACACCAGGTGAACCAATACTAACTGAGGTCAAGTGAGGTAAAAAATCAATAATTATGTTTTTTTAATTGTGTCAATTAATATAATTGCCATTAATCAAGTAATTTCGTATTGGCCCAGGTACAGGTCCGAGGTCTGCTGCATTTGCCCGAGGCCGAATTAATAACATTATAATATTGTCAGTCGTTTTTTGTTTGTTGTGTTTTACGGCTCTTTATTAATTGATTATCCTGTATTACACCAGGTCAACCAATATTCAAAAATCAAAAATCATGTTTTTAATTGCGTCAATCAATAAAATTGTCATTAATGAAGTGCCATGATGCGCAGGCTGATCTGAGTCTTCGTTGGGTGCACATGTATTATTGTAGGTTTGTCATGCGCTGGCTCATATATTTTTGTTTTGGATAGCCGATCAGCCATTTTGTAGAAAAGTAACTGTCATTTTGGCTTGGGTGTGGGTTAATTGTATCGTTTCCTGATCATTGCCTTCACTTCTATTCTGCAAAATTTTAAGAATGGTTGGAAAATACTGTTAATATGTTATATAAGTAAAAACTACTTGGTAGTTTGGTAGTTCTACGGCCATTTCTAGATCATGTAACTCATTTGATCAGAGGTAGGCAAAAGTCGGAGTTCCAGAAGGAAAATCGTATGACCTTCCGTTGCCTAACTTGTTGTCCCACATTTGACTCAAGCTAGGCATGAACCAAAGCGGTGAGAGACCTTATGATTAAGAGGCAGCGCTTTTATTCGTTTGGCCACGGGCGACCGTACGATATTGATAATTTCTTAAACTGTATTAAAATATAAATTATATTGGATAAGGAGCAAGGGTTCGCCTTCTATGCTCGGGAACAGATATTCTTGCACACCAGACAGGGAAATCCGTGATTTTACCCTGGGATAGAAATTTATGTTCTGACCCTGGTGTTACGACCCCAAATCGAATATAATCGCGTGTTTGATTAATGCACTGGTTGATTACAACCTCATGCGCAGCGTCGTCATGCGTGACGTCACTTAACATTCCTATTGTGTCATCACAAAATGGCGGACGTCGGCAACCGAAGTGACAGCAGCATGAAAAATTCGCAATAGAAATGGAAGGTTTGCAAGAAAAAGAATCCTATATGGGTGTGAGGGGTGGATAGAAAAATCCGTCCCTCGGGATCACTGTCCGGCATCACTCGGCAAGCCTCGTGATGCCGGACAGTGTCCCTCGGGACGGATTTTTCTATCCACCCTCACATCCATATAAGATTCTTATAATATTAAAACTTCAATGAACGTTAGAAACATCTTAATTTCTGAATTATTTCAGAAGACAGTCATGAACAAGGTAATATTCCTAATGTTCTGCCATGCTATGGTGGTACAGCTGTGCTATAGTGAGTGTGAATGGAACTGGCGTCTCAAGAGCAGAGTTGCAAAACTTGAAAACAAAACTGAGGACATTCAACAAAAAATGTTGACAATTGAAGAAGACGACAGTGGGATGGAGAATAACATTGAAAAGCTTCGTACGGGTCTTGGTGCAACAAAAGATAAAATAGGAGAAATGCGAACTCGGGCCAAAAGAAATACTGCTTGCTGTGAGGATCTTAAAACGAAGCAAGGTAATAATATACTGTTATTAATCAAGTAATTTCGTACTGGCCCAGTTACAGGTCCTAGGTCTGCTGTATTGGCACGAGGCCGATACAGCTGACCGAGGACCTGTAACTGGGTCAATAAGAAATTACTTGATTAAATGGCAATTTTATTAACTGGCACAATTAAAAACATGATTTATGATTTTTGACCTCTGGTTAATATTGGTTGACCTGGTGTATTACAGGATAGTCCGTTAATAATTTGATGTTATTAATCAAGCCATTTCGTATTTGCCCAGTTACCGGTCCCATTGCGAAAACACGGCTATACAAATACATTGTAAACTTTGCCACAAAAAAAAAAAAAAAAACAAAAAAAAAAAAAACAAACAAACAAAAAAAAAAACACGAAAATTTAAAGATATTTTTCATATTTCTGCTCAACCTTTAGATTGCAGGTACTCGTTAGAGCAGCCTCATCGAGGCGGTTCTAATGAGTACCCACAATCAATATTTTAGAGCAGAAATAATAAAAAATAAGGTATACCCCTTTAAACCCGTTTTACTATATAAAAGTGGGGTTCAAGGTGGTCAGTATTATATAGGCGTGTTTTCGTGATGCGAGGTCTGCTGTATTGGCCCGAGGCCAAAGGCCGAGGCCAATGCAGCTGACCCAGGTCCTTTAACGAGGCCAATGCGAAATCACTCGATTTATACAATTTTATTAATTGATATAATTAAAAAAAACATGATTTATGATTTTTGACTTCCGGATAATATTGGTTGACACAGGATAGCCAATTCATTACGATTAACACACCCATTGCAATATACTGCATTTAATCACATCGCAAAAATGGCTGATTTTCTGATGAAAATCTGATACAGTTTTCTTATTTCTACTGCAAAAATAGGTTGTCGGTGCTCGTTAGAAACGCCTCACTGAGGCGGTTCTAACGAGTACCCACAACCTATGTATAGGGGCAGAAATAAGAATAATACTGTACACTCCCGTAAACCCTAGTTTTTATGCCCCCGCCATTCGACGAATGGTGGAGGGGCATATAGCGTTGTCCCTTTTCGTCCGCTCGTTCGTTCATTCGTCCGTTCGTCAATAACTTTCATATTTCTAGATGGATTTTGAAATTACTTTGTAGAAATGTTAACCATCATGAGACGATGTGTCACATGCAAAACCCAGGTCCGTACCTCCAAGGTCAAGAACATACTTAGAGGTCAAAGGTAAAAAATAAAAAAAAGATCCGAAGCTTAAACGCAGCCAATAACTTTCTTATTCATGGATGGATTTTGAAATTACTTTGAAGAAATGTTAACCATCATGAGACGATGTTTCACGTGAAAAAATCCAGGTCTGTACTTCCAAGGTCAAGGTCATACTTAGAGGTTAAAGGTAAACAAAAGGGTCCGAAACTTAAACGCAGTCAATAACTTTCTTATTTCTGGGTGGATTTTGAAATTACTTTTTTAGAAATGTAAGCCATCATAAGACGATGTGTTAGGTGCAAAACCAAACCCCATACCTTCGAGGTCAAGGTCATACTTAGCGGTCAAAGGTAAAAAAGGTCCGAAACTTAAACGCAGTCAATAACTTTCTTATTTCTGGATTGATTTTGAAATTACTTAACAGAAATGTTGGCCATCATGAGACAACCTGCCTCACACAAAACCAAGGTCAATACCTCCAAGGTCTAGGTCATAATTAAAGGTCAAATGTGAAAAAAGGGTCCGAAACTTAAGCACCGTCAATAACTTTCTATGGATTAATACGAACATAGACATATTTTCAGGCGGGGGCATCCGTGTCTTATGGACGCATTTCTAGTTTTCTCTATATAAAGGGGTGTTTAGATAGGAGTTCATTTCACGTACGTGTACATGTGATGTAATATTAATGAGTATTATTATTATTATTATTATTATTATTATTTCCACCACAAAAACATGCCTATATAATTCTGACCCCCTTGAACCCCATTTTTATATAGTAAAACTGGGGTTTACTCGGGTAAACCTTATTTTTCTTATTTCTGCTCTGAAATATAGATTGTGGGTACTCGTTAGAACCGCCTCATCGAGGCGGTTCTAACGTGTGCCCACAATCTATATTTAGAGCAGAAAAAAGAAAAATATCACAGTTTTTCTTCTGAAAATTGTCGTTTTTCTTCGGTAAAATTTACAATGTATTTGAATAGGCGTGTTTTCGTAATGTATATATCAAAATACTAACAGTGACTGACTGACTGAACTGGTTTTTAAGGTAACCGGGCGCTATAAGCACATAGGGGCTACCCCTAGAACGTGTCCAGGATTAGTTTTCCCACTTTCTGAAAGGCTTTCGCATGGAGTTGTACACTAATTCCGGTGTACTCCTCTCGCCTCAGTCGCCGTGCAATAAAGGTGAAAGTGGTCTGTAAGTTACCGTAGTTTTTGACATAGTCTCCAAATAGTTGTGGGCTGTCAATCGCGGCTATGGAACCTGGTCAATTCCGACCTACAAATCGTGTTCCATAGCCATTGCCCGTCTGGCCGTGGTAGAGGTGGAAGGTAAGGAGGCTAAGTTTTAGTGCTTCTGGGCTGCCAATCGCGGCAGTGGTCAGCGGAATACGAATCGTGCTGATCTGCCAGTGCCCTCCCCTTAGTAAAATAGAAGCACTGTAATTTTGAATTTTGAACGCCAGGTCGAAAGTGGGCATGAAGCAACAGAGAAATCAATGCCAATTTCGGCTGCAAATCGCGATTTCTCTGTTTCGCCCGAGCAAACTAGGTCATGTTGCTCTCTCTTAGGGCCGCGTGATTGGCGTCGGACTGGCTACACATGAAGTAGCCTTGCAATACCCATGGTAAACAGGGTTTTCGGACATGCGGCCCGAAGTTCACGATCTCGGTCCGGTGCTGGGTTAGGAGGGATACGCCCTCCTAACTATCACTCCATCCGTCATCGCCGTATCTAAGAAAAGTTTGTGGACCTTCCGAGTTCTCTTCTTGTTTAGTGGGGTCTCTTCAGTGCATCTTTCGATGGAGTTGTACAGGTGCTCGTCGAAATACTTTGAGGTGGGTCCTTTGTAGATTATGAAGGCTGGAGTCCCGGCTGTCTTGAATGCGTAATCGGCAAGGTCCACGTTGATAGTTTCAGTTGGTCTTTTTATTCGATGTAGTTCCAGGATGGTGGAAGGGGAGTCTCTAGTATTTGCCACCCAGGCTCTGCCCAGGTGGTATTTCTCGTGCCAAGGTTGGAGTGGGTTGGGTGGCAGCTTCTCGAAGTCCTTTTCTTCGGAGGTGTAGATTCTTCCACTTCTGGTGGCTGGGGCTGGGGCAGGTGACGAGCATCGTTGGGCTACTAACAGTGCTAATTATAGGTAGTTAAAGTAGTAGTTGCAGCGTTTGTCATAGGTGTGGTAGTAGAAGTAGTAGTTGCAGCGCTTGTCGTAGGAGTGGTAGTAGAAGTAATAGTTGCAGCGCTTGTCGTAGGGGTGGTAGTAGAAGTAGTAGTTGCAGCGCTTGTCGTAGGAGAAGTAGTAGAAGTAGTAGTTGCAGCGCTTGTCGTAGGAGTGGTAGTAGAAGTAGTAGTTGCAGCGCTTGTCGTAGAAGTGGTAGTAGAAGTAGTGGTTGCAGCACTTGTCGTAGTTGCAGCGCTTGTCGTAGGTGTGGTAGTAGAAGTAGTAGTTGCAGCGCTTGTCGTAGGAGTGGTAGTAGAAGTAGTAGTTGCAGCGCTTGTCGTAGGAGTAGTATAAGAAGTAGTAGTTGCAGCGCTTGTCGTAGGAGTGGTAGTAGAAGTATTAGTTGCAGCGCTTGTCGTAGGTATTGTAGTAGAAGTATTAGTTGCAGCGCTTGTCGTAGGTATTGTAGTAGAAGTATTAGTTGCAGCGCTTGTCGTAGGTGTGGTAGTAGAAGTAGTAGTTGCAGCGCTTGTCGTAGGAGTGGTAGTAGAAGTAGTAGTTGCAGCGCTTGTCGTAGGAGTGGAAGTAGAAGTAGTAGGTGTAGTAAGTTGAACAGTTATAGAAGTGCTTGATATACATGTAGTTACAATGGCAGTTATATCAGTAGTAGTAGTAGTAGTAGTAGTAGTAGTAGTAGTAGTAGTAGTAGTAGTAGTAGTAGTAGTAGTAGTAGTAGTAGTAGTAGTAGTAGTAGAAGTAAAAGTAGTAGTAGTAGTAGTAGTAACAGTAGTAGTAGTACTGGTGATGGTGGTAATAGTAGAAGAACTACAAGTAAAAGTAGAACTAGTATCATTTCTTTATCCCATTGATGGGCAATAGTCACCTATATTATTATTATGATTATTAGTATTATTATTAGTAGTAGTAGTAACAGTAGTAGTAGTGCTGGTGATGGTGGAAATAGTAGAAGAACTACAAGTAAAAGTAGAACTAGCATCAGTTCTCTTTCCCAGTGAGGGGCAATATTCACCTATATTTGTAATAGTAGTAGTAGTAGTAGTAGTAGTATTAGTAGTAGTAGTAGTAGTAGTAGTAGTAGTGGTAGCAGTAGTATTAACAGTAGTAGCAACAGTAATAAGTTCTGAACAGTTAGATCCTTTGTGAGCAAGGAATACACAAAATAAACGAAAATAGCAAACTCGGTTTTATTGAGTCTGTTCATGACCAGTACTGAAATGTGCTACACTGGCCACGCCCCCTAGCACCGGCTTAAGCAGAACTCTATTTTCAAAATGATTCTTAATGAACTCAATGATCCCAAAGGACCAGAAAATATAATCTGCACTATGATGGATGTACGGGAAGACTTTTTACGGCCGCCACACGGCACAACACCAGCTGCAGTGAAGATAAATAAGTTCTGAACAGTTAGATCCTTTGGAAGCAAAGAATACACAAAATAAACGAAAATAGCTAACTCGGTTTTATTGGTGATACTGGTGATGGTGGTAATAGTAGAAAAAATACAAGTAAAAGTAGAACTAGCATCAGTTCTCTATCCCAGTGAGGGGCATAAGTCACCTATATTTGTAGTAGCAGTAGTAGTAGTAGTGTGTGTGTGTGTGTGTGGTGTGTGTGTGTGTATGTGTGTGAATTCGGGTTTAACGTCGCACTCAACAATTTTTAGTCATATCACGACGGTGTCTGGTTGCGACAGGGAGCTCAATGCTCCTCACTGAAGTATCATGTCCCAGACACATTACATGATACCACACCCAGTCACATTATCCTGACACTGGGTCGTCCAGTCCTAGCTCTACCCCGTAACTCTGAGTGCCAAGCGAGGAGCAGCTAGTACCATTTTTAACGACTTTGGTATGTCGCGGCCCGGGATCGAACCCGTGACCTCCCGTTCCCCGGAGCGAACACTCTACCAACTGAGCTATCGGGGCCGGTATAGTAGTAGTAGTAGTAGTAGTAGTAGTAGTAGTAGTAGTAGTAGTAGTAGTAGTAGTAGTAGTAGTAGTACTGGTGATGGTGGTAATAGTAGAATAACTGCAAGTTAAAGTAGAACTTGTATCAGTTCTTTATCCCAGTGAGGGCCAATAGTCACCTGTATTAGTAGTGGTAGTAGTAGTAGTAGTAGCAGTAACAGTAACAGTAATAGTAGTGCCGGTGATAGTGGTAATAGTAGAAATACTACAAGTAAAAGTATTACTTGTATCAGGTCTCTATCCCAGTGAGGGGCAATAGTATCAGTTCTCTATCCCAGTGAGGGCCAAATGTATCAGTTCTCTATCCCAGTGAGGGCCAATAGTATCAGTTCTCTATCCCAGTGAGGGCCAAAAGTATCAGTTCTCTATCCCAGTGAGGGCCAAAAGTATCAGTTCTCTATCCCAGTGAGGGCCAAAAGTATCAGTTCTCTATCCCAGCGAGGGCAAATAATATCTCTATTCCAGTGAGTGCCAATAGTATCAGTTCTCTATTCCAGTGAGTGGCAATAGTATCAGTTCTCCATCCAAGTGAGTGGCAATAGTATCAGTTCTCTATTCCAGTGAGTAGCAATAGTATCGGTTCTCTATCCCAGTGAGTGGCAATAGTATCAGTTCTCTATCCCAGTGAGTGGCAATAGTATCAATTCTCTATCCCAGTGAGGGCTAAAAGTATCAGTTTTCTATGCCAGTGAGTGGTAATAGTATCAGTACTCTATGTCAGTGAGTAGCAATAGTATCAGTTCTCTCTCCCAGTGAGGGCTAATAGTATCAGTTCTCTATCCCAGTGAGTGGCAATAGTATCAGTTCTCTATCCCAGTGAGCGGCAACAGTATCAGTTCTCTATCCCAGTGAGTAGCAATAGTATCAGTTCTCTATCCAAGTGAGTGGCAATAGTATCAGTTCTCTATCCCAGTGAGGGCTAATAGTATCAATTCTCTATCCCAGTGAGTGGCAATAATATCAGTTCTCTATCCCAGTGAGTGCCAATAGTATCAGTTCTCTATCCCAGTGAGTGGCAATAGTATCAGTTCTCTATCCCAGTGAGCGGCAATAGTATCAGTTCTCTATCCCAGTGAGTAGCAATAGTATCAGTTCTCTATCCCAGTGAGCGGCAATAGTATCAGTTATCTATCCCAGTGAGTGGCAATAGTATCAGTACTCCTTTCCAGTGAGGGCAAATAGTATCGGTTCCCTATCCCAGTGAGGGCTAATTGTATCAGTTCTTTATCCCAGTGAGTGGTGGTAGTATCAGTTCTCTATGCCAGTGAGTGGCAATAGTATCAGTTCTCTATGCCAGCGAGTGGCAATAGTATCAGTTCTCTATCCCAGTGAGGGCTAATAGTATCAGTTCTCTATGCCAGTGAGTGGTAATAGTATCAGTTCTCTATGCCAGCGAGTGGCAATAGTATCAGTTCTCTATCCTAGTGAGGGTTAATAGTATCAGTTCTCTATCCCAGTGAGTGGCAATAGTATCATTTCTCTATCCCAGTGAGTGGCAATAGTATCAGTTCTCTACCCCAGGGAGTGGTAATTGTATCAGTTCTCTATACCAGTGAGTGGCAATAGTATCAGTTCTCTATCCCAGTGACTGGCAATAGTATCAGTTCTCTATCCAAGTGAGGGCTAATAGTATCAGTTCGCTATCCCAGTGAGTGGTAATAGTATCAGTTCTCTATCCAGGTGAGTGGCAATAGTATCAGTTCTCTTTCCCAGTGAGGGTTAATAGTATCAGTTCTCTATCCCAGTGAGTGGTGACAGAATCAGTTCTCTATCCCAGTGAGTGGCAATAGTATCAGTTTTCTATCCCAGTGAGTGGAAATAGTATCAGTTCTCTATCCCAGTGAGTGGCAATAGTATCAGTTCTCTATCCCAGTGACTGGCAATAGCATCAGTTCTCTATGCCAGCGAGTGGCAATAGTATCAGTTCTCTATCCTAGTGAGGGTTAATAGTATCAGTTCTTTATCCCAGTGAGGGCTAATAGTATCAGTTCTCTATCCCAGTGAGTGGCAATAGTATCAGTTCCCTATCCCAGTGACGGCTAATAGAATCAGTTCTCTATGCCAGTGAGGGGCACAAGTATTAGTTCTCTATGCCAGTGAGGGGCAATAGTATCAGTTCTTTATCCCAGTGAGTGGCAATAGAAGCAGTTCTCTATCCCAGTGAGGGCCAATATTTTCCGTTCTCTATCCCAGTGAAAGCAATAGTATCAGTTCTCTATCCCAGTGAGGGCTAATAGTATCAGTTCTCTATCCCAGTGAGTGGCAATAGTATCAGTTCTCTATTCCAGTTAGTGCCAATAGTATCAGTTCTCTATCCCAGTGAGTGGCAATAGTATCAGTTCTCTATCCCAGTGAGGGCTAATAGTATCAGTTCTCTTTGCCAGTGAGTGGTAACAGTATCTGTTCACTATGCCAGTGAGTGGCAATAGTATCAGTTCTCTATCCCAGTGAGGGCTAATAGTATCAGTTCTCTATCCCAGTGAGTGGCAATTGTATCAGTTCTCTATGCCACTGGGTGGCAAAGGTATCTGTTCTCTATCCCAGTGAGTGGCAATAGTATCAGTTCTTTATCCCAGTGAGTGGCAATAGAATCAGTTCTCTTTCCCAGTGAGGGCCAATATTTTCAGTTTTCTATCCCATTGAAAGCAATAGTATCAGCAATAGTATCAGTCCTCTATCCCAGTGAGGGCTAATAATATCAGTTCTCTATCCCAGCGAGTGGGAAAAATATCAGTTCTCTATTCCAGTGAGTGGCAATAGTATCAGTTCTCTATCCCAGTGTGTGACAAGAGTATTAGTTCTCTATCCCAGTGAGGGCTAATAGTATCAGTTCTCTATGCCAGTGAGTGGTAATAGTATCAGTTCTCTAACCCAGTGAGGGCTAATAGTATTAGTTCTCTCTCCCAGTGAGGGCTAATAGTATTAGTTCTCTATCCCAGTGAAGGCTAATAGTATTAGTTCTCTATCCCAGTGAGGGCTAATAGTATCAGTTCTCTATCCCAGTGAGTGGCAATAGTATCAGTTCTCTATCCCAGTGAGTGGTAATAGTATCAGTTTTCTATCCCAGTGAGTGGCAATAGTTTCAGTTCTCTATTCCAGTGAAGGCTAATAGTATCAGTTCTTTATCCCAGTGAATGGCAATAGTATCAGTTCTCTATGCCAGTGAGTGGCAATAGTATCAGTTCTCTATCCCAGTGAGTGGTAATAGGATCAGTTCTCTATCCCAGTGAGGGCCAATATTTTCAGTTCTCTATCCCAGTGAAAGCAATAGTATCATTTCTCCATACCACTTAGGGCTAATAGTATCAGTTCTCCATCCCAGTGAGGGCTAATAGTTTTAGTTCTCTATCCCAGTGAGTGGCAATAGTATCAGTTCTCCATCCCAGTAAGGGCTAATAGTATCAGTTCTCTATGCCAGTGAGTGGTAATAGTATCAGTTCTCTATCCCAGTGAGTGGCAATAGAATCAGTTCATTATCCCAGTGAGTGCCAATAGTATCAGTTCTCTATGCCAGTGAGTGGCAAAAGTATCAGTTCTCTATGCCAGTGAGTGGTAATAGTATCAGTTCTCTATCCACGTGAGTGCCAATAGTATCAGTTCTCTATCCCAGTGAGTGGCAATAGTATCAGTTCTCTATCCCAGTGAGTGGCAATAATATCAGTTCTCTATCCCAGTGAGTGCCAATAGTATCAGTTCTCTATCCCAGTGAGTGGCAATAGTATCAGTTCTCTATCCCAGTGAGTGCCAATAGTATCAGTTCTCTATCCCAGTGAGTAGCAATAGTATCAGTTCTCTATCCCAGTGAGTGGAAATAGTATCAGTTCTCTATGCCAGTGAGTGGTAATAGTATCAGTTCTCTATGCCAGTGAGGGGCAATAGTATCTGTTCTCTATCCCAGTGAGTGGCAATAGTATCAGTTCTCTATCCCAGTGAGCGGCAATAGTATCAGTTCTCTATCCCAGTGAGTGGCAATAGTATCAGTTCTCTATCCCAGAGAACAAACGTTTTTTTCGCGTCAATTCATAGGTATTCGGCGGGTTTGTATGGTAACTATTTGGTGGTAGCTGAAATATTACACCTGGACAGTAGTTTATAATATTACTTAGTCAAATGAGCCGGGACACCTCATTTCCTACAATTTTTATGTGCGACCAACGAGCAATTAGATCAGCCTGCTTATATAGTTTGACCAGAGGTTTCTCTTGTTGCATGAAGGAGCATTGGGCCCTTAGCTACCATTAAGGCGCACAGCGAAGACTCTGATCAGACTTCGCTGATGCAGAGGCTGATCTGAGTCTTCGCAGGGCGCACATGTTAATTTTAGGAAACGCTTTGCTCCGGCTCAAATTGTTCACTTGAAATTTTTAATCAAATAATATACACCGTTGCTGAGCGTAACTGGCGTATCGAGATTTTATTACACGACGTCGGGGCCGAAAGAGACGTCAGCAATGGCCTTATGACGTGCAAACGTGCGTTACATAATTTCTGATTCATACTTTTACGCAAAGCAACTTGACATCGAATTAATTGGATAAATGGTATTTTCGATGATACATCGAATTCATAAACAGTGAAATAAAAAAGTATGTTAACCCTTGTCCTGCTGAATATTCATATATGCCACACCCACTACCGATTATCAACCAACCAGATTACTTGATGCAAATAATTACAACAAATTCACAATCTGAATGACAAACAATGTAGATCCTGATCAGATGGCTTCTTCAGAAGCCATCTGATCTGGATCTACATTGTTTCAAAGAAAAGGCATATCCGGGCTCAGCAGAACAAGGGTTAACTGTTTGCCGTGTGACGATATCGATTTAGTATTTGTACTTCATGTGGTTTTTGTTTTGTTTTTATTGTTGTTGTTGATGTTGTTGTTGATTGTAAAAATCTAGTATTAATCAAGCCATAATCTAAATAGCGATAATTTCTGTACCATCATCAATAGCCTCCAAGAAAATGAGAGAGTGAGTGTTTGAGTTTTACGTCCCACCAACAGCTAAGGTCATATGGTTTCAATTGACGGTTTTGAGAGTTTAGACGTGAAAATATGTTTGTGAAAATTTAAAAAAACTATGTGACTTAACCATCTTTCATATAAGTGACTGTGGTGGAGCTTATTTTCTATCTCACGACGAGGTGTTAAATGCATGGGATGTTCGAATTTTGATATGGATATAGAAATTTGAGGGAAGTGAAACTTTTCGCAATTGTACTTTCTTATCGTGTAAGGCGCGACACTTTTACCCGACACTGAGACCCGTACGACCTAGTGCATTTTTCACATCTCCAACATGACTACTTTTCTGATCAAAACCCTTCATATTTTTCTTATAAATGTTCAAAACACAAAAGGGGGTGCCTCATTTAGGCGGTTCTAACGAGTACCCACAACACATGTCTTGGAGCAAAAATAAGAAAAATAATGAATACCCCGTAAACCCCAGTTTTCATTTCACGGACTTATTCACGTGATGAGGTTGTAGTCAGGCTCCTCTGATGGACGATGAAGAACCAACTACAGTTGGTAGTCCAGTACAACTGCTGTCACAGCCCATGGAGCCATCCGACATCACCAGGCTCCTCTGATGGACGATGGAGAAGCAACTACAGTTGGCAGTCCAGTACATCTGCTGTCACAGCCCATGGAGCCATCGGACATCATCAGGCTCCTCTGATGGACGATGAAGAACCAACTACAGTTGGTAGTCCAGTACAACTGCTGTCACAGCCCATGGAGCCATCCGACATCATCAGGCAACTCTGATGGACGATGAAGAACCAGCTACAGTTGGTAGTCCAGTTCAACTGCTGTCACAGCCGATGCTCCATCGGCTGTGACAGCAGTTGAACTGGACTACCAACTGTAGTTTGCTGCTGAGCTACATGCCCTTATGCTTCCAGAGATGGCAGCTGTCATCAATAATCAACTGCCTGACATTAAGACAATCCCGAGAAGCTGTTTGAACATGAGGCCGCCAGGCCGAATGTTCAAATATGTTCCGAGGGATCCGGCAAATGTTGATGCAATGAAATAACCATGGATGATCGTTGTTCTTGCATGACTTACGATTCCGACAGCAAAGTTTGACGAAAATGCCCAAAAGCTCCATATAAACTCCATATAAACTCTTCAAATGCGACCGGCGAACCAACATGGCGGCCAGTTCAGAATGTTGTTTACAATGACGTTGTCACGCAGTAACCATCTGACGTCAACATTGAACCCCAAAAGGCTACGTTCAGGCCGATAACGTTACGTCGTTCAACGTAACGTAAACAAAGCAAGGCCAGTCTTGGGATATCAAAAGCTCAAAATCCATGTTCAAACAGTACGCGAATTTCATGATTTGAACATGGTTTTTTGCTGTTTGAGCACGGCTTTCGGTCCATTTGACAATGGCTTCAAACAGCCATGCGCATAGATATCTTTGCTAGAATAAAGGGATCAGCCATGGTTTTTCATGCATTGACATTTGCCGGGTCCCGAGGAAGCTGTTTTAACATGAGGCCGCTAGGCCGAATTTTCAAGTATCATCCGAGGGATCCAGCGGGTGTTGATGCAATGAGGTGACCATTGATGATCGTTGTTCTTGCATAACTTATAAATCCGACCGCAAATTGTGACGAAAACGCCAAAAAGCTCCATATAAATTCCATATAAACTCTTCAAACGCGACAGGCAAACCAAAATGGCGGCCAGTACAATGACGTTGTCATGCAGTAACCCTCTGACGTCATAATAGAACCATAAAACGCTACGTTCAGGGTAATAACGTTACGTTCCTCAACGTATCGTAAACAAACCAAGGCCTGTCTTGTGACATCAAAAGCTCAAAATCCGTATTCAAACAGCACGCGATTTTCATCATTTGAACATGTTTTTTTGTCTGTTTGTGCACGGCTTTCGGTCCATTTGACAATGGCCTTAAACAGCCATGCGCATAGGTATTTATGCAAGAAACATTGTTCTTACACAAATTACCTGGTTTAGTAAGCCCGGTATCGGTGTTGCGCCGTTTCAGAGTCTGTTCGACGCCGAGACGTCGAATCGGCCTCGGTTCGGCGCCATTCCTGCGTGCATTCTCTGAAATGCTAATGTCACAGGGTGAAATTATGGAAACTGGAGGAGCGCTTGCGTTTAGGACTTTCTAGTTGTTTCCAGTTAGTTTCCTTTATTGATCTTCGCTTTTCATACATCATATACTCATATATTCCATCTTTCATTAAGCATTCCTGAGTAGCGTATATCAATTTCCGGTGTCATTATGTAAGTCTCGCGCGCTTTTCACTTCACTGATTAACACCGCATGCGCACATTCTTACCTCAGTCTTTGTCAGTCTTTCTTTGTCCCTGGCGAGGGTAGGTCTCACGACCACCTGACGGACACATTAATATAGCTTTCCTTATTGCTAAGGATGTTTATATAATATTTATTCAGGTATGCTTTTACTTTATTCCATTATCTTGTTGAACATTTGTAAATTATCATAATTGTCATTGTTTCATGAATATTCATATCTTGCCATTTCGATCTCTCGACCTCGAGTCAGTCTTTCTTTGTCCCTGGCGAGGGTAGGTCTCACGACCACCTGACGGACACATTAATATAGCTTTCCTTACTAAGGATGTTTATATAATATTTATTCAGATGACGAGGTCGAGAGGGAGAAGGTTTTGAGAACTCCAAAAACATGGAAACACCCAACTTAGTTGTCGTTCGTTGAACCCCGAACCCCCTCGAGAAAGCGGGAGAAGTTTTAACGTCGTTACAACATCAACGTCGTCTATCATCATCATGTGGCCACAACCACCTTAAATCCAATTCATCTCAATCAATCTACCCGTGACAAATCTTCCCGTGACACTTATATTTCTCTCAATATTGTTTCTTCTTGTTGCCAATTTGTCATTTTGTAGTTACATGTAGATTTATCTCTGCTTTGAACTTCGTTCTTGACCACACCTTTACAGTATTGACGGGGACGTTAAACCTCAAATCAAACAAACAAAACAGTTTCATATTGTATTATTTGCTGTATTTTTGCTGTATTTGGTTTGTTTCCCTATAATTTTCAATCTGTATCTTTGACTGAACACCCTGCCTTAATGAATCCACAGCCGATGTCCTTGTTTTACTGTACTTAACCCAAGACTCTCCAGACCTGCCAACAATGCTTGTCTTGATATTCCTACAGTTCCTACTGAGTACCACCTGAAGGTCAACCAACTTAACTCAGACGGGCTTGGTGGCACGTTCGGTGTTTCTTTATCCTTAATGCTAGGCACTAAGAAGAGAATCACGCATAAAGAATTCCATTTACAGTCGAACTTCAATGGCTCGAACACCTTTGGGACCTCGAAAATCTGTTCGAGACAGGGGCAGTTCGAGCCACTGAGGGCTACTGTCAGGAGGCATAACGAGATACTTTTTGACATCTTTTCGGTGTTCTTTAATGAATATGTATGCGGTGTGTACTCATTAGAATCGCCTCATCGAGGCGATTCTAATGAGTACACACAGCATACATTTGCAAGATAAAAGACTAAAATCTCTTTAATTATCCCCCACTTTTTCTAATGTAGAGGATTTCCCTAGGGGCTCAAGAATGAGTTCGACTCAGCCATGGTAAACGAGCCATCGGTTTTCGAGCCATAGAAGTTCTACTGTACTTCTATTTACTATGACAGTAGTGCTGCTATGCATACCAAATAGCCGTAAAATTCAAACCTTTAGTATGACGATAACTATCCAGCGTAGCAACGAGGCGTACAAAGACATCAGGGTTCCTTACATGCGCTCGTTCTTTTGCATACCTCACCGAAACACCTCCTTCTGTCGCAAATTCTTCTCTTTCCTTAATGTTACTAACCTGACGTTTTGGCTACTCTTGTTGTTACTCACTAGTGGCGATATAGAGACCAATCCCGGACCAGACACTGTCGATGCTAGTACCTCATCCAGCGAAGATCTGTCAACAACATCTTTTGAATTGCTTCATGACCACTTAAGTATAATTCATGAAAATGTCCAAAGCAGTCTGGTGCCTAAAATAGACATAATACACATTCTAATGCACTTGCGTATGTAACGCGACGTCTGATTGGATAACGTCAAAAATTTGCGACAGTATATCCTGCGATATACTGTCGGAAAGCCGACTTCATCAGGTAACGTCACTTTTCATTGGCTAGTATTTGGTTTTACGCAGCTCTTAGAGCCGACCGCTTTGTGCCAAATAGTACAATTTTTAACAAAACAACCGAATAAGTGCATTAGAATGGGGATAACTGTTTTGAAAATTGTCATTTGGGGAGGTAAATCGTTGGTTTTACAGTCGCAAATTCCGTTGTACGGCTCCGCTAACGCGTCGCCGTAAAACGAAATTTCCGACCGTAAAACCACCGATTTACCTCCCCAAATGACAATTTTGAATACAGTTATCCCCTAAATAATACACAGTAAAGCCGAAGCACACGATGTCCTTGTTTTCTCTGAAAGCCGGTTTTCTCTGAAAGCTGCTTAAACCCTAACATAAACACTAGCACAATACAGATCGATCACTTCACGTCACCTTTCAGGACTGATAGGCTAGGTCGTCCTGGTGGAGGTGTGATCATCTATGTCCGCGACACACTATTTTGTAAGCGAAGACCCGACTTGGAATTACAGGGCTTGGAAGCTAGAGATCCAAGTCAAGTCGAAAAGGATTCTGGTAGGTGGATTCTACAGATCCCCTAATGGTAGTTCAGAATATTTCAATCTTATCAAGGAAAGCGTTGATAGGGTATGCAGCACGAACTTAACAGACATAATTACAGGTGACTTCAACATTTACATGACTCATAACAGCAATATTAAAACAAGAGCACCGCATGCGGGTGCCAACGCACGGCTGCACAAATTCTAAGTCGAAAAAGGGGCATAACTGTACCAAAATATTTTGAGGGTTACCTCACCTATTGGTATGAGCTCCCCTTTTCATAATAAACAACTAGTCCGAGTTTCCAGTAAATATGTTCAGTAATGACAGAGATATTACAATATGTCCAAGGTTTTGCACGACGACGACGACGCAGACGACGACGCAGACGACGCCAGAGCTATGATAATACCTCGTCGTTTTCTTCGAAAACAGCCGAGCTAATGAAAGATCTTCTGCTTGAGTACAGTCTAAAACAGCTTATTGCTGAACCCGCCTTTCACGGAAAATTCATCTTCACTTATAGATTTGATTCTAGTACGTAACCAGTGCTTCAGCTGAAGTGCACGACCCGCCGGATGCTTTAAGCTTTATGAGTGTTACGATATATGGGTATGGCGGCCATTTTGGTCATGTGACCTGGACCAAAAACGGTTCCCCCAGTAAATGCGCCTTATCGTAAGGAGCAAAAATTATATATCTTATACTTTAGTACTGTATTCTGAATCGTTTGCAGGATAAAATGCATTCTCACTTTTCCAATACAAAAGCATATGTGTCAAAGTTTGACCTAGGCACAAAGAAGGTCAAGGTCAACCCAGGATCACCATTTTAGCAATTTATGATGGGCCTACGTCCCAGATGCTATTTATCAAGTTTCGTGGAAATCTTCCTAGTGGTTCTGAAGAATACTATTTCTGAAGGGTTTTTACCATATATGGCTTGGCGGCCATTTAGGTCATGTGACCTGGACCCCATGAGCAAATTTTGGTTTCCCCCATCCTATAGAGGCTCCATATGAAATTTGACTTCAATCGGCCCAACGGTTTCCGAGGAGAAGCAGTTCGAAAATTTTCACATTTTTCGCCTCGGCGAGGCTATACTAAATGGAATGTAATATTTCGCAAGTTCATTGGTTAGAGCTCATTGATATCTATCAGTATGCCAAAAATTGTTTAAACATTCCAAGCGGTTAAGTCACTATCAGCAATTTTCACAAACGGGTTACGGACGGACAGACAGACAGACCATATATGGCTTGGCGGCCATTTTGGTTATGTGACCTGGACCGCATGAGCAAATTTTGGTTTCCCCCATTCCAGAGAGGCTCCATATGGAATTTGACTTCAATCGGCCCAACGGTTTCCGAGGAGAAGCAGTTCGATAATTTTCACATTTTTCACCTCGGCGAGGCTATACTAAATGGAATGTAATATTTCGCAAGTTCATTGGTTATATCTCATTGATATCTATCAGTATGCCAAAAATTGTTTAAACATTCCAAGCGGTTAAGTCACTATCACCAATTTTCACAAACGGGTTACGGACGGACAGACAGACTGACAGAATGACCGAATGACAGAATGACACGGTGATTTTAGGGCACTCTTAGAAAATCAACCGACTTCAGTCGGTCGCTTTTTCTGCGGGTCGTGCAATAACAGCAACGTCCTAACAAGCTGTACAATTGACCCCTTTTTGGCAGATTACCCCAGGTATCTCTGGCCAGTAGTTGTTCTACTCAAATTCACTCGACCACACACCCCATCCTTTAAAAGACAAATTAGCTGACTATGACAAATATACTAGGAACATGCTGTCGGAGTCCAATATTACAGAGAAAGTTGAACGAGAAGGGAATATTGACCGTAATATCAAGGTCATCACTGGTATCACATTTACAGCTGCAAAACAATCAATACCAAACAAACTAGTAACGATAAGGCCTAATGACCTAATACAGATATGGGTAATGAACTTAGAAACGGCGTGATTCAATGATATCACGGAAAGTCACTTCCGCCAGGTATTGTTTCTTTAAAAAATAAAATAAAGACCCAGGGAGCGCCAACATCACAAAGTAGAAGTAAAACAAAGATCAGGAATCGATACAATTAACTTTCTCCACCCATCAAAGACAACAAAGGGAAAGAAACACAAACATGAAGCGACCAGACCATAATGGAAACCTAAACAAAGGAAGGCCATAAGGACAGTTACTTTCCCACAAAATGGCCAAATGGCCATCCAAAATTAAAAGACACAAGTGATACTCACAGTAAGTAACAAACAACAACATAAATAAACCGCAACAGAAGAACCGCCTTGGAACGATACGTGGAAAGAATTTCACTGGGGGGGGGGGGTGGGGGGGGGCTTAAATCGATTTTGCATGGCCATAATCCTCGACCTTACCTCTGTCGCGGTATACACTAATTTTGTTTAGTCCGCATGAAGGCTTCCTAACTCATCAGTGTAACATCTCCGAGAACATACAAATAAAAAAAACTACAGAGATGAAACAAGGTTGAGGACTCGACAGCATACAACGACAGCATACAATAAAAATCAATATGATGGTATATGGGGATAAAGTGACCAATAAATATTCAGATATTCTGACACTTTCATGCCGTCTGTTCAGATTCATTGCCTTTACTTAACATTGTCCAGATACCAATTTGTATTAGTAAGTTAAGATCAGCATGAAACAGTGGTCCTTGTGTCTTCTTTTGTTTTGTCCTTAAAGGCATTTATTCTTGTAAGGTATAACACACCGTGTGCTCATAATTGTTTTATTGCCCGATGTGATATACTCTCTGTAGCAGATCAAAGGCAGCCCCTAATATGGTGATTAGTAGCCCTTGTTGAATCCCTGACTGAGGCACTTAAGGGGAAAATCACTAAGGTAAACTCTAGTCAACAGTTAGTAAACTATTGATTTTTCCCCAAGAAGGCCCCTTACCTGTTGAAGTCAGAGACCTCTTCAGCCAGCACCGAGGGCTATATAATATTATGTAAGGCAATGATGGTCCTCAATAAACAAGAATAAATGCCTTTAAGTCTTCATGTGTTTTAATTTGTAGCATTCAAATATCATTTTACATATTAGAATGCCAGGCCTTACAGTCACCTTTTAATGGCGCTATTTCAACGAATGATCTTGTTTTTGGTAGTACAGCATCTTATACTTGCTCAGTCGGATATATTCTGGTGGGAGACCGGACAAGGACATATTTAACATCAAAGGGGAAGCCATCTCACAAAAAATCCACTGGGGGGATTAAATCGATTTTACATGGCCATTATCCTCGCCCTTATCTCTGTCGCGGTATACACTAATTTTGTTTAGTCAGCATGAAGTCTTCCTAACTCATCAGTGTAACATCTCCGAGAACAAATACAGAGATGAAACAAGGTTGAGGACTCGACAGCATACAACAACAGAAATGCTGGAGCAAAATAAAACGAACAATTAGACTCCGAGGGGCCAGACCAAAGACGGAGCATCAGGCGCCAACCAACATAAAGAATACTAAAATAAACAAGACGCAGCCCACGCTCGACACCAATAGGTAGAGGAAACGTACACAAAACAAGAAAAAGTACGAGTGCCTCACAACAAATTCGCAATGATCTTTTTACCGGCGAATCTTCGCCCTAGATTACGGTGTTGTTCCGAGCAATAAACGTTTACTTACCTCTGTTATGAAATATCCTTTAATGAATCTATTTTCCCTGATCCCACAGAATTCACAGTCCGAAATCAAAACTAATAACCTAAAAACGACCCAACACAGAATTCAGAAATAACTTTTTTTTATAAACCCAAACTTCAAACTCCAAAGTCTGACTCAAAGAAAAAAATTCAATCTCTTTTATAGACCCTAAGATTTCTCTAGAACGTTCCAAAGGGCTGTGGAATAAGATTAGGTAATTTTCTAAAAATAATGCAACCCCGAACTTTCTGGAAGATTCCAAAGTACATTTCATTGTAAACAAGTTGTTTACAAAATGAAACTAAACTGTGACTCATTTTTCCAGAAACATCTTTAAGAAGAATAAACAAGATATCAATAGCATTATTAGGTCACCCAGTGGGGTGTAAGTGGGAATCAGAAAAATACATTCTTATGCATAACACTGCCCTGGTTCACCTCTGTGGTTGTCATTTTTGTGTTCTCGCAGATGTTGCACTTATGAGTAAGTAGGCCTTCATGCGAACTGAACAGACTTTTTGTCTAAATCGCAACGGAAGAAAGGGCAAGGATTGCATCTGAAATCGATTTAACCCCCCCCCCCGCACACACCCACCTAGTGGAATTCGTTTCAATGACCGTTCCAAGACGGTTCTTCGCTCGCGATTAATTTTTGTTATGGTTTGTTTTTTTTTAATGTGGGTATCGCTTATATTATTTTGTATTGGATAGCCAATTGGCCGTTTTGATGGAAAGTGACTGCCCTTTTGGCTTTACATTAAGGTCTTGTTATTTCATGTCCGTGTTTCTTTCCCTTTAGTGTCAGGGATGGGAGTTTTGGGTTAATTGTATCGATTCCTGATCATTGTCTTCACTTCTGCTTTTCAATCTCCCAGCCAAAGGATGCTGCAGATAAAATTTGGGCTCAACTGGCCAATTGGATTCAGAGGAGATGTCCTTTCAATATGTTGAATGTGTCATACGACGATGAGGGACAACTGCTTATCCTATAATCTCCACCGGCACCATGTCGCGCGGATGTGTAATTGTAATTGTAATGTTCTGACAAAGAGCCATGCATCTGGACCTATTTTGTGTATGTTATGTGCATTTGAAAATCATTAGTCACAAAGTGCTTAGGGCCTTTTTCTAATGTGTCGTCTCTAATTTGTATTACAGCGGCGACAACTCCTCCGCCAACTACCACAACCACCACAGAAAAGCCTACTACATCTGCTCGTAAGTACTGAAACTATAAAGGCTGCCTTTGGCAGCAAAGACCACATCATGTATATACTCAGCGACGCCATCTTGTCGTTCGTTAAAATTTAAAATTATGCGCCCGATTAGGGCTTTTTATTCTACTTTTAATGTATTTGTTGAAACTCACACGTTACAACAATATTATTTATGCACACGTGCGACATAGTGCATTTTTCTTATCTCCAAAATGGCTACTTTTCTGGTGAAAATCCGTGATATTTTTCTTATTTATACTGCAAACATAGGTTGTGGGTACTCGTTAGAGCCGCCTCATTGAGGCGGTTCTAACGAGTACCCACAACCTCTGTTTTGGAGCAGAAATAAAGAAAATAATGTTTACCCCCCTAAACCCCAGTTTTCTCTATATAAAGTGGGGTTTAAGGGGGTGTTCATTTCACAGACCTGTTCACGTGATGACAACTGCATAATTTAAGTACAGATACTGGTTGATTATCAATGTTGTCGCTGGAGCCATGTCGCGCTGGCGTGTAATATTCTGACAAAGAACCATGCACCTGGACATATTTTGTGTATATTATGTGCATTTGAAAATCATAAGCCACAAAGTGCTTAGGGTTCTTTTCTTATGTGTCGTCCTTAATTTGTATTATAGCGTCGACAACTCCTCCACCAACTACCACAACCACCACAGAAAAGCCTATTACACCTGGACGAAGGTTGTGAAACTATAAAGGCTGCCTTTGGAAGCAAAGACCACATCATATATATATATACTCAGCGTGGCCATCTTGTCGTTCGTTAAAATTTAAAATTATGCGCCCAATAATGGCTTTTTCTACTTTTAATATATTTGTTAAAACTTCACGTTACAACATCTCTTTGTTGTCTCAGATTGGAGCTGTGGGTAAATTGTATCGATTTCGGATCATTGCCTTCACGTCTATGTTTTATTCTACGTTGAGTAACAGAAAAAAAACAACATTAAAGTAGATGAAAACAATATGATAAATGACCGCTATCCGCATAATAGAGTAAAAAAGTAAAGGCAATGATCAGAAGTCGATACCATCATCCAGCAGCTCCCATCAGAGATACTAAAGGGAAAGAAACACACATGAAATAACTAGATCCTAACGGAAATATCAATAGCGGAAATCCAAACGGAGAATTACTTTTCCACAAAATGACAAATTGGCTACCCAAAACAAAAATACAAGCGATGCATACACTGAAAGACAAAAAATAACAAAATATACCGCGACAGAAAAACCCCAAAGGAACGAATTCCACTTGGGGGCGTAGTTCGATCTTACGCGGCCGCAATCATCACCCTTTCATCCGTCACGATTTATATAAATATTTTTTCAGTCCGCATGAAGGCCTCCTAACACATCAGTGCAACATCTCAGAGAACAACAAAAATCAAACAACCACAGAGATAAAAAAAAACGGTGAGGACTTGACAGTAAGAAACCATTGACATATTGGAGCATAAGAAATCCAACAGTTAGGCACCGAGAAAACCAAGAGTTAGGCATCGATGGGCCCAACCAGAGACAGAGCTTCAGACACCAACCAACATTTCATAAAAATAAATTATCTCTAATTCTCAGTAGGATTTGACGCTGGAACCGTCATAGAATTTGAGGCCGTACCCACCAACGTGCAATTAAAGAGGGAAGCAAAGTTGTCAACCGTGATTGGTTTAACTACCATGCATTCAGTCTGTCGTAAAATATTTATGTTGTACCCAATCCTTTTATATCAAAGAATGATATTACGAAATTGGGTGAAGTCATTACAAGTATAATTTTTTTCTGAATTTATATACTAAGTCACCAGAAAATTCGGCTGTTGCAGAAGTGTTCTGAAATAGAAGTGAAAGCAATGATCAGGAACCGATACAATCAACCCACAGCCCCAATCAGAGACACCAAAGGGAAAGAAACACAAATACGCAACAACCCGACCCTAATGGAAAGCCAAAAGGACACCAACCTTTCCACAAAATGGTCAATTGGCTATCCAAAACAAACAAATAGGCGACACACGCACTCAAAAACAAACCATCACAAAACTTACATTGATTTTTGAAAATAAATCAGAATGACTTCCATAAAATTTTGAAAAGGCTTTGCATAGTTTATGATACCGATAACCCTGATTAAGAAGTTTAGCACCTAACAACTTATCAAATGCGTTGACGTCTGTTACATGACTAGACAGTCTGGCAAATCGAAGTAATTGCGAAATATAAACGCCATAGGATGCCGCACGAGGAATATCACCATCCAAGAAAGGAAATTCACAATATCAAAATCAAAATCATCGCGTTTAACATACAGTTTGCTGGGAACAAACCCATCTGCAATAGATAGAAGTAAATCCAAAAATCAGGGCCTCGGTATCAGAATAATTTGCTTCATTTAACTGGTGTTCTTGGGTGTGTGTGTGTGTGTGGGGGGGGGGGGGGGTTAAGTATGACTGATCAAACCATCGAGATAGTTATTGTCAATATTTAATGAAACATCCAAATATCTTCAAGTCGAGCTAAAGGCTTTTAATGATTTCAGCTTGTTTTAACGGAAAGGGACACATTGCAAAATAGAAAGGAAGGCAATGATCACGAAAGACTCTTTCATAACAAAAAAAAAGACCAGATCAGCCACAAGGGATGCCTAATTCGTAGCCATCGGAATACCCACAATTTGTCTAAATAGCTTAGTACCAAATCTTATATAAATATTGTCATGTAGAGCTTCACACACTTTCTGACATGACCATAAAGTATAATTTATATTTTCTTCAAAAGTGAAAAAGCATTTCTTATATTACATGCAAGATACCGGGAATCTTCCCTATGAAATTCAACTAAATAATTAAGTTTTTCTTTTAAATGATTATGTGGAAGTGTAGTGTAAAAGGTGGAAAAATCATAAGTAGACAGACCTTTTATAGAACATATTTAACATCACTACAGCTTGTGTCTGGGATTGTGTGGCGGCCGTAAACTGTCTCCCTGCCCTACATCATAGTGTAGTTTATATCTGCTTGTCCTTTGGGATCATTGATTTCATTATGGAATTTTGAAAATAAATATTTGAGGGTCCCTGATGAGGCCTAATTGACCGAAACTAGCTAGTCTGGAGCAGAAAACATGTACTCTTCATTTTTTCTGGTTCTGTGATGTATTCCTTGCTTTCAAACGATAATATGTTCTATAAAAGGGTTATCCTTTGGAAGCAAGTAATACACCACAGAACTGAAAAAATATGGAGTGTACATGTTTTCTGGGCCAGACTAGCTAGTTTCGGCCAATTAGGCCTCGTCAGTGACCCTCAGATATTTTCAAAATTCCACAATGGAATGAATGATCCCAAAGGACAAGAAAATATAATCTACACTATGATGTAGGGCTAGGAGACGTTTTACCGCCGCCACACATTCCCTCACACCAGCTGTAGTGAGTTAAATATGCTCTGTAAAAGGGTTATCCTTTGGAAGCAAAGAATACACCACAGGACTGAAAAATATGGAGTGTACATGTTTTCTGGGCCAGACTAGCTAGTTACCTTTGGGATCATTGATTCCATTACGGAATTTTAAAAATATTTGAGGGTCACTGATGAGGCCTAATTGGCTAAAACTAGCTATTCTGGGCCAGAAAACATGTACGATTCATTTTTTTCGGTTCTGTGGTGTATTCCTTGCTTTCAAAAGACAACCCTTTTATAGAACATATTGAATCACAAAAACGCCTGGATTTCAATTTATCTAAAACTTGATTATGATTGTTATGGACCGAAAACGATTTCTCTTTTCTTTCTTAGACACTGTCACAATACATGTATTTAATCCCATGTTATTGATGACAGTAAAACATGAAATTAAGAACTGAGCCTGCGCACGACAAAGCCTTTAATAAGACATGGGCGCCCAACGATTACTCAGATCAGCCTGTACATCCGCGCAGTCTAATCAGTCCAGCGCACGACAAAGCCTTTAATAAGACATGGGCGCCCAACGATTACTCAGATCAGCCTGTACATCCGCGCAGTCTAATCAGTCCAGCGCACGACAAAGCCTTTAATTAGACATGGACGCCCAATGATTACTCAGATCATCCTGCACATCCGCGCAGACTAATCAGTCCAGCGCACGACAAAGCCTTTAATAAGACATGGGCGCCCAACGATTACTCAGATCAGCCTGTACATCCGCGCAGTCTAATCAGTCCAGCGCACGACAAAGCCTTTAATAAGACATGGGCGCCCAACGATTACTCAGATCATCCTGCACATCCGCGCAGACTAATCAGTCCAGCGCACGACAAAGCCTTTAATAAGACATGGGCGCCCAACGATTACTCAGATCATCCTGCACATCCGCGCAGACTAATCAGTCCAGCGTACGACAAAGCCTTCAATAAGACATGGGCGCCCAACGATTTCTCAGATCATCCTGTACATCCGCGCAGACTAATCAGTCCAGCGCACGACAAAGCCTTTAATAAGACATGGGCGCCCAACGATTACTCAGATCATCCTGCACATCCGCGCAGACTAATCAGTCCAGCGCACGACAAAGCCTTAAATAAGACATGGACGCCCAACGATTACTCAGATCAGCCTGCACATCCGCGCAGACTAATCAGTCCAGCGCACGACAAAGCCTTTAATAAGACATGGGCGCCCAACGATTACTCAGGTCAGCCTGCACATCCTCGCAGACTAATCAGTCCAGCGCACGACAAAGCCTTAATAAGACATGGACGCCCAACGATTACTCAGATCAGCCTGCACATCCGCGCAGACTAATCAGTCCAGCGCACGACAAAGCCTTTAATAAGACATGGACGCCCAACGATTACTCAGATCAGCCTGCATATCCGTGCAGACTAATCAGTCCAGCGCACGACAAAGCCTTTAATAAGACATGGACGCCCAACGATTACTCAGATCAGCCTGCACATCCGCGCAGACTAATCAGTCCAGCGCACGACAAAGCCTTTAATAAGACATGGACGCCCAACGATTACTCAGATCAGCCTGCATATCCGCGCAGACTTATCAGTCCAGCGCACGACAAAGCCTTTAATAAGACATGGACGCCCAACGATTACTCAGATCAGCCTGTACATCCGCGCAGACTAATCAGTCCAGCGCACGACAAAGCCTTTAATAAGACATGGACGCCCAACGATTACTCAGATCAGCCTGCACATCCTCGCAGACTAATCAGTCCAGCGCACGACAAAGCCTTTAATAAGACATGGACGCCCAACGATTACTCAGATCAGCCTGCATATCCGCGCAGACTAATCAGTCCAGCGCACGACAAAGCCTTTAATAAGACATGGACGCCCAACGATTACTCAGATCAGCCTGTACATCCGCGCAGACTAATCAGTCCAGCGCACGACAAAGCCTTTAATAAGACATGGACGCCCAACGATTACTCAGATCAGCCTGCACATCCGCGCAGACTAATCAGTCCAGCGAACGACAAAGCCTTTAATAAGACATGGGCGCCCAACGATTACTCAGTTCAGCCTGTACATCCGCGCAGTCTAATCAGAGTCTTCATTGTGCGCTCTAAGGATAGCCAAGGGCCCAATGCTCCTTCATGCAGCAAGAAAAGTCTCTGGTTAGGCTATATGGATGCGCAGGCTAATCTGATTCTTCCGTGGGCGCACATGTAAAATGCTGTGCCCCGGTTCAATTATTTGGACAGTTCAGCGGCGGCACAAGAGCTTGAATTTGCAATAAAACGTGATTTGTATGGTGTTTTATGAAGCTTAGGTAACTAATATAAGAAGCTTGTATTGGCCTTCTGTAACACATTCAGCAAATTAGGTGGCTGAATGACAAATGTGATCATACAGCCCTATCTACAGCCAAAGGCCGTATTTCATAGGTCTTAATACTATCAAACTCTTGCTGAAGAGTGTTAACATAGTGGAGCCGTCAAACAACGACCACATTGTTAGCGGCCTTGTCTGCTGGAGCCATAACAAACTTCTTAGGAGGCCTCCATGCGGACTGAACACATTATTTGTCTAAATCGCGACGAAAGTAAGGGCGAGGATTGTGGCTACGTAAAATCGATTTAAGCCCCCCCCCCCCCCCAGTGGAATTCCTTTCCGCTGACCGTTCCAAGACGGTTCTTCTATCGCGGTTTATTTTTGTTCTGGTGTGCTTTTTGGTGTTTTTGTCGCTATATTATTTAATTTTGGATGGCCCATTGGCCATTTCGTTGGAAAGTAACTGTCCTTTTGGCTTTCCGCTATTGATGTTTCCATTGGGGTCTGTTGTTTCATGTCTGTGTTTCTTTATTTTGGTGTCTCTGATGGGAGCTGTGGGTTAATTGTATCGATTCCTGATCATTGCCTCCACTTCGATTATGAAATTCTTGTGTACCTAGTTTAAGGTGACGTTAAGGCGTGGAGTAAGTTAATTGTATCGATTCCTGATCTTTGTTTTACCTCTACTTTACTACACTTCCTCATAATCTTATAAAAGAAAAAACTTAATGATTTAGTTGAATGGTCATTTCATAGGGAAGACTCCCTGTATCTTGCATGTAATGTAAGAAACGCCTTTTTCACTTCTGAAGAGCATAAAAATTATACTTTATGGTCATGTCAGAAAGTTTGTGAAGCTCTCACCTTTCTACTTGACAATATTTACGTAAGACTTGGTACTAAGTTATTTAGACAAGTTGTGGGTAATCCGAAGGATACTTTTTGCGCACCACTTGTGGCTGATCTGTTTTTGTTCTGTTATGAGAGAGACTTCATTATGTCCCTTTCTGCTGAAAACCAGTCTGAAATCATTGAAGCCTTTAGCTCCACTTCTGGTTTGATCAGTCAAATTAACCCCAACCCCCTCAGAACTTCACTTGAATAAAGCAAATTCTTCTGAAACCAAGGCCCCGTTTTTGGATTTATATCTAACTATTGTAGACGGGTTTGTTTCTTGCAAAATTTATGATAAACGCTATGATTTTGATTTTGAGATTGTAATTTTTCCTTTTTTGGATGGTGATGTTCCTCGTGCACCATCCTATGGCGTTTATATTTCGCAATTAATTCGATTTGCTAGAGTGTGTAGTCATATAACTGACTTCAACACTCGTAATAAATTGATAACGGCTAAACTTCTTAATCAGGGTTATCGGTACCATTAACTTCGAAAAGCCTTTTCAAAATTTTATAGATGTCATTCTGATTTAATTTCAAAATTCAATATTGGACTTAAATATGTTCTATAAGGGTTATCCTTTGGAAGCAAGAAATACACCACAAAACTGGAAAATATGGAGTGTACATGTTTTCTGGGCCAGACTAGCTAGTTTCGGCCAAAATTCCACAATGGAATCAATGATCCCAAAAGGACAAAAAAATATAAACTACACTATGATGTAGGCCAGGGAGACTTTTTACGGCCGCCAAACATTCCCACAAATCAGCTGTAGTGACGTTAAATATTTTCTATAAAAGGGTTATCCTTTGGAAGCAAGGAATACACCAAAAAACTGGAAAATATGGAGTGTATATATTTTCTTGACCAGACTAGCTAGTCTAAATCTCTTCTGCAACAAGGTCTATCGGAACCCGAATTTTATGGTGACTTAGTATAGAAAAATATATAAATGCAATGACTTCAGCACGCAATTTCGTAAAATCATTCTTCGATTTATAAAAAGTAAAACAAAGATCAGGAATCGATACAATTAACTTACTCCACCCATCAAAGACACCAAAGGGAAAGAAACACAGCCATGAAGCGACCAGACAATAATGGAAACCTAAACAAAGGAAGGCCATAAGGACAGTTTCTTTCCCACAAAAAGGCCATACGCCCATCCAAAATAAAAAGGCACAAGTGATACACTCAGTAAGTAACAAACAACAACATAAATAAACCGCCACTGGGTACAACATAAATGTTATACGACAGACTGCATGCATTGTAGTTAACCCAATCACGGTTGACAACTTTGCTTCCCTCTTTAATTGCACGCCGATGGGTCAGGCCTCAGATTCTATGACGGTTCCAACGTAAATGCTTATGTTGGTTGGTACCTGATGCTCTGTCACTGGTCGGGCCCATCGGAGACTAACTGTTGGTTTTCTTTTGCGCCAGCATTTCAGTGGTTTCTTGCTGTCGAGTCCTCACCGTTGTTTCATCCATGTGGTTGTTTGATTTTTGTGTTCACGGAGATGTTGCACTGATGAGCTAGAAGGCCTTCATGCGGACTGAACAAATTATTTGTCTTAATCGCGACGGAAGTAAGAGCGAGGATTGTGGTCACGTAAAATCGATTTATGCCCCCACCCCCCACCCCAGTGATATTCGTTTCCGCTGACCGTTGCAAGGCGGTTCTTCTGTCGCGGTTTATTTTTGTTATGGTTTCATCTCTACACTTATTGAAATCAATTGTACAAGGAAATCGATATTGCGTTCCTTTAGAAATTTTATTTCGTATCCTAGTATCAGAAATAATTTTAAATTGCCAGAAATAGTATGACCAGCAGCAGGATAGCAGTACGTTGATTTTTTTTACAATCACACATATCAGGAGTATTAGTGTAAATATCAAGATCAGAAACAAGTTTATTGAAATTAAAAATGACAGGTCTAACATGCTTATTGTATTTATAGCAAATTATGGCTGTTTCTGTATTTGAAAGTAAGCGGGAATTGATGAAATCACGGAACTAAACCGGAAGATACTAGGTAAACTAGTAAGAACAGGTCACTCAGGAAAGCCCTCAATCATGGTTCATGTTTCGACTGTTTTTGTGTGTGCCTCCGTGACAGTTGCGTTAAGAGGTTCATGTTTCGACTGTTTTTGTGTGTGCCTCCGTGACAGTTGCGTTAAGAGGTTCATGTTTCGACTGTTTTTGTGTGTGCCTCCGTGACAGTTGCGTTAAGAGGTTCATGTTTCGACTGTTTTTGTGTGTGCCTCCGTGACAGTTGCGTTCTTAACGCAACTGTCACGGAGGCACACACAAAAACAGTCGAAACATGAACCAACGGCACCAAGCCAAATAACAAACACGACACTGCAAAAGAAAGACCGCTTTTGGAAGGGCAGTAGTAAAACTACTGGGGGCTTCATTGCCTTCAATTCTTTTTTTTCAACTCCGGCGTTTATGAAATTTCACCCCCTCGCCCTCAGTTCCAGGACAACACCAAACAAAATACATGTAACAAAAACAAATTGATCCGAGGTGGCTTCCTAGCTCAACAATGCGTCATGATAAAATACATTGTAAAATGGTTATGTATAGATTAATATTATCAGGGTTGAGGACTCAACAACGATCCGATGTCAGAGCAGAAGAAAACCACCAGTAAGATCACAGAGGGACGAACCCAGGAAGTATCCGGCTCCATCCTTCCCGTATTCAAAGGATTATTGGCGGGACCGTCATCATTTATGTTGTATCCACCTTTTTATACCGAAGAATGATTTTTACGAAATTGGGTAATGAGGTCATTGCAATTATATATCTTTCTGAGCTGATATACTTCACCATAAAATTCGGGTTACGATACACCTTGTTGCAGAAGAGATTTAAGTTCAACATTGAATTTTGAAATTAAATTGGATGACGTGTATAAAGTATTGAAAAGACTTTGAAGAATGATTTTACGAAATCGGGTGCTGAAGTCATTGCATTAATATATTTCTGAATTTATATACTAAGTCACCATAAAAAACGGGTTCTGATAGACCTTTTTGCAGAAGAGATTTAAGTCAAACAATGAATTTTGAAATCAAATTGGAATGACGTCTATAAAATATTGAAAAGGCTTTGCGTAGTTTATTATACCGATAACCCTGTTTAAGAAGTTTAGCAGTTAACAATCTATAACGAGTGTTGAAGTCAGTTACATGACCAGACACTCTGGCAAATCGAATGAATTGCGAAATATAAACGCCATAGGATGCCGCACTTTCTTACTGAAAAGTGGTAACACAGTGCAGACGTCAAACAACGCCCACATTGTTAGCAATCTTATCGGCTGGCGGCGGGAGCCAAAACAAAATTCTTATGAAATTCTTGAATACCTAGTTTAAGGTGATGTAGAGACGAGTAAGGGCGAGGATTGTGGCCACGTAAAATCGATTTAAGCCCCCCCCCCCTCCCCAGTGGTTTTCGTTTCACTGACCGTTCCAAGGGGGTTCTTCTTTCTCGGTTTATTTTTGTTATGGCTTGCTTTTTGTATTGCTTATAGTATTTTGATTTGGATAGCACTTGGCCATTTTGTGGGAAAGTAACTATCCTTTTGGCTTTCCGCTATTGATTGAGGTATGTTGTTTTATGTTTGTGTTTCTTTCCCTTTGGTGTCATTTATGGGAGCTGTGTATCGATTCCTGATCATTGCTTTTCACTTCTATTAGGTTTTAGAGGTAATAAGTTCGTATTTTGAGAGCATAACGAGATGTGTTTACTCACATGTTTCAGAATGATATGTTTCCATTCTTTAAGAGCTTTATGCTCAACATAATCTCGTTTACACTATAGATTACAAAATTCATTCAAGGCAACAGCGATTTCCTCTATACACTTACTGAAATCGATTTTAGAAGGAAATCGATGCAGACTAAACAAAATTAATGTATACTGCAACAGAGGTAAGGGTGAGGATTATGGCCATGTAAAATCGATTTAAGCCCCCAGTGGAATTCTTTCCACTGACCGTTCCAAGGCGGTTCTTCTTTGGCGGTTTATTTATGTTGTTGTTTGTTACTTACTGTGTGTATCACTTGTGTCTTTTTATTTTGGATGGCCATTTTGTGGGAAAGTAACTGTCCTTATGGCCTTCCTTTGTTTAGGTTTCCATTATGGTCTGGCCCCTTCTTGTTTGTGTTTCTTTCCCTTTGGTGTCTTTGATGGGTGTGTAAGTTAATTGTATCGATTCCTGATCTTTGTTTTACTTCTACTTGCTTTGCGTCTGCATCAAGGTCTACCGGAACCCGAAATTTATGGTGACTTAGTATATAAATTCAGAAAAATAAATAATTGTAATGACTTTAGCACCCGATTTCGTAAAATCAATCTTCGATATAAATTGATTGGGTACAACATAAATGTTATACGAAAAACTGCATGCATGGCTGTTAACCCAGTTACGGTTGACAACTTTGCTTTTTATTTTAATTGCACGCCGGTGGGTCAGGCCTCGGATTCTATGACGGGTTCAGCGTATAGGCTTACAAAGTATTAGAGAGAATCTAATTTTATGTAATGTTGGTGGTGCCTGATGTTCTAACTCTGGTCGGGCCCATCGGAGTCTAACTGTCGGTTTTCTTTTGCTCCAGCATTACAGTGTTTTCTTGCTGTCGAGCCCCACCGTTGTTTCATCTCTGTGGTTGTTTGATTTTTTGTGTTCGATGAGATAATGCACTGGTGAGTTAGGAGGCCTTCATGCGGACTGAACAAATTATTTATCAAAATCGCGACGGGAGTAAGGGCAAGGATTATTGCCACGTAAAATCGATTTAAACCCCCTTAACCTCCCCCCACGAGTGGAATTTGTTTCACTGATCATTCCAATGCGGTTCTTCTGTCGTGGTTTATTTTTATTTTGGCTTGTCTTTGAGTATGTGAATTGCTTATATTGTTTTGTTTTTGGATAACAAATTGGCCATTTTGTGGGAAAGTATCAATCCTTTTGGCTTTCCGCTAATGATGTATCCATTTGGGTACAGTTGTTTCATGTTTGTCTTTCTTTCCCTGTGGCGTCTCTGATTGGAACTGTGGGTTAATTGTATCGATTCCTGGTCACTGCCGCCTTCACTTCTATTTTGCAATGACTTCCGAACCCAATTTCGTAAATCGTTCTTCGATATAAAAAGATTTGGTACAATGTAAATGTTATACGACAGACTGCGTACATGGTAGTTAACCTAATCACAGTTGATAACTTTGCTTTCCTCTTTAATTGCACGCCTGTGAGTCAGGCCTCGGATTCTATGACGGTTCGACCGTGGATTAAAATTTAATTTAATGTAATATTGGTTGGTATCTGATGCTCTGTCCCTGATCGGATCCACCGGAGTCTAACGGTCGGGTTCCTTTTACTCCAGCATTTCAGTTCTTTCTTGCTGTCGAGTCCTCACCGTTGTTTTACCTCTCCTGTTGTTTATTTTTTTTCATTGTTAATGTTTCACTGATGCGTTAGTAAGCCTTCACGTAGAATGAACAAATTATTTGTTTAAGTCGCGACGAAAGTAAGGGCGAGGATTGTGGCCACGTTAAATCGATTGAAGCCTCCCCCAACCCCTACCCGATAAAATACTTTTCACTGACCGTTCCAAGGCGGTTCTTCTGTTGCGGTTTGTTTTTGTTATAGTACGTCTTTGAGTGTATAAATCGCGTACATCATTTTGATATGAATAACCAATTGGCCATTTTGTGGGAAAGTAACTGTCCTATTGGCTTTCCGCCATTGATTTTTCCATTAGGGTATAGTTATTTCATGTTTTTGTTTCTTTCTCTGTTTTATTGTCTATGATGGGAGGTATGGGTTAATTGCATCAATTCCTGGCCTTCACCTCTTTACATATCGATAAATAGACATGAAGGCAATGATCAGGATTCGATACAATTAACCCACAGCTGCCATCAGAGACAACAAAGGGAAAGAAACACAAACATGAAACAACTAGACCCTGCTAGAAACATCAATAGCGGAAAGCCAAAAGGACAGTTACTTTCCAACAAAATGGCTAATTGGCTTTCTAAAAGAAAAAAAATACACGTTAGCGGTACACACACTCAAGGACAAACCATAACACAAATAAACTGCGACAGAAGATAAAGTCCACAAAATTGCTTTTTCATTCCATATATTTCCAACGTATTATAAATGCCACAAAAATGGTAAATTTAAGGATTTCTAACGAAAGCGTAAAAACCAACTTACCAACGGCCTCGGCGGAATGATTTTTAATTACAAGATGGCCCATGTGCCACTCTGCTCACCAGAGCTCAGGGCCGGGGGGCACTGCCCACTGGCAGCCAGTTATTTTAATTAGCCATGGAAGCCCTGCACCGAAAGACGCTACAGATAAAATTTGGATTCAATCAGCCTAGTGGCTTCAGAGGTCTGAAAGACAACAGACGACACTTGGCAAATGCCCATCTGTGGCAACTAATCGGCCTAAAATCATATGGCAGATAGAACATTGTTTAAGGAACATTTCTATAAATGTCGAAAGTTTGATAAAATATCTTGACAGGTATAAATTCATTTCTTTCAATTTTCTCATTAATGTCTTTAGTCACTCTTGACGTCCCATAACAACCAAACTAAAGAGCCAAAATTCATAAAAGAAACCCACAAAACTTGTAAAGGCAAATATGGTGAATATTTCCATAAAGTCTCAGGCTCATAGAGTGTATGGTTTATGAGGAGATGGTTGTTTCAAATATATTCTAGAAAGGGTTATCCTTTGGCAGCAAGGAATACACCAGAGAACTGGAAAATATTGTGTGTACATGTTTTCTGGAACAGACTAGCTAGTTTCGGCCATTTAGGCCTCTTCAGTGACCCTCAAATATTTTCAAAATTCCTCAATGGAATCAATGGTCCCCAAGGACAAGAAAATATAAACTACACTATGATGTAGAGCAGGGAGACTTTTTACGGCCGCCACACATTGCCAGACACCAGCTGTAGTGATCTTTAATATGGTGGTTGTTTTAAATATGTTCTGGAAAGGGTTATCCTTTGGAAGCAAGGAATACGTCACAGAACTGAAAAATATGGTGTGCATTTGTTTTTTGGGCCAGACTAGCTAGTTTCGGCCAATTAGGCCTCATCAGTGGTCCTTAAACATTTTCAAAATTCAACAATGAAATCAATGATCCATAATGAAAGTATCTTTTTTTTTGTTTCCGGTGGCAACCAATAAAAATGAGCAGTAGGCGTAAAATCATATGGCAGAAAGAAGATTGCTTAAAAATATTCTATAAACGTTTTGCCAAAATATCTACTAATGCAAAGTTTCAATTTTCCCCATTATAGCTTTACAGAATCTCCAAGTTGCTATAGCAACCAAACTTAAGAGCCGAATTTCATAAAAAATCAACATAACAAAACCTGTTCAGTCAAGTACGTTAATATTTCTGTAAAGTCTTAGCCTCATAGAGCATATGGTTTTTGAGATGATGGTAGTATTAATTATATTGTTTCTATTTTTTGTATTTTGGTTTCCAATGGCAAGTAGTTTAGGTCGTAGTACCAAAGCGTTAATCCAAAATAATTAATCCATAGAGAAATGGCAAATATTAATGTTCAGGTCAACAGACATGGAGTGTAATCAGGCGTCCTAGGATAGTAAGCATTACTTGGTAAGCAAGCTTCGCCACCCATGCCTATCGACCTGAGCGAAGAAAAAGAGTAAATGCGGAGAAGGGTATGTCCGGGATTTTGGAAGTTTTCCTATGGCTTTCCATTGGCAAACACATCAGAAATAATTCTGGAAATGGCCACACTGTACGGATCAACAAGATCATAATGCCTCTCATAGAACTTCTTTAGTGTTGATACCAGTTTGGTTTTTTGATACCCCTGGCATGACAACCTGGTAGTGAGCACCTTCCCACGTTCCATAAAATCCTGATACTTGGAACAGGCTCTAGCATAACGGATTATCTGTGAAACGTAATTTCCGTATGCTGGTGCAGACGGGATATTACTGCTCAGGAAAGGAAAGTTAACAATGGGAAAATTGTAGTCATCTCGTTTATCGTACAGCCTAGAAGTAAGCTTAGCCCTTATCTTGCTGAATATTCATTTAAGCCACACCCATTTCTGTCTATCAACCAATCAAATTACTTGGTGTAGTTTATTGCTACAAATTCATAAACTGAATGTCAAACAGTATAGATCCTGATCAGATGGCTTCTTCAGAAGCCATTCAGAAGCCATCTGATCTGGATCTACACTGTTCGCAAAGATAGGGGTTGTCGTGAATAGCAAGATAAGGGTTAAAGATAACAATCAATGTATGATGAGGAGGTTGCAGTCTCTGTTGTTTCCTTAATTTCAAGTTCACGCGGGGAGATGAATTCCAAGTACTCCGCAAATTTAGCATTTTTCAGGGACAACAAATCATCTATATATCTGTAGGTGAAATTGAATTGCTGTGCAAGGCGTTTCTTGCCTGCTTTGAGGAGACTTTGTACAAGCTCCGCCTCATACGAGTACAAGAGCAGGTCGGCAAGCAACGGTGCACAATTAGTACCCATTGGTATGCCAATTGTTTGCTGAAATATTAGGCCACTGAACTCCACGAAAATATTGTCAATTAGATATTCCAGCATCTTTATGACATCTGCAACCAATGAACATGAGCAGTAGGCCTAAAATCATAAGGTAGAAAGAAGATTGCTTAAAAATATATCTATGAACGTTTTGCCAAAATATCTGCTAAGGCTTTTTGGCCATGTAAAATCGATAAGCCCCCCCCCGTCCCCCAGTGGATTATGGCCATGTAAAATCGATTTAAGCCTCACCCCCACCCCCCCTCCCCCCCCCCCCGTGGAATTCTTTTCACTGACCGTTCCAATGCGGTTCTTGGCCCCCGCCCATCGGGGCTTGAAGAAATATATGGGCTGCATGATGCTTGCACGCAGAGCTGAATCCGACCCCCGCACACGAGTACTAGTAAACTGCATAGAGGATCTAAGCCTGCCCAGGCAAAGCGGTGTGCAAGAGTCGGACCGTCCATGCTTATAAACCCTATTGGTTTCATTGGGCGACAGGGCTTGAGATGTCATTTCATCTCAATGTCGGGTAAAAGTCCCACAAAATTGGAAGCAACGTCTCCAAAATGACCTTTACAGTGTTGACGGGGACGTTAAACCTCAAATCAAACAAACAAAACAAGGCGGTTCTTCTGTGGCGATTTATTCTTCTGACCGTTCCAAGGCGGCTCTTCTGTGGCGATTTATTTATGTTGTTGTTTGTTACTTACTGTGTGTATCACTTGTGTCTTTTAATTTTGGATGGCCATATGGCCATTTTGTGGGAAAGTAACTGTCCATATGGCCTTCCTTTGTTTAGGTTTCCATTATGGTCTGGTCTCTTAATGTTTGTATTTCTTTCCCTTTGGTGTCTTTTATGGATGGAGTAAGTTAATTGTATCAATTCCTGATCTTTGTTTTACTTCTACTTTACTTATGTTGTTGTTTGTTACTTACTGTGTGTATCACTTGTGTCTTTATATTTTGGATGGCCATTTGGCCATTTTGTGGGAAAGTAACTGTCCTTATGGCCTTCCGTTGTTTAGGTTTCCATTATGGTCTGGTCGCTTCATGTTTGTGTTTCTTTCCCTATAGTGTCTTTGATGGGTGGAGTAAGTTAATTGTATCGATTCCTGATCTTTGTTTTACTTCTACTTTGCAGTAAATGCAACGTTTCAATTTTCCCCATTATAACTTTGCAATAACAACCAATCTTAAGAGCCGAATTTCATATATAAAAAAAAATAATAAAAAAAAAACCCCACAAAACCTGTTCAATCAAGTACGGTGAATATTTCCGTAAAGTCTCAGCCTCATAGAGCATATGTTTTTGAGAAGATGATTTTTAAGTTTTATGTCCATTTGGCGGGCATTTCGGTTTCCATGGCAACAAATAAAAGTGAGCAGTAGGCCTAAAATCATATGGTAGGTAGAAGATTGCTTAAAAATATTTCTATGAAAGTGCTGTCAAAATATCTGCTTAGGCATGACAGTAAATGCAAATTTTCAATTTTCCCCATTTTATCATATGACGTCGCGTCTGAGAGTGCAATTACGCCATGTATTATTTTCGATAATCCACTAGTGGATTAAATATGCAAATGAGCTAGATACGCCCCGTAACGTTACATGTATGACGTCCTAAACGACGTCGCGTTTACTAATGGCGGAATATTGATATTTTTGTAAACAATCGTGAAAAAATGCGTTTTAAATGTCATATGATAAATAGAATCTTGCATTCGTGCTCATGTATTATTGAATTTATTAAACTCGTTGAGGAAAAGAGATAAAATGCTCGGCAAAGCCTCGCATTTTATCCTTTTCCTCAACTCGTTTAATTAATTCAATAATACATGAACACTCATGTAAGATCCTCTATATAAAAAAGAAAGTGAAGGCAATGATGAGGAATTGATCCAATTAACCGACAGCTCCCAGAAGAGAAAGGGAATACCAAAGGGAAAGAAATACAAACATGAAATAACCAGACCCTAACAGAAACATCAATAGCGGAAAGTCAAAAGGACAGTTACTTTCCCACATGGAGTCTAGGGAAACTCTAAGTTGCTATGGCAGCCAAACAACAGAGGCGAATTTCATAGAAGAAACAACAACACAAAGCCTGTTGAGGCAAATACATGTATGGGGAATATATTTCTATAATGTATTTTGTTTGGTTTGTTTGTATTGAGGTTTAACGTCCCCGTCAACACTGTATATGTCATACTGGAGACGTTGCTTCCAATTTTGTGGGATTTTTACCCGGCATTGAGATGAAATAACATCTCAAGCCCTGTCGCCCAAATGAAACCAATAGGGTTTATAAGCATGGACTGTCCAACTCGCACCGCTTTACCAGGGCAGGCTTAGATCCTCTAAGCGGCTTACCAGTACTCGTGTGCGGCCGGACTCAGCTCTGCGTAGAAGCATCATGCAGCCCATCTATGGCTTCAAGCCCCAATGGGCGAAGGCCGTTCTGTAATGTCTTAGAGTTTCCATTGACGTATAACGGGGAAAATTGAAAAATGGCACTAACTGCCAAGCCTTTGCAGATATTTTAACAAAACTTTCACAGAAATGTTCCTTAAGCAATCTACTATCTGCAGTATGATTATAGGCCCACTACTCATTTTTATTGGTTGGAGGCTGAGACTTTATGGAAATATTCACCATATTTGCCTCAACAGTTCTTTTTCTTATTAAATTCGGTTCTTTAGTTTTAGTCTATGGCAACTTATAGTTTCCACTTCGGGAATATTGAAAAATTGCATTAACTGCCAAGCCTTTGCAGATATTTGACAAAACTTTCATAGAAATGTTCCTTAAGCAATCTACTATCTGTCATATGATTTTAGGCTTACTGCAGGTTTTTATTGGTTGCTATGGAAACCAAAAATCAGAAAAAAAAATAGAAAAAAACCTCAAAATCTTCTCTTCAGAAAGTATATGTTATATGAGACTGAGACTTTATGAAAATATTCACCATATTTGTCTCATCAGGTTTTGTCTGGGGAGCTTATAGGATAGGCAGTTGTCCATCGTCGTCCGTCGTCTGTCGTTACACGTCCGAGGTCTGCTGTATTGGCCGAAGGTCGAGGGCAATACAGCTGACCGCGGACATGTAACTGGGCCAATCCGAAATTGGTTTATTGAGATCATTAAAAACACGATTATTGATTTTTTACCTCAGTGTTAATACGGATGACCTTCGAACAATACAGGATAGCCAATTAATAAATATGTGTTATTAAACTTGTTTGTTTGTTTTGGAGTTTAACGGCCCAGTCAACACTATTTAGGTCATTTTGAGCCAGCCAACACTTTCCATAGCAACCAATAAAAAGAAATCCTGGGCAGACTTGTATGTAAGCGGTTAACCAGTACAGTGCACATTCTTTCGCCGGAAACTGACAACTGCCCCTCTTGAATCAGCGGAAGGGATAGAATGACCGTAGAAAAGATTTAATGATCAATCTCTACAAAAGAATGTTGCCTACCCCGGCAGGTCTCGAACCCGCGTCCTCCTGATCACCAGTCAGACGCACATCCGACTGAGCTGCCAAGGCCGGCGTTACGTGTACTAATATCATTTACTGGATTTGACGTTTGAAACGCTATATTATTAAAAGTAGAAGTAAAACAAAGATCAGGAATCGATACAATTAACTTACTCCACCAATCAAAGACACCAAAGGGAAAGAAATACAAACATTAAGCGACCAGACCATAAAGGAAATCTAAACAAAGGAAGGCCATAAGGACAGTTACTTTCCCACAAAATGGCCATATGGCCGTCCAAAATAAAAAGACACAAGTGATACACACAGTAAGTAACAAACAACACCATAAATAAACCGCCACAGAAGAACCGCCTTGGAACGGTCAGTGGAATGATTTCCACTGGGGGGCTTAAATCGATTTTACGTGGCCACTATCCCCGCCCTTACTTCCGTCGCGATTTAGACAAATAATTTGTTCAGTCCGCATGAAGGCCTCCTAACTCATCAGTGCAACATCTCCGTGAACACAAAAAATCAAAGAACCACAGAGTTGAGACAACGGTGAGGACTCGACAGCAAGAAACCACTGAAATGCTGGAGCAAAAGAAAACCAACAGTTAGACCCCGATGGGCCCTAATACACAGCATTGATACAAACTTAGCGTCAATCAGCTCAAATATTAGTTATGAAAAAGTAAAACAATACCAATAGTTATACAGAATTAATTGGCCTCCTAAATTCAGTTCAGTCGTTTATTGCTTCCTTGGCATCGGGTCATCGTTATTCAAAGCAGCGATAGCTTAATTCACTCGTTAGCTGTCAAACTTGCAACCGGACCAACAAGTAAATATCTAATACTCTGGTATTTTTATGGAAACTTGTGAATAGCTTTTCCATTTGCGTTTGTTCAACAACAGAATAATACAGTCTAACTTCAATGGCTCGAACCCCTTAGGGACCTTGAAAATCTGTTCGAGACAGGGGTAGTTCGAGCCACTGAGGATTACTGCCATGAGGCATTAGATACTTTTAGACATCGTTTCGATGTTCTATGACGAAAGTGTATGCTGTGTGTACTCATTAGAATCGCCTCGATGAGGCGATTCTAATGAGTACACGCAACATACATTTCCAAGATAAAAGACTAAAATCTCCTTAATTATCCCCTACTATTTCTTACATAGAGGATTTCCCTAGTGACTCAAGAATGGGTTCGACACAGCCATGGTAAGCGAGCCATCGGTGTTCGAGCCATCGAAGTTCTACTATAGTTACTATACTTGCCAACTTAAATGATCATAGTTCTTTAACGCTATATTAAGAACAGACACGTTAGGTTTAAACAACTAGAAAAAAATGCATTAGCTTAAAAGTTTTGTTTGTTTGATTTGAGGTTTAACGTCCCCGTCAACACTGTAAAGGTCATTTAGGAGACGTCGCTTCCAATTTTGTGGGACTTTTACCCGATATTGAGATGAAATGACATCTCAAGCCCTGTCGCCACATGAAACCAATATGGTTTATTAGCATGGACGGTTCACCTCACACCGCGGTTCCTGGACAGGCTTAGATCCTCTAAGCGGTTTACCAGGACTAGTGTGCGGGCCGGATTCAGCTCTGCGTGGAAGCATCATGCAGCCAATATATTTCTTCAAGCACCTATGGGCGGGGGCGTTGTCGATATGATATATTTTAAATGAGAGTATTATGTTGTGGCAGAGAAACATCCCCAGAATTTCCCATGAAGCAAAGGCAATGGTCAGGACTCGATACAGCTACCTTGCACCTTCCGTCAGTGACACAAAAGAGAAAGAAGGGTGCAATAAAGCAATGACATCATTATTAAAACAGTACAAGGAAGAAGCCATATGAACAATTATTTTTTTTCCCCAAAAATGGTTGAAATGCTATAAGGCAAATACGGCCATTACACAAAAATAAATCAGAAATATTTCAAGGGGAAGGGGAACATCTTCAGGGGAGGCAACTCCTGCAAAAGTATTTTTGTCTCCCATGTCAATAGGAGCAACAGTTTACCCGAGGAGCAATTTTTTTTCCTTTAAGTGTAGACCCTTTTTCAGTGGGACAGAAGTTATAGAAAAGCGACCAGGAAGTCCCGAAAGTTGCCTCCCTTTGACAAATGGTGGAAAAATCTGCCAGGTTTTCCCATTCCCATTAAATGTTAATAAAGTAATCTTGTCATTATCAAAGGTTATCAGGGCTTCGTGTCATCATCCCCTATGAGCCTGAAATATATTTCATCCACGTTTTGTTCAATGGCATTTACACAGCGACTAGACATAAACTGCTCATGGGGGATTCATACATGGAATTTCAAAGCAGATCAAATGTTATGCTTTGCATTAGGTGTGCGAAAACGGGGCTCCAAGAGAAATCTACCGGGCCTTTCATTGCAGAACTTGGCTTCTTGCACACCAGACAAGGAAATCCGTGATTTTACCTTGGGATAGAAATTTATGTTCTGTCCCTGGTGTTCCGACCCAGGTAACTAACATAAATGCGCTTCAGTTCTATTCAACTGCCGGAACTACTTCCGCACTACTTTTATTTTGTAAACAATATACATGTGCGAGCTGTCAAAACTGACCGGAGGTATTGTGCAAGAAAAAGAATCCAATATGGGGTTCTGTTGTAGATGGGCGTTTCCAACCCTCGGGATGACCGTGCTGAGCGGAACCTCGGCGTAGCCTCGGTTCCGCTCAGCACGGTCATCCCTCGGGTTGGAAACGCTCATCTACAACAGAACCCCATATCAGATTCTTATATTCTCACAGGTGACCAGAGCAATTAGGGCTTGATGCCTCGTAGACAGGACTGCACGGTGCTTACAAAGAGAGCTGAAACTGACCTAACATTAACATACTGGTAAACCGCTAAGAATATAAGAATCTTATATGGGTGTGAGGGGTTGATGGAAAAATACGTCCCGAGGGTCACTGTCCGGCATCACGAGGCTTGCCGAGTGATGCCGGACAGTGATCCCGAGGGACGGATTTTTCGGTGCAAGTCAGCTCGTCCCTTCTTTTGGGTGGTCGGACGTGAGGTGTCATTTCATCTGAGTGTCGTGTAAAAATCCTACAAAATCGGAAGCAACGTCTCTAAAATTATCTAAATGGTGAAACAAAGGGGAAAACAAAGAAACAAACAAACACATGTGTGTTATTGTTTCCAACCTACGCACTAAGCGTCTGTAGTTTTGAGATATTTTGCAAACTAAATCTTATCCATATTTTCAAAAGGGTCATAACCCAGGAAAGGGGAGTAATCCTGAGTGTCGGCTATTTTGTCATGACGAATACATAAATGAAATTTATCAAACCTTTCATGAACGGTACAGAGGTTATACAAACTGTCAAAAAGTGCAACGGACGCATGCACACACATACTGACGCACGCACGAACAGTCCAGAAGCAATATGCCCCTCTCGCAACTTCGTGGTTGGGTGCATAATAAGGCCACACGAATGGTTATCGGTCATCCCGTTTTCTTCTTTGTGAACTGGGCTTGGGTTTTAAAGCTTGATGGCAAAATCACTTTAAGGGGAATGGGAACATCTGATAGATGTTTCCGCCATTTTTCAAAGGGTGACAACTTTCGGGACTTACTGTTCACTTTTCTATCTGCTCAACCCCACCAAAAAAGGGGCCTAGTCTTAAAGGAAAGAACTTGCTCCTCGGGAGAAAATTCTTTCCTTTAAGAGTTGACCCCTATTGACATGGAAAACAAAAACACTTTTGCAGGAATTGCCTCCCCTGAAGGTGTACCCATTCCTTTATCTCGGATACTTTAATCCCCAATGCTGAATTACCTAACATATCAAATCCTCTATTAGTTCGCCTTATGGAAACATGATCTTACACGAGTGGTCATTTTTCATATGAAATTTATGAAACGAGCCTTCGGCGAGTTTCATAAATTTCATATGAAATGACCACGAGTGTAAGATTCTGTTTATCATATGACCACTTTTAATTGGATTTTATCGCCTTTAAATTTGACAAATTTTCCACAAACAATGAACGGTTGACATGGACGTCGTCATGACGTTACTTAATCCCGCCAAAGTGTTATTACACGTGTGGTCATACGATTTTTATTACACGACGTTATCCACTGCTAATCAACGACGTCATATGACAAAGTCAACTGTGCAAATGTATTCTGTTCCTACTTGTCTATCTTTTGTATGGAGGTGTAATTTAACAGGGAGAGAATGTAGATTTCATACAAAAGTCCTGTATTCAGTGTCCTTTAACAAGAAATAAGTCAAACAATTATGATTCTTTTCGTCTTTTTTTTTTTTTTTTTTGCCGGATAGACATGTATATTGGTTTCAAAATAAAAGTAGTGCGGAAGTAGTTCCGGTAGTTGAATAGAATTGAAGCGCACTTATGTTAGTTGCCTGGGTCGGAACACCAGGGTCAGAACATAAATTTCTATCCCATGGTAAAATCACGGATTTCCTTGTCTGGTGTGCTAGAAATAATCATCCTTTTAACAGGCAGTAAAAGAATTAACCCAAGAACTGCAAGAATTAACCCATTCAGTACCAGCTAGAAATCCCTAAAAAAGGGGTACCTTGGCAAACAGTGCAGGCACAGATCAGACGCCGCAGAACGCGGCGTCTGATCAGGGCCTACACTGTTTGCATAAAGTTAAGCCATTTCTCGAATAAATTTTGAAGAAAACACAACTTGCCACCCCTAAATTTCGAAATGGACTCCTGCCATCTATAAGATGGAAGATTCCTTTGGTACAAAAAGGGGCAAGAATGAACAAAAAGCTCCCTTAGGTAGTATGAATTAATTCGGGTAATATTTTTTCAGCATGTTTCATGCCACACTATGTACGGCCACCTTGCCCTCTAACAGACTATGTGTGGTTCTATGAGTACAACAGTAATGATTGTTTGCAAATGTGCCGAGAGAGTGGCAGCGAAATTGGGTTTAGTGATAAGTCGTCGTGCCAAAGCACTTGCAGGTATGTAGATCCAAACTACGAGCCCGAGTCAATAAGGCATAAAAAATACCTGTGTTTCCGCTAACATACTGAAAAAAAATTTGGTCCGTAGGTAGGAGAAATAAGGAACCCGGGGGGGGGGGGGGGGGGGGGGGGGGGCATGATTTTTTTTTTTAATATGTTGTGCGAACAAGATATTAAGTTGTGCGAAGAAGATAATATCTTGTCCGCACTATATATATGTTTTTTTCTCCCGAAACCAATTCAGTACCAGAAACCCCTAGAAAAGGGGTACCTTGGCAAACAGTGCAGGCCGGAATCAGACGCCGCAGAACGCGGCGTCTGATCAGGGCCTACACTGTTTGAAAAAAGTTAAGCCATTTCTCAAATAAATTTTTAAGAAAACACAACTTGCCACCCCTAAATTTCGAAATGAACTCCTGCCATATATAAGGTGGAAGATTCCATTTGGTACATACAGGGGTAAGAATAAACAAAAAACTCCCTTATGTGGTATGAATTAATTCGGATAATATTTTTTCAGCATGTATCTGGCCACCATTTGTACAGCCACCTTGCCAGCACAAGATATATATATATATATATATATATATATATATATATATATATATATATATATATATATATATATATATATATATATATATATATATATATATATATATATATATATATATATATATATATATATATATATATATATATATATATAATCAAAGTAAAGCACGATACAGGCAATTAAATAGACAAATGAATTAGCGCACAAAAATCGGTCGCACCGCAACCGGGACTCGAACCACGGATCTCCTGCATTCCAGGCAGACGTGCTAACCGATTTTTGTGCGCTAATTCATTTGTCTATTTAATTGCCTGTATCGTGCTTTACTTTGATTTTCATATACTTACTCCGATACAGTAGAACATTTGTAAATCTAATAAATAAATAAATAAACAGAATAAAATGGCCGCCGTTCGTAGGTTAAAAAAAGAACCGAAAATGATAGGGTCGCCTATGGCGGTAAATGAAAGGTCTCTAAATAGCGCTAATGACGTTAAAGGTTTATAAATGTTAAAATTGGCGTACAATGTCGGAAGGCCGCGGTGGTGTAATGGTTAGCACGTCTGCCCGGAATGCAGGAGATCCGTGGTTCGAGTCCCGGTTCTTCAAATATAGGTTCGAGTCCCGGTTGCGGTGTGACCGATTTTTTGTGCGCTAATTCATTATATATATTTTTTTTTTATTTTATTATTTTTTTTCCCGGAAAAAAAAAAAAAAAAAAAAACAGGGTCGGGCCTGTATATTTTATGTGTTTTTGGTTTTGTACATGTGTTTTAATAATATAATTGTCATGTTGAGACTTGCACTGTTTATCATAATTCATTCTAGATGCTCAAAAAAGTCAGCTCTGTATTTTGGAAGGTGTACTAAATGCCAAAAACTACAAAAATTTTACTTAAACCCCGAAATTACTATGCGAATATACAAAGACGACACTGGGTAGGGTCGGAAATGGAAAATGGTTTGGTCTGTGTTTTAATTTTTATTTGGTGCTTTTATTTATTGATAAGAACAGTAGGGTCGGGAGGTGTGTGTGTGTGTGTGTGGGGGGGGGGGTCTAAAGCAGTGTCGGACGGGTCAGCGGAAACACGGCTATTTTTATGTTACGTTGATATTAGATGGTGTAACGTCTAGTTGAGATCCATCTCTTCTTTTTCGATGTAATTGGTCTCTAGAATGATACACTTGGACCAATGTTGTTCCTGTGCCAACAGCCCAGAACTGAAGAAGCCAGGGTCCTTGTCTCCGACCCCTCCTCAAGTGCCGCCATGACTTCTTTGTTGGACTAGAAATGACGACCAAGAATGTGCTTTTTTCAAGTTTAAGAATAGGTAATAGTCACTAGGAGCCAAGTCCGGAGTATAGGAGGGCTACGGTATTTGCTCGTACCCATACCGCTCAACAGCAGCCATTGCAATTTTTGCAAGTGTGATCTCTGTCAATGTCCTGGGGCCAGTTGTTCAAAGCATCGTTAGCTTAACGAGCTCGTTAGTGGTCAAATTGTTAACTGTTGTAGCATGAACAATATCGAAAATTTTGTTATTTGTGCTGAAAAAAGTGAGCAGCTTTTGCATCCGCAAAAGCTGCTCACATTTTTTTCGGCAAAAGTTTTAGCATATTTGCCATATTTAATGATCAAAATTTTAACGATACGTTAATTAACGACGTCGTTTGTTTTGAACAACTGGTCCCAGTTGGAGAAGAATCCCTTTGAAGAGTTTGCCTTGTCCTTTTTTACTGATCGTAGTTCTCAGTTGGTCGAGCAAAGATGCTTAATACGCACCTGTCAGTGTACTTTCCTTTGCTCGAAAATAAAAACAGAAAGTAAAACATAAAAACGCCTTGTGCGTCCCAAAATACAGTTGCCATCGCCTTGCCAGCAGAACTTCTTTGGCCTCGGAGACACCGGCTCTACCCACTTACGACTTTGAATTTTATATTCTGGCTCATAATGATGGACCTAGCCACCAGACGTGAAAGAAAATCATATTCCTTTGACCTAAACCGCTTCAACAATGCGCTGCACACTGATGCTCTGGTTGCCATTTGGTCGTCGCTGAGGGATTTTGGGACCAAACGAGTTGTTAGCATCCGCATACCAAAGTGATCCTGTAAAATTGTTGAAATGCTACTATGTGAAATGTGTAATGCATTCGCTATTTCTTCCACCTTGATTCGCTTATCAGAGTATACCAGATCCCGTACTTTGTTACACATTTCTTCAGCGGTTTCATCTCTCTATATATAGACGTTCTAACGCGTTTGAATCCCCCAACCCCAAGGTTGGTCTGTAAATACCGGTGGTGGGAATTCCCACTGGCATTTACCGGTAATTACGTCCTGGTAAATACTCCAAATTTCAGCAAAAGTGGAAAATAGTGGGAAATATGATTTTTGTTTAGCCATTTTATAGAAAAACACTATTCTATTAATATTTGTGTAATTTAATGGAAATAAAGAACAGTGAGCTATTTTGCAATATGCTTTGCCATTAGTCTGGTTTTAGTCAACCAAACACAAGCATAAATATAAAATGATCTATTGTTATATAGGGTGCCAAGAGTTATTTAAAATCACTCATATGCTTAAGAAGATAAAATGCCATAATGATCCCAGTATTTGGGGCAGACATGCCTGGGCAAACTGTCCAGACCCAATTCAGAATCACTTAGTTTTTTAAGAGAGTTTGCCATTGGAACTACATGTTTTGTATGCTTTTGTGTAACACACAACCACACGGTTCCATTTTTTTGAGATTTACAACTATTTGGATGTTTGAAATTTAACCCTTTTTGTACCAAATGGAATCTTTCTCCTTGTATATATCAGGAGTCCATTTCTAAATTTAGGGGTATCAGGCTGTGATGTCTTCAAAATTGATTTGGAAACTGCATGAAATGTTTGCAAATAGTGTAGGCCCTGATCAGATGCCAAATTCTGCGGTGTCTGATCTGGGCCTGCAGGGTAACTGTTTAAGGGTTTCCGGTACAAATGGGTTAAGGATGTTTTCAATAGCAAATGTTTGTTTGCAAGTCTGTCAAGTAACCATACTCCAAATGTTAAAAGGTGTGATAATTTAATTGTTTGTTTGAGAACACAGTTAATTTAAGCATAAAAAGGTTTCTTAAATTATCTACAGTGACACACCTAAGTATTAAAATTACATGTTTTTACAAGTCAAGGGAAATAGCTGAAAGTTTGAAACTAATATTTTAGAATCATGCTTGAAAAGAAAATATATACATTCTATATGAAGGCATGGGGACAGGTGTTGGTTGACATTATGAGGGACAGTCCGTCAGAGGGACAGGTGTTGGTTGACATCATGAATGATCATGGCTTGGAACAGGTTGTTGACTTCCCTACTAGAGATAAAAACACTTTGGATTTGATTCTTACAACTTTGCCAGGACAGTTTGGGGATATTCAATCCCCGGACAAACTAAGTGATCATGATATTGTCTCTGGATTTCTGAAAATCTTCATACCACCTATAAAGAAACCTCGTAGAAAGGTGTACTTATATCAAAAGGGTGACTATGAAACTATGAGGAAGGATGCCCTCAAATTCGCAAGAGAGAAATACTTTAATGGTCATTCAGACGCTCGGTCTATCCAGGAGAACTTTGATTTGATAAAGTCCTTCATTCAAGCTTCGTCCGAAAATCATATCCCCTCCAAAACTAGCAGGTCTGTATCTTCAATTCCTTGGATCACACCAGAAATAAGAAGAAAAATTCGGAGGAGAAATAAGATTCATGCTAAGGCAAAAAAGTTGGGAAGTGGTAAACTCAGAGCAAAATTTGAAAACTTGAGACGAGAAATTAAAAATGAAATCAAAAATCAGCATGATCAGTATGTAAATAACTTGGTAGGTGATGTAAAGGCAAGTCACAGAGACTTCTACAGATATATCAATAGCCAGAAGAAAGATAGGCAAGGTATCCCTCCCCTTAATAAAAGAGGAGGGAACGGGGTCGCTGAATCGGACTCTGAAAGGGCAGAGGAATTGGTTGGTCAATTCAATGATGCACTTAATAAAACTGAGTTCAACGAGGTTCCATTGACTGGAAGATCGGCCCCTTTCATGGAAAATATTGTTGTATCCTCGGCGGGAGTGATCAAGTTACTCAAAGGCTTGAACCCTTCTAAAGCTTTAGGGCCTGATGAGCTTCATCCTAGAGTCCTGAAGGAACTAGCAAACGAGTTAGGTCCAGTTTTTGCTCATCTTTTCCAACAATCTCTCGATACGGGTGAAATTCCCAAAGAATGGCTCCTAGCGAACATCTGTCCACTTTTCAAAAAAGGGGACAGGGCTCTTGCTCGTAATTATCGTCCGTTGTCAGTGACCTGTGTTCTATGTAAATTGCTTGAACACATAGTCTGCTCAAACATCATGGCCTTCTTTGATGAACATAAACTTTTGTCAGACAGACAACATGCATTTAGGAAAAGGCATAGTTGCGAAACTCAGTTGAGCACGGTATTAATGATTGGGCAAAAATCCTGGACAAAGGGGGGAAGGTGGACACATTTATTCTGGACTTCGAGAAGGTTTTTGACACCCCTCCTCATGAACTACTTAAATCCAAATTATTTGGTTATGGAATTGGAGGAAAGACTCTTAAATGGATCGATTCCTTCCTTTGTTACAGAAAACAGCGTGTTGTTGTTAATGGTGAATCTTCAGTATGGGCGCCAGTTTTGTCTGGAGTCCCACAAGGGACTGTTCTTGGTCCTCTATTGTTCTCCCTGTACATCAATGATATTTCCACTGACATTGACTCAGAAATAAGACTTTTCGCAGATGACTGTGTTTGTTACCGGGAAATTAGAGATCCAGATGACTCACTGAAACTTCAGGCTGACATAGATAGATTAGGATGTTGGGCCCGAAAATGGGGCATGAGATTTCAGCCAGTTAAATGCAATATTATGCAGATAACAAGGAAGAGATCTAATAAAGTTGAGGCTTCTTACACTTTAGAGGGAACGGTCCTCGAAAATGTGAATTCCATTATATACCTTGGTGTGACAATCACTCACGATTTGAGATGGAATACACACATTAGGAATATGTGTACAAAGGCGAAAAGAACTCTTGGATTCCTGAGGCGAAATCTTCATCAGTGTCCCCAGGATGTGAACGAGACAGCATACAGGGGACTTGTACGCCCAATCTTGGAATATGGTAGTTGCATCTGGGACCCAAGCGGAGTGGTCCTAAATGACGAAATTGAAAAAGTTCAGAATAGAGCTGCTAGATTTGTAACTGGAAATTACTGCTTTGAAACTGGGAGCATGACTGGAATTCTAGGAAAATTAAGATGGGAGTCTCTCAAGAAAAGGAGAAGAGACAGTAGGCTCATACTCTTATACAAAGGTCTAAAGGGTGCTGCCAGCATTCCAACAGATGACCTTGTTCCCCCGGCTAGGCACTGTAGTAAGCACCATTCAATGACGTTTCAGACCTAGAAAAGGAGAAGAGACAGTAGGCTCATACTCTTATACAAAGGTCTAAAGGGTGCTGCCAGCATTCCAACAGATGACCTTGTTCCCCCGGCTAGGCACTGCAGTAAGCACCATTCAATGACGTTTCAGACCTAGATCTCACGGCACCAGGAAAAATGGTAACTTTAAACGTAAATCACGTGCGTTTAAACGAAACAATACTAGACTGAAGTGACTGTCAATTATATTATTAAATCATGGACGCCACTCTATGCTTTCATTTTTAAGTTCATTACCCGTTTCTGTTTTACGTCTTCTGGACACCGAGGCGAATAAATTCTACGATAGTTCTCATCAGTTATATGATGCGGCTCTCTTAACTAGAGGCTATACTCAGCATACTCTCCGTCCTTACATTGATTCTGAAATTAATCATAAACGTCATTTCTTCAAAATATCCTTCATTAATAAGGGTATGGATTTTATAGATTTGCCCAGTATCTTCCGTGAGAGATCGGTGCTTTCTTCCATTCCTGCTTATTTTCAAAATACTGAAACACCTATAATTTGCTATAAATATAACAAACCTGTTAGATCTATGATTTTTAATTTCAATAAACTTGTTTCAGATCTTGATATTGATACTAATACCCCTGATTCATGTGATTGTAAAAACTCAAAGTATTGCTATCCTGCTGCTGGTCATGTAATTACTGGCAATTTGAAAATTATTTCTGATTCTAGGATAAGGAATATAATTTCTAAAGGACCGAAATATCGGTTTCCTTCTAAAATTGATTTCAGTAAATGTAGAGATGAAATCGCTGCTTCCTTGAATGAATTCGGTAATCGATGGTGTAAGCGAGAGTATGTTGAGTATAAAGCCCTAAAGGACTGGAAACTTAGCATTTTAAGACTAGTGAATAAACGCATTTCTTTCTATTCTCAAAATACTAACTTATTACCTCCTAAGCCCAAGACGTCTTTACGTCATCTTAAACTAGGTATTCAAGAATTTCATAAGAAGTTTGTTTTGGCCCCTGCAGACAAGGCCGCTAACAACGTCGTCGTCGTGTGACGGCTCCACTATGTTAACACGCTTAAGCAGGAGCTTGGTGGTACTAAGGCCTATGAACTTCAGCCTTTGGCTGAAGAGAGAGCTATAGTAGATAAACATGTTTGTCTTTCAGCCACCAAGTTTGCTGTGTGTGTTAACGAAGGCCAAGACAAGCTTCCTACGCTATACTGGTTACCAAAACTTCATAAAAAACCTTACAAAGCACGGTTTATTGCAAATTCTAGTTCTTGCACTGCCACTGAACTTTCTAAATTATTAACTTCCTGTCTTACTGCTATTAAAACGCATGTAATTAAATATTGTGATAAAGTCTTTGAAAGATCAGGAAGAAATCTGTTTTGGTCTATAAAAAATTCGAATGAGGTTTTAAATAAATTGAAATCTAGACAGTTTCGTGCTTCTAGTCTGTCTACCTACGATTTTTCCACTCTTTACACTACACTTCCTCATAATCTTATAAAAGATAAGCTTAATGATTTAATTGAATGGGCTTTTCACAGAGAAGATTCTCTCTATCTTGCATGTAATGTCAGAAATGCATTTTTCACTTCTAAAGAGCATAAGAATTATACACTTTGGTCATGTCAGAAAGTGTGTGATGCCCTCACCTTTCTACTTGACAATATTTATATTAGATTCGGTACTAAGTTATTTAGACAAATTGTGGGTATTCCGATGGGTACTAATTGCGCACCTCTTGTGGCTGATCTGTTCTTGTATTGTTATGAAAGAGACTTCATTTTGTCGCTTTCCATTGATAACCAATCTGAAATTATTGAAGCTTTTAGCTCTACTTCTAGATATTTAGATGATTTATTAAATATTGATAATACCTATTTTGATGGTTTGATCAGTCAGATTTACCCCCTAGAACTTCAGTTAAATAAAGCAAATTCTTCTGATACCGAGGCCCCGTTTTTGGATTTACATCTATCTATTGTAGATGGATTTGTTTCGTGCAAAATTTATGATAAACGCGATGACTTTGATTTTGAGATTGTAAATTTTCCTTTTTTGGATGGTGATGTTCCTCGTGCGCCATCCTATGGCGTTTATATTTCGCAATTAATTCGATTTGCTAGAGTGTGTAGTCATGTAACTGACTTCAACACTCGTAATAAATTATTAACGGCTAAACTTCTTAATCAGGGTTATCGGTACCATAAACTACGCAAAGCCTTTTCAAAATTTTATAGACGCCATTCCGATTTAATTTCAAAATTCAATATTGGACTTAAATCTCTTCTGCAACAAGGTCTATCGGAACCCGAATTTTATGGTGACTTAGTATATAAATTCAGAAAAAGATATAACCGCAATGACTTCAGCACCCAATTTCGTAAAATAATTCTTCGATATAAAAAGATTGGGTACAACATGGATATTATACGACAGACTGCATGCATGGTAGTTAACCCAATCACGGTTGGCAACTTTGCTTCCCTCTTTAATTGCACGCCGGTGGGTCAGGCCTCAGATTCTATGACGGCTCCAACGTAAAGGCTTATTGAAAATTAAAGAGATAATGTTGGTTGGTGCCTGATGCTCTGTCTCTGGTCGGGCTCATCGGAGTCTAACTGTTGGTTTTCTTTTGCTCCAGCATTTCAGTGGTTTCTTGCTGTCGAGTCCTCACCGTTGTCTCACCTCTGTGGTTCTTTGATTTCTGTGTTCACGGAGATGTTGCACTGATGAGTCAGGAGGCCTTCATGCGGACTGAACAAATTATTTGTCTAAATCGCGACGGAAGTAAGGGCGAGGATTGTGGCCACGTAAAATCGATTTAAGCCCCCCAGTGGAAATCTTCCACTGACCGTTCCAAGGCGGCTCTTCTGTGGCGATTTATTTATGTTGTTGTTTGTTACTTACTGTGTGTATCACTTGTGTCTTTTAATTTTGGATGGCCATATGGCCATTTTGTGGGAAAGTAACTGTCCATATGGCCTTCCTTTGTTTAGGTTTCCATTATGGTCTGGTCGCTTAATGTTTGTATTTCTTTCCCTTTGGTGTCTTTTATGGATGGAGTAAGTTAATTGTATCAATTCCTGATCTTTGTTTTACTTCTACCTTACTGCAAGAACGGATATTTATAAAGAATCGTTCTTCCCCCGAACCATTAGAGATTGGAATGCCCTTCCGGATTCTATTATTTCGACGGCGGAAGGTGCTGAGGATTGTGTAGCTAAGTTTACATCTTTGATTAGAGCTAGCGACTAACTTCCCATATCACAGGTCCTGGTGTATGAATGTCATTTGACCTGTCACCAGTAACAATTCTGATTCTGATTCTGATCTGATGGGACTATAGATCTTTCAAGTTATTCAATATAAAAAGGGCTGGAAAATTCTTCAAAATTTCACTTGTCCTACATGACTAAGTGCATGTAAACTTTGGTAAATGTCGAAAGGACTAGACAAACTTTTTACTTGTCCTTCATTTTATTTGTCATTTCAAGCAGAAAAGTGGAATTTTCAAGCCCTGCATGAACTTGAAATAATTTTTCTTTCAAATAGCTAGGTAGTTGAGGTATATTAAACAGTGTCAATTGGCACCACCTATGTAAATATATATTTCCCAGTATTTCCCAGGAATACCCTGTATTTCCCGGGAATACGCTGTATTTCCCGCCGTCCAGGGAAATATGAGTATTTCCCGTTTTTCTGACAACCTTGCCCAACCCAGAATTTATCTTGTGCATACGATGGTGCAGAGGACCCATAAGCATTGGTTAACTCGCAATGTATTTCCTGACCTATTTTCCCATTCAAATACAAGTACCGAATTATAGCACGCTATTCAACTTTTGACGAAAAGCTTGCTTTTGCATCCCATGTTTGACGTCCAATATCTTAGTGAAGTGACGTCGACGGTGTTCGATTTAAGGAAGGAGTAAATGAGCCGGGGCACGGCATTTCCAGAATTTTACATATGCGCCCAGCGAAGAAACAGATCAGCCTGTGCATCCATATAGTCTGACTAGAGACTTCTCTTGCTACATAAGGGAGCATTGGGCCCTATACTATCCTTACAGCGCACAACGAAGACTCATATCAGACTGCGCGGATGCGCAGGCTGATCTGAATCTTCGTTGGGCGCACGTGTTTTATTGTAGGTTTTGTCACGCCTATATAGGGGCCCCCGATCGGGGCTTGAAGAAATATATGGGCTGCATGATGCTTCCACGCAGAGCTGAATCCGGCCCGCACACTAGTACTGGTAAACCGCTTAGAGGATCTAAGCCTGTCCAGGAACCGCTGTGCGAGGCGGACCGTCCATGCTAATAAACCTTATTGGTTTTATTGGGCGACAGGGCTTGAGATGTCATTTCATCTCAATGTCGGGTAAAAGTCCCAAAAAATTGGAAGCAACGTCTCCACAATGACCTTTACAGCGTTGACGGGGACGTTAAACCTCAAATCAAACAAACAAAACACGCCTATATAGGCAATGGAAAATAAATGTGTTTTTTTCTGCAACAAATCACAGCTCGGAAGAGCGTGACGAGTGACGTCATTAAAAACTGCCAATTTATGACCTCACTAGTCGATTTCCTTGACGTTGGACGGTGAAACGTCATATTCTCGCACCGAAAAGACAGAAAAGGATACAAATACATGTGTTTCAGTCGATATTTTTAGCGGGATTCCTTCTAACACTGGCGAAAAGTTGTGAGATGTTGAAGGAAACAACAACATTATTGCCGATTTTCAGCCTGTTAGAATCGAAATAGATCAGCTCTAGTTTGTGATTTGTCTAGTAATAAATCACGGTTTGTCGGTCAGTTGTAAGTAGACAAATCACGCGCGCTACGCGCTCGTGATTTGATCTACTTTACAACTGACCTCCAAACTATGATTTAGTACTCAACTAATCACAGCTACAGCTGATCTTTTTCATAAACACAGTTCTTAGGCTTTCTGTAGACACTCACAGCATCATAAAAACATACAGTCGAACTTCAATGACTCAAACCCATTTGGGAACACGAAAATCTGTTCGAGTCAGGGATAGTACGAGCCACAGAGGGTTACTGCCAAATTGCATAATGGGGTCAATTTTTGGGGCATCTTTTAGTGTTTTGATAAAAATGAATGTTTTTTTCTTTGCCATCGTTAACCCTTTTGGTACCGGAAACCCCAAAACGAGTACCCTGGCTAACAGTGCAGGCCCAGATCAGACGCCGCAGAATGCTGCGTCGGACCAGGGCCTGCACTGTTGCAAAACGTTCAGCCATTTTCCTAATGAATGTTGAAGAAAACACAACCTGACACTCCTAAATTTTGAAATGGACTCCTGCTATATAGCTGTATATAAGGAGGAAGATTCCATTTGGTACAAAAAGGGTTAAATTAACTTTTTTTCTCTCTCTCCTGAAAAGTTTTCATTAACATTGCACTTAAGCCGGTATTACACCAAACAGACAATAAAGAGGATCTCACACGAGTGTTCATGCATTAATGAATCTATTAAACGAGTTGAGGAAATGGGATGCAATCCAGACACTGACAGCTGTTGTCCGTATGATGATGATGATGATGATGATGATGATGATGATGATGATGATGAGCATTGCAGGTACAGGGGCAACATCCACATAAGTGGCCCCCTTCCAGGTAGCTGGCTTGCTGCACGCATGGTAGATCTTACACCAGATCTCCAGGCTTGTCTTTCATGAGAATCGATAGTAGAGAGCTTCCATTCTCTGCAATCTCTTTCTGTCAGCTGCTTCCATATCACCTTGGGCCTTCAAGGCCCCTGCTTTCCACCTACCTGTATGTGACAGACAGTCTTGACTGCACCATTGGGGCGTTACACATGTCCATACCAGCGGAGCCCTCTCTCCTTCAGGATGAGGTCCAGGTCCTCAATGCCAAGACGCTCAAGTAGCTCACTGGACTTGATGGTGACAGTGTCATGTGGCTTGACATTGCAGATCTGTCTGATCATTGCCCTGTCAGTCGGCTGAAGACGCTGGAGGTTGAGCTTTGTCAATCGCCATGTCTCACTGGCATGAAGCAATGCGCTCCACACACAAAAGTCGTACACACGGCCACGTGTCTTGAACGAGAGGTGGCGGGAAGAGAGAACTGGTAGCAACTACTTGAATTTCTTCCAGGCTGTTTTCACACGTTTCATTGTTGAAAGGTTACGCTGCTGAGAGCATACCAGGAAGCTACAACCTCCAGCTTGTCGGGTCCGACTTGAACTTCCCTCTGTGGTCTCCCATCTAAGGGGCGTGCAGTTCCTTGGCACCGTGTAGACCTTAATCAGGATCCTCTATCAAGCGCTTGAGTCCACTGCATTTCTTGTACGCCCAGAACTTGCAGCAATTACAAAAGATACTGTTGATACCCACTCCAGTGCGACACTAGTACAGCGCATGGGAACTGGCCTGTACTCTGCAGGAGGTCCACACCTGTACTACAGATCATGATCATAGACCAATTAATTAAGGGTAGCGTACTTATAACCATAGGGGCAGATAAGCTAGTATTTTGTGATAACTGAAGGTTATTTTCCGTAATTGTCCATACAATACGCCTGGTAAACTCGTACGGGGTAACTAGCGGTTATGCACTCAAAATCCTTCCGAGAACTTCCGGCTATGACTTACGAGACTTCAAAATGTCAACAATTGTGTGAGTGTATCCGATTGATGCCTTTTAATCAATTTTGTAAACCTATTTTGAAAAATCGGACAATACTATTCTCAACAACATTCATTTCTGCACCAGAAAAGACATGAAAAGGCAAGTTGTCGATTTTTAATTTACTTTCTCCCGGAATAAGGTGGTCAGATATTTCTGTTTTTACCTGTTTTCCGATGCCGAATGAAGGTATTTTTAGCTACCTGGACTATGAGAATTATCATACTTGTCAAATAAGACGTACAGTAGAACTTGGATGGCTCGAACATCGATGGCTCGTTTACTATGGCCGTTCTTAAGCCCCTAGCGAATTCCTCTACATAAGAAATAGTGGGGGATAATTAAGGAGATTTAAGTCTTTTATCTTGCAAATGTATGCTGTGTGTACTCATTAGAATCGCCTCGATGAGGCGATTCCAATGAGTACGCGCAGCATACATATTCATTATAGAGCACCGAAAAGATGTGTAAAAGTATCTCGTTATGCCTACTGACAGTAACCCCCGGTGGCTCGAACTACCCCTGTCTTGAACAGATTTTCGAGGTCCCAAAGGTGTTCGAGCCATTGAAGTTCGACTGTATTTCGAAATACTTCCATGCTTAAAAATAGTTCGAACAAATTGACCCGAGACTGGTGAACTCTATTAACATAATTTCAAATCCGACTGAATGCATGTATTTATCTTCGCCTTCTCCCGAAAATGGCGATATTGTTATTTCATACATAGAGGTCGGTAAATGGGTCGCAATTCACGAGCGGTCGAAAATTCACGAGACGTTTACGAATGCCGACGTGTTTGGCGATAATATTGACTAATTTATTCCTTGCATTCAGGTCAGTCTCATGTCAAATCGTTCCGAAGTATGCATAAGCTGCAAAACTTCCACAGTTCGGTCCCAGGGGCTTCAATATTTGTAGCGATTATGACTCACGAGGTCGATTACCCCTTACGGTTAATATTACCCATTACGGGGACAGGAAAAGCAAACTGATGGGTGTATGCATTACAGTTCGCTTCTTCATTCAATAACCCATATAAACAGTTAATCAAAGTCATGAAACCACTGCAGTTATTCTGTACGATTGAAAATACTATTAATTTTAGTCAGAACGGTATTGTCTGCTGTTAACTGAGATTAAATATTTTTATACGAACTCTTCAAAAGTTGAGTTTACTACATTTTTAATGTACTTATCTGATATAATCGTACACTAAAACAAATATTGCATGAAGAAACGAATTGTAAGCAGATACCCATCAGTTGATTTTTCCTTTCCCCGTAAGGGGTGATATTCCCTTAAGGGGTTATCGGCCTCGTAAGCCATAATCGGCAAAAATATTTAAGCTCCTGGAACTAATTCTGCAGCTAATGCATTTCAACATGAAAGTAATTTGAATAACATCTTTTTCTACGTGTTAAATAGGTTTTGCATAGCCCGAGTAGCTGAAAATTGCACTGGAAAACAGAAAAAAACAACAACAAAGAATATCTGGCACCCTTCCTCCGGGAGAAATTAAATTACAAGTCGACCACTAGTCTTTTAATATATACACATATTTTTCTGTTGTAGAATGTAGAAATGAAAGTTGTTGAGAATAGCGTTTGTCCGATTTTTCAAAAATGTTTACAAAGTTGACTAAAATTCATCAATCGGATACACTCAACTATACTACTCAAAGTTTGATAGGGATCACTTTTTTAATGCAAAATAATTTTTTGATGAATTAATCACTTGAATCCAAATTCGATACATAATGATAGAAAACGTATCCTTTACAAAACCTAGTGATTAATTTTGTCAACTGGTACTGCATTCAAGCGTGACAACAGCAACCGTCTTGGCACCCCCAAAATTTGCCGTAACACGAAGGGATTTGGACAACTGTTTTTACACAAATTTTCAAATTTGTTCAGACAATCGTGCCTAATAACGTGTATGGCGTCCAAGGGCATCAATTACAGTACGACATCGCCTGCGCATGCTCGTAATCTGAGTCTGTATCCGGTTTTGTGGAATCAGCTTTCATTCTGCAACCGATGCATCTTTGAGCTCCTGTAAAATCCTCGGATGTACAGGTCGGGCTCAAACAGCACGCTGTAGCATGTCCCGCGCATGCTCAATCGGATTTAAGTCCGGTGACCGAGCAGGCCAGTCCATACGAACGGTTATCTCACGTTCCAGATAGGAATCAGTGACGTTGGCACGATTGGGACGGGCATTATCGTCCATCAGAATAAAGTCCGGGCCGATAGCATCTGCATATGGTCTCACAAACTCATCAAGAATCTCATTACAGTACCTCACTGCCATTAACGTTCCGTTTTCAACGACGTACAAGTCAGTTTTACCGATCACGCTTATCCCAGCCAAAACCATGACTTACCCCTTTCCATTGCGATCATGCTCTGCCACATTCAAGTCATCGAATCGCTCTTTAGACATTTGCCGCACTAATTGACGTTTATAAGTGAAGTCTAGACAGAATCTGGACTCCTCAGTAAACAGTACTGGCGTCAAGTCACGAACCGTCCACCTCACCTGACGTGAGTTCTGGTAAAGTCCAACCGGTCTAGCAAGTGCTGTCTCGTCAACGGAACACCTACAGCAGGCCTCGTGGCATTAACTCCGAACTTGTGGATCCCGTTTCTGACAGTTTGTGTAGAAATTCGTACTCCAGTTCCGTTCCTAAGCTCGTTATGCCAACGCGTAGCGTTCAAGAACCGTTGACGTCGAGACTGAATCAACAAGAAACGGCCCTGATGTTGAGTTATAGCCCTTTCTCGACTCCGCCGTGTCTGTGTGAAGGATTTCCGTGGGTAAGATGCCGACTCCACAGTTGGAAAACCACGCTCTGAGACACATTCAGAATGCCAGCAACACAACGTTGAGAGACGCCAGATTCCAATATTCCGACGCCACGATTCATTTCTTCGGGGCTCAGACGTTTTTTTTTAATTGTCCCCTAGGCATTTTAGTGTTTCACAAATCAAATGAAGTCCTTTTTACGCTTGGTAAAGGAACACTGACAAGTTTGATTGGTCTGTTGGAAAGCAGTGCTAAGCAAGATTTTTGGGGTGCATGAATTCATTTGCGAAGTGTGAGAAGTGTGCACTTTTATGAGTACTGAACTGTACACGAGTTTCTGCTTAAGATATTAATCAATATACCGAGTTCAAATTCTGTCAAAAAATTTAAAATTTTCAGTGCAAAATTTTGTTTATAAAAAGTGAGTCCCATCAAACTTTGAGTAGTACATTTGTTCTCGCAAGTCATAGCCGGATGTTCCCGTAAGGATTTTGAGTGCATAACCGCCAGTTACCCCTTACGAGTCTACCAGGTGTGATATAAACCTATGCTGTGGGTACTCATTAGAACCGCATCGACAAGGCGGTTCTAATAAATACCCACAACAGACTGGCGTTTTTTATGGATAATTGACAAAAACTAGCCTTCAATTATCACAAAATAATTACCTTATCTGTTGCGATGGTTATGACACAGAATTTTCGACCTGAAAGCTTTACATTGTCCACGTTTGTTTTATCTAAGGGACATGGGTACACCTTCAGGGGAAACAACTCCTGCGGAAGTATTTTTGTCTCCCATGTCAAAAGGGTCAACTCTTAAAGGAAAAAATTTGCTGCTCAGGAGCAAATTCTTTCCATTAAGAGTAGACCCCTTTTTCAGTGGGAAAAGGTTTATGGACAAGCGACCAGGAAGTCACGAAAGTTTTATTCCTTACAAAATGGCGTAAAAATTGCCAGGTGTTCATAGTCCCCTTAAGAAACACATATCAGACGCTGTGTGCTGTGGCATGTTAATAATACACGGTGTTTGTCAATGTGAATTTTTAGGACGCTGGGGCAAACAGAGCGCAATGCGCATAAAGAGTGTCTGATCAGGGTCTACACTGTCTGCGTTGAGAACAAGAACTTAGCAGCATAGGTCCCAATTAGGGCCATTTCTCACAGACAATTGCCCAACTGTGGTTATTACTTTGATTTCATCCTTATGGGGCGACGTTTTACTATTCAATCCGTATTTATAGATATCCATAAATCGAATTATGGATATCCATAATTCGATTTATGGATATCCATAAATCAGTCGAATAATGGATATTCATAATTCGAATTATGGATATCCATAATTCTGATCGGTTTATGGATATCCATAATTGGAATAAAGGATATCCATAATTCGATTTATGGATATCCATATTTCGATCTAAATTAGTGATATCCATAAATCGATTTATGGATATCCATAATTCGAATTATGAATATCCATAAATGATTATGCATATCCATAAATAATATTGGATATCCATAATTCGAATTATGGATATCCATAATTCGAATTATGAATATCCATAGATAATTATAGATATCTATAAATACGGATTAAATAGTAAAAACTGCGCCCTATACTTCCTTAGATATTGGCGACTTCACGAGAAACCAAAATTCAACAAACAAGACAGCTAAAGCAGTGATTTATACCGCTCTAGCAGTGGTGTCTTGAGTAACTTGATAAATCACAGTCTGCAAGTCAGTTGTAAATTTGATAAAAACAAGCACGTTGTGCATCATAATGACACAATGTGTGTTGACGTTACAAAAAGACAGGTGTATATTGTTACGTTGATGAAACGAAAAGGGTTGATAAAACAGCTTTTCCGTCAATAATTTGTACCTTTAAGGGGAATGGGAACACCTGGCATTTTTCAAAGGGAGACAACTTTCGGGACTTTCTGTTCGCTTTTCTATAATCCCTGTCCCACTGAAAAAGGGGTCTACTCATAAAGAAAAGAACTTGCTCCTGCCAATTTATTCCTTAAAGAGTTGGCTCTATTGACATGGGGGACAAAATACATTTGCAGGAGTTGCCTCCCTTGAACATGTTCCAATTCCCCTTAAGAGATCATTTATCGTGATAGTTAACTATCACTGACGTGGTTTTACTTGACGTGGACGTCATTGACGTCTCATGTCCTTGTCTTCTTGCTTATGCACTTGATAAAAAACACTGAAAGCCGAAACAGTGTGTAAATAACACTGGTTTGGAGCGTACAGTGCACTTAACCCGGATGTTCCGATCTGTATAGTGGACAGATCCTTGTCTTTTGTTATGACCTTGAAGGTGTATGTGCGTGGTCTGTCTTCTATATTTGTATATTTATTTATTTTGGACATAAACAACTTGGTAAGTGTGTTTTACTTATTTTGTTTTCCATATTGACCATCTTTGGGAACGGCAAGATGTCGTTTTCTATGCTCTAAATCTATTTTTCAGCTACAAATCACTTGTGTTTGTAAGAATCACACCTCACCTGTGACCAGAAAATCGATCAATTGAGAGCTTTAATCGAAAGAAAAATATCTTTTAAGACAGTTTTAAGATAGAGTAATAATCGATAATGAGCTATGCTGAAAATAAGTGCCTCTAGATTTCCATACGAAATCACACGAAGAGCAACACTGACCATCCCAAAAAATTTCTGACCGTATGGTATGTCTCATATTTACTGAATAACTTGTCGTAGGATACTTGATTTTGACTGTATGGGATGTCGCTTTTAATGTGTGTAAGTTATTCAAAGATACATTGCAATATTTGTCTATGCAATAAGATGATAATGCTTAAACAATAGCAACTCTACGTAAAAATATTAATTGCCTATAAATTCCTGAATCTTGGAGTAATTGCATGTGCTGTGTGCTGCATGTCATTGATGAACCTTTAGAGCACTACAGACTGGAGGTCTTAACCACTCGGCCAAATGAGCCAGCCTTCGAGGACTGTCTTCAAGTGCGAAATATTTAACAAAATGAGTCGAATCGTCACGCATCTCTCTTCATCCACAGAACGCATTGCAAATACTCTGATCAGACTGCACAGAAATGCAATATGATTAGTTAAGGACTATTTGTTCAAGACATATACATGTAAATTTATACAAAGAAATGAAGAGCTGTGGACCAGTCTGTGAAAGATAATTTCCTTTTCATCCCCCGACAGAATAGATTCGGGGGATATAGCGATCGGATTGGCGTCCGGTCGTCCGTGTATTGATGATACATGGCACAATGGTAAACAATGTTGAGACGGCGTGTCTTGCGCAAGAAACACAACCCCTGATACCATGGTATTTCAGTTATCTCCCCTTCCAATAAAATAGAATGACTATCTTGTGATCTCTATAACGCCAATATCCTTCAAGATATATTGATGATACTTGACAAAATTGTAAACAATGTTGAGACGGCATGTCATGGGCAATAACAATAACCCTTGGTGCCATGTTTTTTTTTAGTTATCTCCCATTCAAAAAAAAAAAAAAAAAAAATAGAATGACTATCTTGTGATCGCCATAACTTCAATACCATTCGAGATATATTGATTAAACTTTGTACAATTGTTCACAAGGTTGAAGCAGCATGTCATGCGCAAGAACCAAAACTCTTCGTGCCATGCCATTTGAGTTATCTCATCTTCCAAAAAAATAGAATTGTTATCTTGTGATCGCCATAAATCAAATACCCTCATGATATATTGATGAAACTTGGCACAATTGTTCACAAGGTTGAAGCAGCATGTCAAGCGCAAGAACCACAACTCTTGGTGCCATGGCATTTGAATTATCTCTCTTCTAATAAAACAGATTAACTATCTTGTGATCGCCATATCTCCAATACTCCTCGAGACACGTTGATAGAACTTGGTACAGTTGTACATGAGGTTAAGTAGGCGTGTAATGTGCAAGAACCGCAGCTCTTGGTGCCATGGCATTTCAATTATCCCCATTCCAGTAAAAATAGGATGACTATCTTTTGAGCGCCATATCTCCAATATTCTCCGAGACATGTTGATAGTACTTGGTACAGTTGTACATGAGGTTAAGCAGGCGCTTCATATGCAAGAACCGCGACTCTTGGTGTACTGGTGTTTGACTTACCTTCCCTGACAAAATAACATTGTGATGGCCTAAACACTTTGAGGTATATTGATGATACTTGGCATGTTTGTTCACAAGGTTGAGACAGCATGTCATTCACAAGGCCCACAACTCTGGGCGTCATGGTTATTACTGTATTTAAGTTATCTCCCCCTCTAATAAAATTGTATGACTATCTTGTGATTGCAGTACCTTCAACAGTCTTCGAGTGATGTTGATTGTTTAAGTTAAGCAAGCCTGTCACGGGCAAGAACCACGACTCTTGGTGCACTGGTTTGTGAGTTACCTCCCCTGACAAAATCTTGTAGGCCCTTTGAGATATATGGCTAATACTTGGCAAGATTGAGACAGCATGTCATGCGTAGGAACCACAACTCTAGTGCGATGGTATTTGGGTTATATCCTCTTCTAATAAAATCATATACTCTGAGACATAATGATGGGACTTGGTATAGTTGTATGTGAGGCTAGGCAGGTGTTTCATGTGTGAAAATCATAAATCTGGTTGCATTTTTTAGCTCACCTGTCACGTAGTGACAAGGTGAGCTTTTGGGATCACTTTTTGTCCGTCGTCCGGCGTGCGTCCGTGCGTCCGTGCGTGCGTCCGTAAACTTTTCTTCAAACGACATCTCCTCCTAAACCACTGATCGTATTTTGACCAAACTTCACAGGAATGATCCTTAGGTGGTCCCCTTTCAAAGTTGTTCAAATGGTTCCGGTCCGTTGCACATATAGGTCACAGTAGCCAAAAATAGATTTTTTTCACCGAAAACTTAAAACATCTTCTTCTCTGAAACGGCAAGGCCCAGGTCTTTGATATTTGGTATGAAGCTTCATCTAGTGGACCCCTACCAAGATTGTTCAAATTATAGTGCTGGGGCCAAAAATGCCCCCGCACGGGGGCCCTTTGGTTTTACATTGGCTTATATAGGGAAAATCTTTAAAAATCTTCTTCTCTTAAACCACAAGGCCCAGGTCTTTGATATTTGGTATGAAGCTTCATGTAGTGGACCCCTACCAAGATTGTTCAAATTATAGTGCTGGAGCTAAAAATGCCCCCGCATGGGGGCCCTTTGGTTTTACATGGGCTTATATAGGGAAAATCTTGAAAAATCTTCTTCTCTGAAACCGCAAGGCCCAGGTCTTTGATATTTGGTAGGAAGCTTCGTCTAGTGGACCCCTACCAAGATTGTTCAAATTATAGTGCTGGGGCCAAAAATGCCCCCGCACGGGGGCCCTTTGGTTTTACATGGGCTTATATAGGGAAAATCTTTAAAAATCTTCTTTTCTGAAACCGCAAGGCCCAGGTCTTTGATATTTGGTATGAAGCTTTATCTAGTGGACCCCTACCAAGATTGTTCAAATTATAGTGCTGGAGCTAAAAATGCCCCCGCACGGGGGCCCTTTGGTTTTACAACGGCTTATATAGGGAAAATCTTGAAAAATCTTCTCTGAAACCGCAAGGCCCAAGTCTTTGATATTTGGTATGAAGCTTCATCTAGTGGACTCCTACCAAGATTGTTCAAATTATAGTGCTGGGGCCAAAAATGCCCCCGCACCAGGGCCCTTTTGTTTTACATAGGCTTATATAGGGAAAATCTTTAAAAATCTTCTTCTCTGAAACCGCAAGGCCCAGGTCTTTGATATTTGGTATGAAGCTTCAGTGGACCTCTACAAATTATAGCCCGGAGACCAAAATGCCTCCAAAAATGCCTCCGCCATGTGGCCCTTTGGTTTTACATAGACTTATATAGGGAAAATCTTTAAAAATCATCTTCTCTGAAACACAAGGCTTAGGTCTTTGATATTTCTTATGAAGCTTCAGCTAGTGGACCTCTACCAAGATTGTTCATATTATAGCCCTGGGGCCAAAAATGCCCCTGCTCCGGGGTCCTTTGGTTTAACATAGACTTATATAGGGAAAATCTTGTTTTACATAGACTTCTGTATGCAGGGTAAACCTTTAAAATCTTCTTCTCTGAAACCAGAAAGCCCAGGTCTTTCATATTCAATATGAAGCTTCATCTTGTGGACCTCTACCAAGATTGTTCAAATTATAGCCCTGGGGCCAAAATTGACCCTGCCCGAAGCCCACTTGTTATACATTGGATCAGGTGAGCGAACCAGGGCCCTCTGGGCCCTCTTGTTTTTTTTAGTTATTTCCCCAAACAATATAATCTTGTGATGACCATAACTTGGATACCCTGTGAGATATATTGATGGTGTTTGGCACAGTTTTTGACAAGGTTGAAACAGTGTGTCATGCCAAAGAACCACCAACCGGGTCCACCACGAACGACTAATTCATCACGTCTGAAATTAGTGAAAGAAACAAAATTGGACTATTTCAACTTGAGCATAACAGAACAAAAACTCATCTAGGCGCCTAGCAAAGACTTATCTCAATCTGAGCATCTGCCCAGTCTGAACAGTTGTGAAAAAAATGAAAAAAAAACAAAAAAACTCAAGCGGTAAACTACCCACCAAGTGCACAGCGAAGAATCTTATCAGACTGGGTGGATGCACAAGCTGATCTGAATCTTCGTCGGGCGCAGTCATTTTGTCATGTTTTGTGTTTCATCTGAGACAGTTTGAAGAATCCGATGAAGAAAGTGTGTATATGCCAAGTTTCCACATTTCAGAAACAAAATAGCTAACGTATTTAAATGTTATCCTACGAATATGTCGAAATCGCTCTATAGTATTATTAGGACACACAATATAGTTTGATAGGAACACGACATACAGTTCTGAGAAATCAGTTTTGCGACATGCGATACAAACCAGTTTTTGACCCCTCTATCGTTTTCTTTAAAAATAATTGCCCTTATATGGCAAGATGTTTAGTACTATTAATAAAAGCTGACCCGAAATACATCATAAAATAGTTAAAATGCATAAGCAGTCGTTTCATGTAAGGTTGGTGGCAAAGCTTCATTAAATTGTACCGGTGCAGCGTTTGAAATCGGAAGTAGGATAATGATTTTCTAGAAACAAATGTAAAAATAAACGAAATCATAGCAATAAACAGAAAATCAAGGTAGCATGTCGAAAAGACTTTTAGTTATGCTTCCCGAACTACTGCTATGAAGTTGAAATTCTAATGATTAATAATTTCAAAACACAAAAATAAACATTCTGTAACATACCCGACATATCGGAACAAGGATCTGTCCACTATACAGATCGGAACATCCGGGTTAAGTGTACTGTACGCTCCCAACCAATGAATAAATTGATAAAGACATGTCATGATGTTGAAGTTTTTATTTAACCCATTTGGTAACGGAAAACCCAAAACGGGTAGCCTGGCAAACAGTGCAGGCCCAGATCAGACGCCGCAGAACGCGGCGTCCGATCAGGGCCTCCACTGTTTGCTAAAAGTTCAGCCATTTTCCAAATAAATTTTGATCAAAACACAATCTGACACCCCTAAATTTCGAAATGTACTCCTGCTATATATCCTTTCCACTACCACAGCGTATTTATGCGTAATTGCTGCCAAAACATTTTGAACGACCCTCAGTCTTTCGCATATTCAACCATACTTTTGATAAGGGTTTTTTGAATAGGGTATTCCAACAACTGTTCACAGTATGCATATCAATCCTCTACAGTCATAGGAATAACTCCAGAAATCAGCTCAAATTTGAGAAGTAAACAAATGTTCAAAATGGTGCTCTAGTAAAAGTTTTACAGCAGAGCAGCTGTGAGGCACTTTATTTACTGGTGTTGATAGCAAAAAGTATGTAGTAATTGTTTATATGGTACCTATGCCAAGTAGTTAAGTTACTTAGACCTCATGTATTGATTTTGACAACCCAGACTAGACTTGATTTGGTGCAATTCTGTGGCAATGTACAAGTGTGCAATGTATGCTTTCGGTTTAACTGACCCTAGCATTTACTTTGTCCAATTACCTGTGTATATTTGTTGCATCACGCTAACAAGTCCGTGAAATGAACACCCCCTTACACACAAATTTATATAGAGAAAACTGGGTTTTTGGGGGTATGCATTATTTTCCTTATTTCTGCTCATAGACATAGGTTGTCGATACTCTTTAGAACTGGCTCAATGAGATGGTTCTAACGAGCACCCACAATCTATGTTTTGAGTATAAATAAGAATAATATCACAAGTTTTCATCAGAAAATTGACCGTTTTGGAGATGAAACCAAATGCATTATGACGCACGGGTGTGTTATCGTAATGCTTTGTTTTCCTTTTTCCCTTGACTCACAACATGCTTATACATTTTACATAGATGTATAATTATCACAGAATTCTTGTGATGTTATAATACAGAAATGTGAGATATAATTTGTATTGATCATTTTTAATTTATAAAAATCAAAAACTAAACTTTTACAAATTTACATTTATTAAGTAAAAATAAATCTGATTTTTTTTTTCATTTCCTGCATAACATGTGTTAACAATTTATTTTCCTCTGATTATTTGTTTTAACCTTTAATTAATACAAGTATATTAACTTCACTGCAGTTTGTGTTGTGCTGTGTGGTCAACAGGTGAACAACAATCCCCCATGCAGGTGGTCAATAGACTAACCCAAAGAAGAAAACAAGAGGGTCATGATGGCCCTTGATCGCTCACCTGAGAGCCCTGACTTTAATTTTTAGGCGTTGCTTATTCTACATATATACTTATTCAAGAAATGAATTAAAAGAATACTACTTAAAATGCCTATAAGGGAGAGATAAGAGGAAAAGTACACTCACAGATGGCGCTGCTGAATTGTGCTGCTGCTGATAATGCATTTATTGGTTTTTCCTTTTAATATATAACAGAGTCAGCGGGAGTTTATTTTATTTATTTATTTAATTTTTCGCATTGTTAACTCATAAAGTTAGATTGTTAGTACTGGTTAAAACTTTAAAACTGCTCGATGGGGTTCTAACAAGTACCAACAATCTGTGTTGGCAACAGAAGTAAGAAAAAATATGTATACCTCTGTTTACCCTTGTTTACTGATGGGCTTGGAGAAATAGATTGGGCTGCATGGTGATTCCATACAGAGCTGAAACGGACCTCACTTGAGTAATGATAAATCGCTTAGGTCTTAGTAAAGCCTGTTCAGAAAAAGTGGTACAAATCCGACTATCCATACACATAAATCATACTGGTTTCATTCGGCGGAAAGGCTTGAGATGTCATTTTATTTCAATTTCAGGTATAAGTCCCACAAAAAAGGAAGTAACGCCCCCAAAATAACCTGAAAAGTGTTGACAGGGACGTTAAAAACAAAATCTTCGTTTACAAATATATACAGTGTGTATTTGACTTGTTAAACAGCACTGATCACTGATGCAGGTTTCAGGAATGATCTGCCTTTTGTAGATTTTATTTAGGTTGAGATTATACGATTTTTATGCCCTATAGTCGGTCGAATAAGCTTGCTGTTCAAAAATGGACACTGATTTGATGTTTCCTATTGTACTGCACTGAAATCATTAACACATTGTTCTTGTCAGGTCCATTTATCATTTAAGGGGTGTCACCCGTGTGGAGGGGGGGGGGGGGGGGGTTGTGGGGTGGGATGGGGGGGGGGGGGGGGTCAGGTCAGGTCTTTTTTTATCTAATGCTAATTTTGATGGAAAATCCTGCTAGAAAAGCAGTATAGACTTATATCAGTTCCTACAGTATGCGGCGTTTGACCTGGGTTTGTTCTATTTACCTATGCCCATAGATTCAGAAGCGGGGAAAATCGGAGAACTCGGAAAAAATCCACCTGTCCTTCCTTTGCAGAACATGCATTTGACCCAAGTGAGGATCGAACCACAGCGGTGAGAGATCTAATGATTAAGAGTTGGCTGTTTGTTTACAGCTAAAAAAATAAAGAATTGAAGGGAACAGTCCTTGTTCGAGACAGTTTTTAGCTCCTTGTACATGTATGAAGATAGTACAGCTCTAGTTATACGCATTGTTGCTTATTATACTTATAATTATTATTAATAGTAGTATTTATTATTATTTTTCAAATGCTTGTATCTGGACAGTCACTTATCAAAGATCATTCCAGAGGCGTAGCCATGATTTTGATATTGGTGCGACCAAACCGTGAGCATCGAAGATGTGAAGGCGAGCGCCGAAGGCGCGAAGCCCTGTTAGGGGGGTCCGGGGGCATGCCCCCCCCCCCCCCCCGGAAAATTTTTGAAAAAATGGTGCATTCTGGTGGCTTCTGGCGTATTTTGGGAAGAGTTTTCTGCTTGAATGATAGCAATAATTTTGCAGGTCAAACATGCACAAATTAATGAGTAAACGATTTTTCTTTCTGTCTCACCAGACAAAAATCCGCCCCGCCAATCGGGGCTTGAAGAAATAGATGGGCGGCATGATGCTTCGACGCAGAGCTGAAACCGACCGCAAACGAGTACTGGTAAACAGTTTAGAGGATCTAAGTCTGCCCAGGCAAAGGGGTGCGTGTTGGACCGTCCATGCTTATAAACCCTAATGGTTTCATTGGGCGACAGGGCTTGAAATGTCATTTCATCCCAGTGTCGGGTAAAAGTCCCACAAAATTGGAAACAACGTCTCCAAAATATCCTTTACAGTGTTGACGGGGACATTAAACCTCAAATCAAACAAACTCACCAGACAAAAATCCTTATTTTGGATCAAAATTGCTCAGTCTACATAATACAACAGATTAAATACGATATATAGCTCACTGACAGTGTCCACAAAGGTGTATAATAAGTTCTGAATAATCTTCACGTTCGCATCTTCTCAAAAACCCATCTTTATCTATTAGTACAATGTGATATGGTAGCAATTATTTCTGTTGGATATACAATTGCATTGTGAATAGGAAAAGCTGATTATTGCTGTTCAGGCCGGTGCTATGTTGCTTTCATTTACATCATTAAAAGTAAGAATGAAAACAGTGGAGACTAAGACTGCTGAAAAGCACCACCAGTAAAAGTTGCCGTACTTGCGCACCGGTTAAATTGTCCCATTGGTAGCACCACATAAATGAGATCTCAAAACTTATTTGCTATTGTCAGATATGCTGTTAGAAACATGTTTTTGCAACAGTTAATGAATCATCGATTGACTCAGAAGACGAGCAATGCTCAGCTTTGCTTATAATTGCCTACTTAAATTTGCCAAAGATCAGGGATCTCTGTGATTTAGCTGCAAACTCGCTTGCAATGTTGGTCAATTTAAGCTGGTCCACTCTTTCTTTGTGAACATGTAAGATCATAAGGCTGTTAAGTCTCTCCTGTTTCATTGTGGATCGTAAGAACGTCTTAACTCGCCTCAAGCTACTGAATGATCTCTCACTCGTTGCGTTCGTTGCAGGCATTATGAGAACCAACTTTAGTAAAGTCTGTACCTCGGCCAACCAACTACGTTCACGTGCAGACATTGACTTGAAATAATCAGTGATATCTGACAACCCTAAGTTTTCAAGGTTACCATCCCACTCGAAGTTTGCAGCTAATGATTGCAGCTGCATTCTCAGATTTTCGTTGTGGAAGTCATCATTGTAGAAAGCAGTAACAGCATCAAGTTAAGATTTGAAGTCGATCCTTTTCACACACTTTAACAGTAACTGTTCACTCTGAATATATATCTTGAAATCTGGAGTATCATAGCGCTCTGAAATTGCAGTCACAAGATGGTCGATGGACTGATAGAACATCTGACGATAATGTGCTTTCACATCTACGGCGAATTCGGCTGGAGCATTTCCAGTCTCAAATCTGGCTGGTACTCGTCGTTGTCTTGGTAAGCGAGGTTCTTCAATGGCAACTTCTCTTGCGGCCTTCAAAACTTTTTCCCAAAACAAATCGAAACTGTCTTCGGATCTCATTAACGAAATAGCTTTCATAGTTTTCGAAGCAATGGATTTGCCTTCAGCTGCAGACAAGTCTTTTGCCTGTAAAGCTGCACTTAAATTGTCAGCATTGCGCAACAAACACTCTCCAAGTGATAAGCCGTAGAAACAATCAAATGTACGCATATGTGAGTCAACTCCTCGGATTCGAGCTTTCATTTTAGCGTCTTTCACCTTTTCAATAGACCATTCCCATAGATCAAAAAGTACATTATAGTTTTTCAGGATACTGTTCATCGCATCTGCCCTTACAGTCCACCTTGTCGGACATAGTAGTCTAATATTTGGACTTTCAGTTTCATCTTCAGCAGTGGCTCGTCTTAATTTTTCAAGTTTGGTGTCTCTCTGTGGCGATTTTTTCACCAGTTTCGTTATTTCGAGAGCTGTATCTAACGCATCGCTTACAACTTTCGTTTGACGTACATTTTCAGCACATGCCAGATTTATTAAATGACCATGGCAGTGGTTAAATAGAGCTTTTGGTTGATCTTCTTTTATTCGTGCCTGAACGCCTGTCTTCCTCCCAGCCATAGCACTCGCCCCGTCGTACGTTTGCCCTCTGCATTTGAGAATGTTAACGTTCAGTCGAACCAGGGCATCTTTTATGGACCTGGCAATCGTTTCGGCTCCAGTATCATCGATTTGGTACAAACCTACCATATCTTCATGAACTTCTAAACTTTCATCTATCCACCTTAAACAAATAACTAACTGTTCCCTGTTGCTAATGTCAGTTGTTTCATCAGACAAAATTGCAAAAAACTCTGATTCTCTTACTCTCCCTGCAAGGTCGCGAACAATTTGTTGAGCCATGATGTTAATTAATTCATTTTGTATTTGAGGAGAGTCATATTTCAGCTGTTTCTTTTCAAGCCAGTCACTGAAATCGGGATCATCTTCACTTCTAAGGAAATTAAGTTGTCTGAAATGTGAATTCATACCATCACCGGAACCCCTTAGAGGAAGATCCTGTCTTGCCAGAAACCTTAAATTTGAAATGATTTTCAACAAAGCAGTTCGACTTTTTTTCTGCACTGTTTCTGAATGATCCGTCAAAACCTTTACCACATCTTTGCATTCATGCTGAATATTTAGTCTAAGATCAGCTTCCTTGTGACAGTCGGCCTGTTGGTGGTTTCTGAAACGCGTATGAGCCTCTTTCCAATTATCATATCCCGTCGTCAGAAATGCTTGCTCTACTTTCGTCGATGTTATCATATTTCTATGGCTGGCACAGATGCATTGGTGACAAAAAGCTTTGTCAGTTTGTTCACTGTAGTGCAGCCACGGAAATTCATCAAACCACCGTTTCTGAAAATTACGATAGACTACTTTCTTAGCACCAAATGCTCGTTTTGGGAATGAGAAGTTTCTCGGCTGATGTTTCTCAAATGGTATGTTAGTCTCGTGTGGTCCTTTTTGTGACTTTCCATCGCATTCAGATTCAAGTTCTGTCTGTGAGCGTGTAGGTTGCTCAGTTGAATCCGCATACGAAGTTTCAGATGGTGAGGCCGGTGCAGTTTCACTCGTTAGATCATCCTGTTTTGCATTGTCGACACCCTTTATTTCAGGTTCCTCTGGTTTCGTATCCGAGTCATTTTGTGTTTTCAAGTGCTTAAAGGCCGGCTTGAAATAATCGAACATAGTTTTATTTGGGCGTTTCAATTTGCTTTCTTTTTCACAAGGTTCAGTACCAAGCAATACGTCAGAATTTACTCCAGATTTTTCTTTTAAGCATACGAAATGGTTTGGGGTAAACACGCCATGTGGAATAGCTCCATCAACTGTCCACAGTATGTGAATCGGTGTAGACGTTTTGAAATGTGACGTTAGTGGGTCAAATCTTCTATTGAACATATATCGATAAGGAAAACCCGTATTTTCAGGATATATGGACAACACCGGTGTTCTTAAGATGTTAGCCAGTGCTTGTAAATGTATTAGTGAACTCCAGCGTGGTCTTGGTGTTACTTCACAAGTAAGCAACGCCTCATGTTCCACAGCAGCTGGTCTGTCTGATGTTGTTGTATAAATGTTTTCACTTTGTCCCGAGATAGCCATACCAAAACAGTCATCGGTCTCAAATACCCTCGCATAGTGATCCGCATGTACATTAGGACAACATATCCGTAAGAAATAATGGCGTCCAACATGGTGTCAGAAAATGATAACTATATGGTAAAAATGATAACATCTTTATTATTTCTGCTTTCAACATAGATTGTGGATGCTCGTTAGAACCGCCTCATTGAGGCGGTTCTAACGAGCACCCATAACCTATGTCTTGGAGTAAAAATAAGAAAAATAATGTTTACCCCCTTAAACCCCAGTTTTCTCTATATAAAGTGGGGTTTAGGGGGTGTTCATTTCACGGACTTGTTCTTGTGATGGATATAAATCGGCAGCACAAAGAAATCTTAGTCTGTTTGATACTGACTCATCAGCTGAAAAATAAGTACATACCAATAACAAACAAGAGGGCCCAGAGGGCCCTGATTCGCTCACCTGAATGTCACTGTCTCTAGCACATTCTATTTTTAGCTCTGGTGGCCATCTTGTTGATCAGGGTGGAACGATCTTAGCTATTTTGGTAGGGTGTCACCTAGGAAACATTCCTTTGAAGTTTGAATCAAATAGACCCAAGGGTACAGGAGGAATTGTCGTTTACAGATTTTTCTTCTATTTTTAGCTTTGGCGGCCATCTTGTTTGCCAGAGCACAACGATTTTAGCTATTTTGGTAGGGAGTCATTTTGGCAACATTCCTGTGAAGTTTGAATCAAATTGGCCCAAGGGTTGAGGAGGAGTTTGTGTTTGAAGCAAATTTACGATGTTTTTTTTTCTATTTTTAGCTATGGCGGCCATTTTGCTCATCAGAGCAATACCGTTTAGCTATTTTTGTACAGGGTCACCTAAGCAACATTCCTATGAAGTTTGAATTAATTTGGCTCAAGGGTACAGAAGGAGTTGTCATTTAAAGAATTTTCTATTTTTAGCTCTGGCGGCCATTTTGTTAACCGGAGCGGAAACGTTTTAGCTATTTTGGTAGAGGGTCACCCAAGCAACATTCCTATACAGTTTGAATGAAATTGGCCTTAAGGTACAGGAGAAGTTGTCGTTCAAAGTTTTTTTTTTCTATTTTTAGCTCTGGCGGCCATCTTGTTCAGCAGAGCGGAACAATTTTAACTATTTTTGTAGAGGGTCACCTCAGCAATATTCCCATGAAGTTCATTGAAATTGCCTCAAGGGTTTAGGAGGAGTTAGCATTTAAAGCAAATTGTTGACGCCGCACGACACACGACGCACGACGGACATTGACCGATCAAAAGAGCTCACCATGAGCACTGCGTGCTCAGGGAGCTATAAACAACAAAAAACTACGGTCCGATGGGCGAAAAAAAAAACAACAAAAAAAAACTACGGTCCGATGGGGCGACGGCGATTGTACATGCATGCATGAACTTGATGATTTTTTTTGTTTTGTTTGTGTTTGATTTCAGGTTTAATGTCTTCGTCAACACTGTAAAGGTCATTTTGGTGACGTTGCTTCCAATTTTGTGGTGATAGGATTCATGAAACGAAATTCGCCATAAATGTTGCACTATAGCTGCGACTATGTAAAAGTGGGCATAACGGCCATGAGAAATACCGGAGCCAAATAATTTACAGAAGTTGAAATCCGAGTTACAGTGTAGTCAGTGTATGCCCTACATCATAGTGTAGCTTATATTTTCTTGTCCTTTGGGATCATTGATTCCATTATGTAATTTCAAAATATTTGAGGGTCACTTATGAGGCCTAATTGGCCGAAACTAGCTAGTCTGGCCCAGAAAACATGAACACCTAATATTTTACAGTTCTGTGGTGTATTCCTTGCTTCCAAAGGATAACCCTTTTTAGAACATATTTAGCCAACTGGTTTCCACCGGTTAAATTGTTTGTCTGATCTTTACATATCACTCAACATCTCAGGCTCGCCTTCCTACCCGAGCCTGAGATGTTTAATGAAATGATTTTATTTTTCAGAATTGATATTTTAGCTTTTTATTTTACCTCACTGCAGCTGGAGTTAAGTGCCGTGCGGCGACTGTAAAAAGTCGCCCCGTGATTCATCATAGTACAGATTATCTTTTTTTCTTTTCCTTTGGGATCATTGAGCCCATTCTGGTTACTTTGAAAATCGAATATTGCTAAAGCTGGTGCTAGGAGTCGTGTGAAGCCTTGCGAACTATATTGCCGTGTTTGAAGAGACTCAATAAAACCGAGTCTTTGATCTTCGTTCTTTTTTGTGTTACTTGTTTCCAAAGGCAACCTTTTAGCTTTTTATTCCACATCGGGATATTCACTTTTCTAAAAAATATTTTTCATGGGTTATGACTTATCTAAGAAGTGTTGGTTAGGTAAACAGTTGTTCAACAATGTATACATATTCGTCTAAATGCATAAATCTTTGGTTCTTTTTCAGGAAGACAATTTCACAGATCTGGCAAAGTTAAAATAGTAAGCACATTTCGCCCCTATGGGTACCACGAGCGTTAAAGACGCTGTTTTGTGTGTGGTTTGGCGGGGGGGGGGGGGGGGTGGAAAGGCCAGTGACTGGTTTTCAGTTTTACGCCCCACAGGCAGCTTCGGTCATACGGAGACGGGACCTCGGTTTAAAGACTCATCCTAAAGTCTGGCTGGAGAAGCCCAGGATCGATCCTGCAATCTCTGGTTTATCTGTAATCAGGCGAGTAGCATAACCACTACACCACAGAGGCTTCTGGGGGTGGGGAGGTGGACCTCTCTCTTGTCAAACTTTGAAGTCAGTATCCATTTAGAATGTACATACCGTACTTTATCAAATAAGCATGCCAGCCATTCAGACATAACGGGTGGATTGAAAATAAAAACAGAGATGCTTTATATTATTAATTTAATACATGGAAATGTGTTGGAACTGGAATTTCTGTATTGTAGTGGCACTTTAAAATTCCTTAGTGAACTAGTTCATGCTCAGTATAAGAAGATAGATAGATAAAATGACCATTAAATTCCTGCCTTGTCAGTCTTCAGTCCCCACCCAAGAACTAGGCAGAAAGTCCGAAATGCTTGCTTGAATCACTCCCTGGTCCGTGGACACAGGGTCTTGTACTTTCACGTCAGTCATGCACTCAGCAGCATGCAGTAAGTTACCTCCAATTCCAATCGCCGCTGCATGGTACAAACAGTTACCATCTCTTTTGGTCTTGACAGCAGAGAAACTATCTTGAAACGCTTCAGGCATTAAAATCTGAGAAACTGGATCTTCTTTTAATCTTGGCTGATGGCTGTGCCTTAAATAGGTTTCAAACCAATTCGTTTGTTCTTCAAACAGGTCAACGATCTCATAGTTGTTTTTGTTTCTGATAAGTTTGCCCAACAAACTGAAATCTGGCATGTTTTTAACTGCAGAAAGAATTCTGCGATACTCTTGCAGGACTCGGCCAACTTTACAGCTGCAACCGCAATATTCCAGAGGGAAACAAACTATAGCTGTCTGGATTTATAACCGATCGTTTGCAAAATGTCTACTGATTAATCGTCATTAAAGACATCTTTTGCCCAAAATTATGATAAAAAATATGTGTTTTGCCCTATTTATGTCAAAAATATTGGTGCGACCAAATCGCACCAATCTCACCAACAGCTACGCCCATGCATTCATATTTAGAACTTGGGCGCCTGGTAGGGTTTTCTGAGATTGATAAAAAAAACTGTGTTAACGGTTAGTGCTGGTGATGGGATACAGTCTAGGACTCTTTTTGTATATGTAATATGCATTTCCGTAGGTTATACATCAGGGGCCAGATGTTCAAAGTATCGTTAGCTTAACAAGCTCATTAGTGGTCAGATTGTTAACTGTTCTAGCAAATACAATATCTAAAATTGTGTTATTTTTGCTGAAAAAATTTAAAGTTACTTACATTTTTCCAGCAAAAAAATATTAGTTTATTTGCCATATTTAATGATCAAAGTCTGAACAAATTGTTAACTAACAAGTTTGAACAACTGTTCACCGCCTACTATGTGCGATTGGTTCAAGTGTAAAAGAGTAAAGAACCTTTCAGGGTGATTCAGGACTTAATTTTTACGTCATTGTCAACACTATTTAGGTCACTATTTAGGTCACTTTGGAGGCTTTAATTCCAATTTTATGGGACTTATATCGACATTGGGATGAAATGGCATCTCAAGCTCCACCAAGTCTTTACAGACCCATACCTTCGAAATAACGTCGTATCAACGTCGATGTGACGTATTGACTTAGAATCAATGTTGATGGTATCATTTTAGCTTTGAAAGTAAATGATTCCCAGACATCTGGTATTTTGTTAATATTTTACAATACAGTTTTTTTTTTTTTTTTTTAAATTAAGTGGAAGTTTTCAGTGATGGTGTAAATAAATGTGTTATCTAAACATTGGCTGCAGCCCTGTCAGATATTATCAGCTAGATGAGAGTAAAAGCTTGGATGTTGTAAAACTCCTTATATTGTGAAGAATTTGCACTTGATTCTGAGGTCAAACGTTTTGTTTACATCTGGCGTTATTCCTATGACTGTCTAAGAGATACAGCAACAGGACAGGTGGCTTCCAAACCTGGCAAAAAAGTCGAAAAAATAGCCTCTGAATCGAAATTGCCATTCTGCCCCATGTTCTTTGAGACGGCGTGCTGTCTGTACCAAACAAGTGCGGCCACAATAAAGCTGACATGTCGAGGATAGGTACGAAAGATTGAAAAGTACATAAGGGAAAATAAGAGAAAAAGAAAAAAGAGAGGAGAATTAGGTAGAGATAAAGGAAAAAAAAGAAGAAAGAAGTCCGTGCGCATGTTTTAGCATAGCGTGACCCTGCGCCATGACCTACGACGTCATCAGAAAGGTTGTTTTCACATACCGAACAGTACATTTTGTCTCCTATTGAAAACGGACTAGACAAGGCTATATGACCCAAAAGATCGGGTTCTGGGGCGAAATGTTCTTCCCTATCCCCATTGCAGTCACGATTTCAAAAATGCCCGGCAGTCCTAAGGATATAAGGAGGAATTAAGATTCCATTTGGTACAAAAAAGGTTTAACCTTTTTTCATCGCGTCCTACAGCTGTAAAATGCACTCTGTCAGAAACGGGTAGATAATACCACTGTGGTTCTACGTCTTTCTTAATCACGAAAACATGCCTATATAACTTTGACCCCCTTGAACCCCACGTTTGTATAGTAAAACTGGGGTTTACAGGGGTAAACATTTTTTTTCATATTTCTGCTCTAAAATATAGATTGTGGGTACTCGTTAGAACCGCCTCGATGAGGCGGTTCTAACGGGTACCCACTTTCTTTTTTCCGAGTAGAAATAAGAAAAATATCGCAATTTTTATCTGAAAATGTTCGGTTTTGCGCGGTAAAATTTACCATGTATTGATATAGGCGTGTTTTCGTAATGTTATTTATTTTTCAGGTACTAGACGTCAGTCATCCTTAGAAGCGTGTCAGTGTTACCATGGTTACCATTTCGGCGCAATATGATGAAATGTGTGACTCAATATATAAGAACTAAATATCAGATTACAAGACTGGAAGCAGTGAAATTAAGATACTGCTAGAAAAATCTCGCCACATTCATTACGAAAACACGCCTATACAAATACATTGTAACCTCTATCGCCGAAAAAATAAAGATTTTATGATAAAAAAAATTGTGATATTTTTCTTATTTCTGCTCTAAATATAGATTGTCGGTACTCGTTAGAACCGCCTCGACGAGGCGGTTCTAACGAGTACCCACAATCTATAATTTAGAGCAGAAATAAGAAAAAATATGTATATCCCTGTAAACCCCAGTTTTACAATATAAAAGTGGGGTTTAAGGGGGTCAAGGTTATATAGGCGTGTTTTCGTGATGATTGCTATCAAAAATGGCTTTCTTATAGGAAAGACCCCATGTTAAAGGGAGCAGATTATTTTCTTTAAAAATTATCTCGGAGTAAAAATATAGAAACTTCTAAAAATATCTCCACAGTATTACTTATCACATTTCTTTGTCTTTGTCTTCTTCTTGTTGGTGATATTGTTCTCTTTTATCTTCATTTTTCTTAGTCATTGTCTTCTTCTTGTTGGTGATATTGTTCTCTTTTATCTTCATTTTTCTTAGTCATTGTTCTTCTTATCTTATGTTTTTTCTTCTTCCACTCTTCCTCCTCTTCTACCTCTTCTAATGAATATCTGTCTCGTCATCATCATCATAATTGTCCCCTCCTCAAACTTCTTCTTCTTCTTCTTCTTCTTCTTCTTCTTCTTCTTCTTCTTCTTCTTCTTCATGTATGCGGCAAAGGGGTCTAAACCTCTTGAAAATCTGGAAGTTCAATTTTTAATATCGTTCATTGTCACCTCAAACATATGCGTAGCTCCATTTACGCATGTGCGTATGTAAAATAGCTCAAATGAAAAAAGTGAATAAGCACTGCTTATTAGATACCCCCTGCATGACAATGGTCAATAATAAAAAAGAGCAGACATGTTAAAAAGAAGTTGAACTCATAGCCGGCAACTTGGCCCAAAATTATTGAAACACAAAATCTAGTTGATAAGTTTTAAGCATCTGTTCTACTTCGCGCTAACAAAGTACTGACTCCCTATACACTTTAAAATTAATAGACCTCAAAAAATGGCTAAGTTAAAAAAGACGAAAAAAGTGAAAGAAATAACTTTAGGAGTATGAAAAAAACACAAAATAAATAATTATGCACATCTTCAGACCTATATGAAAACACCTGCAAAGTTTCAAAAAGGATTTACCTAAAACTGTGAGAGGAGTTGCGCTAACAATGTACCCACTCCCTATACACTTTAACATTAATAGACGAAAAAAGTGAAAGACATAATTTTAGGAGTATGAAAAAAAACACATGCACATCTTCAGACCTACATGAAAACACCTGCAAAGTTTCAAAACGACCATCATAAAACTGTGAGAGAAGTTGCGCTAACAAGGTACCCACTTCCTGTACATTTTAACATAATTAGACCTAAAAAAATGGCTAAGTTAAAAAAGAAGAAAAAAGTGAAAGAAATAATTTTAGGAGTATGAAAACCCCACATGCACATCTTCAGACCTACATTAAAACACCTGCAATGTTTCAAAACGATCAACCTAAAACTGTGAGAGGAGTTGCGCTAACAAGGAACCCACTCCCTCCCTATACACTTTAACATTATTAGACCTAAAAAAATGGCTAAGTTAAAAAAGAAGAAAAAAGTGAAAGAAATAATTTTAGGAGTATGATAAAACCACATGCACATCTTCAGACCTACATGAAAGCACCTGCAAAGTTTCAAAACGATCACCCTAAAACTGTGAGAGAAGTTGCGCTAACAAGGTACCCACTCCCTATACACTTTAACATTATTAGACCTAAAAAATGGCTAAGTTAAAAAAGACGAAAAAAGTGCATCGCGTGAACAAGTCCGTGAAATGAAGACCCCCCTACACCCCACGTTATATAGAGAAAACTGGGGTTTACGGGGGTATGCATTATGTTTCTTATTTTTGCTCCTAGACATATGTTGTATGATGAGGCGGTTCTAACGAGCACCCACAACCTATGTTTGCAGTATTTATAAGAAAAATATCAAGGCTTTTCATCAGAAAATGGCCATTTTGGAGATGTGAAAAAAATGCACTATGTCGCACGGGAGTGTTATCGTAATGAAGAAATAATTTTAGGAGTAAAAAAAAACATGCACATCTTCAGACCTATATGAAAACACCTGCAAAGTTTCAAAACGATGACCCTAAAACTGTCCCTATACACTTTAACATTATTAGACCTCAAAAACGGCTATATTATATGAAAACATATCTAGGGACATAACTCCAAGACTTATAGGCCCTTGATAAATATTTTACTACCACAGATCCCTTACCTCAGGCACCAAGTGTGATATAAGTTTCATTAATCTAGAACAATAAATACAAAAGTTATTAAAATTATTAAGCAAGATATACAGGAAAATCAAAAGTGTCACGGACAAGTTTTCAAGAATTACAAAGGGGAATAACTTTAACAGTATTGATCGCAGGACCTTTATTTTCATGTAGTAGCAGCATCTCATCAATATCAACATTTATGCAAAAAAAAATAATAAGATTCTGTAAACTATTAAGCAAGATATACAGGGAAAACCAAAGTGTTACGGACAGACGGACGGACGGACAGACGGACATACCCCCTTAAACTTCGTTTGCGGGGTGTATAATAAATAGAAACTACCTTAACCGGGAGTATTATAGGGACTACCTTTAAGGGGAATGGGAATACCTTCAGGGGGGGTTGGGACAGCTCTTTCAAAAGTGTTTTTGTCTCCCATGTCAATAGGGGTCAACTCTTAAAGAAAAGAATTTGCTCCGAAGGAGCAAATTCTTTCCTTTAAGAGTATACCCTCTTTCCAGTGGGACAGGGCTTATAGAAAAGCAAACAGGAAATACGAAAAATTGTCTCCCTTTGAAAAATGGCGGAAAAATCTGCCAGGTGGTCCAATTCCCCTTAAAGGAATGAGTTTGCTCCCCTTAATAGCAATTGTTTTCCTTAAGAGAAGCAAAACCTGACTTTCCTTTGAGTTTTTTATTTGTGCATAATTCACTATTTCGCTTAGCTCGCCATTGGCTCTCAAAGAAAATGTTTCTTGCATATATTTTACATGTACGTGAAGATTCTGAGCAACATGTGTTTCTTTTTATCACGTTTAGTATGTCTGTCCGATGAACATCCCTCTAGACACCACTTTATAGAGACAAAACTAGGTTTATGGGGTATTTAATTATTTTCATTAATGTTTTAAAAATACAGGTTGTAGGTGCTCATCAGATTCGCCTCAATGAGGTAGTTATAATGCTTACCTGAAATCTATGTTTGGACTAGAATAAACAACAAAAAAAAATATATACGTTTTGATTTGACATTACAAAAACACGCCTATACCAAAACATTCTAAGTTTTACTGCCGGAAAAAATGAAAATTTTAAGATAATAAATTGTGATATTTTTCTTATTTCTGGTCAAAATATAGATTGTGGGTACTCGTTAGAACCGACTTATCGAAGTGGTTCTAACGAGTACCCACAATCTATATTTTGGAGCAAAAATAAGAAAAAATACTGTAAACCCCAGTTTCACTATATAAAAGTGGGGTTCAAGGGGGTCAAAATTATATACGCGTGTTTTTGTGATGAAAAAAACAACAACAACAAAAACAAAAACACCTTGTTTTAAAGATAATAAAGATACCATGTTTTCTATCTTAATGTTCTGCGGATTACAAATGAGGCGTTACCAACAAGTAGTCAAAATATATGATTTACCTCAAATTATATCTATTTAAAATGAGGCTTACCTATTGGTTTCATTGGGCGACAGGGCTTGAGATGTCATTTCATCTCAATGCCGGGTAAAAGTCCCACAAAATTGGAAGCAACGTCTCCAAAATGGCCTTTAAAGTATTGACGGGGACGTTAAACATCAAATCAAACAAACAAACAAAAACAAGATTTATCATTTAGCGGACATGTCAGCTTGTTCCGAATCCTTTCTTGGTAGTAAATATATCTTACAACAAATTAACTCATATACGCCTACCGGCCGTTTTCTCAGTAAAGACCTAGATCAAACGCCGCAAAATGCGGCGTCTGACCTGGGTCTACACTGTTTTCTTAAAGAACATTAATTTTGGAAATATTTGCCACAAAAAACCCTGACACCTCTATAATTGGAACAGAACAACTTAATTAATAGGTGGAAGATTCCATTGTCATATAGTAATATATGAGTTAAGTTACAGTGTTTAAAGATTTTTTTTTTCTTTTTTTTTTTTTTTTTACTTTCTTTCACAGTCGAAACATAGTAGAACTTCAATGGCTCGAATACCGTTTACCGTTAACAATTACTGGTTCGAACTTGTTCTATAGTTGCAGATTATAACACTCTTACATGTGTGTGAGGGGTGGATGGAAAAATCCGTCCCGAGGGTCACTGTCCGGCATCACGAGGCTTGCCAAGTGATGTCGGAAAGTGATGCAGAGGGACGGATTTTTTTTCTATTCACCCCTCACGCCCATGTAAGATTCTTTTTCTTGCATACCTTTTATTTCATTTCTGAGCGTGGATTTATAATACTGCAGTCACTTCGGTTGCCGACGTCCGCCATATTGTGATGACACTACAGTGATGTTTAGTGTCGTCACGTAACGTGCTGTGACGTCAACCTTAACGGCGGCGCATATGAGGTCGTATTCAACCAGTGCATTTATCAAACATGCGAGAATATTCGATCTTGGGTAAGAACACCAGGGTTAGAACAGAATTTCTATCCCAAGCTAAAACTATGGATTTCCTTATCTGGTATGCAAGAAAAATCCTTCCTATAGCTTTACTCAGAGTAGACAATATTTAGGGATAATTTTAGATATTTTCTTATTTTATCATAACAGTGTTTGGTGTTTGTACTCATTGGAAGCGCACCGAACAGTCTATTTTAATGAATCAGAAAAACACGCCTATATAATTTTGACCCCCTTAAACCCCACCTTTATATAGTAAAACTGGGTTTTCAGGTGTGTACCTTATTTTCTCATTTCTGCTCTAAAATATAGATTGTGGGTATTCGTTAGAACCGCCTCACCGAGGCGGTTCTAACGAGTACTCACACTCTATATTTTGGGCAGAAATAAGAAACATATCACAAGTTTTCATCTAAATATTTTCGTTTTATCAGTGGTAAAGTTTACAATGCATTTGTATAGGCATATTTTCGTGATGCAACATCAAATATGCACATAGTTTGTAGAATAATGCAAGATACCCGGTCATTTTTATCCTTCTGACCTGGCGATATGAGTAACCCTGAGTAACTCGTACTACACCTGTCTCAAATAAATGTTCATGGTCCCAAGGTAGTTTGAATCATTATTAGACAATATGCCTATAACTTTTGAAATCTTAGATAATAAACACTGACATAGCGTTTTCTTGTTGTCTTCATTTACCCCAAAATCAGTTTTCGCTTGTTATGCTCATCCACCCCCCCCCCCCCCCCCCCCCCCACACACACACACACACCCAAATCACCTTCATACAATAAACCCCCTATAGAGATTAAGGTCCGCAACATTCTTTTGTCGAGATTAACCGGGAAATATTTTCTACGGTCATTGTCTCCATTTGTTGATTCAAGAACGACAGTTGCAAGTTTCTATCGAACAAATGTGCACTGTAACGGTTTATACATTGCAGTGAACAGTGAAATCAATACATAGAGGATTTGTACTTTTTTTGAGGTGAATACCAAAAATATTTCATCAAGTGTGTTGAAAATTCGGATGTTTTCAACACACGAGATGAAAAACTTTTGGTATCCGCCGAAAAAAAAGTATATTTTTTTTTTTCTTTTTATTTTATCATTTATTAGGACGAAAATTGATCCGGGCCCCGCCCATCGGGGCTTGAAGAAATATGGGCCCCGTCAAGCGATTTTGGTACTTATCGCCTATGCGAGCAGCGAAGGTTCAGGCGAGCCTGCGCATCCGCGCAGTCTCGCCAGAACCTTCGCTGCTCGCTCATACAAGCAGTGAGTCAAGAGGAACCTTCAGACAGAAAGCCATATCCCTGGCCCCTCTGAATGGCTGGGCATGCGCAGTTAAAATTTGTCACGACGGAATGCTCGAAGACACAAATTCGCTTGGCGGGGCTCATTTATTAGAACGATAATTGATCCGGGCCCCGCCCATCGGGTCTTGAAGGAATATATTGACTGCATGATGCTTCCACGCAGAGCTGAAAACGACCGAATACGAGTACTGGTAAACCGCTTACAGGATCTAAGCCTTCCCAGGCAAAGCAGTGCGAGTGGGAACGTCCATGCTATTGGTTTCATTGGGCGACAGGGCTTGAAAAGTCATGTCATCTCAATGTCGGGTAAAAGTCCCACAAAATTGGAAGCAACGTCTCCAAAATGACCTATACAGCGTTGACGGGGACGTTAAACCTTAAATCAAACAAACGATAGTTGCTCGATTGTATCGTACGTCACAATTTTAACCTTGCTATGACGTCACAAAAGTCAGTTTCAAAACATAAACAGATGATTATTTTGAATACAGCATTTTTGCAATTCAAGATATTTTACAGAATTATTTTATCGATAACATATGACTTTTGGCGAGAAAAAGTAGTTCGGGCTGCTACTGTGAAAATAACAAGGTCATGTTATTTTTCATAGTGTGAAAATATCATTTTTATTTGTTTGAGCTATACTTTGATTTCACTGCAAAGTATAAAATAAAGGAGCAGTCCCTATAAGGCCCATTTTATGGCCCCTTTTGATTTTCTTTAAACTTTGCAGACTCAAAATAGGATGTATTTGCTGTAATGTGGTGAAATTTCAGATCCGCAGATGTAATGGTATTGGCTCTATGAGCAACCAAAGTGGGTGGGGTAATTCAACCCCATTGAGAGACCCGTGGTTCTTACGCTATTATCTCTAGCACAAAGCATCCTGGCAAGTGAGTCTTTTTAGCATTGTTTTGACCTTTATAGATGTTAAACATAATGTATATGTTTTTGTGGAAAAATTCTTCGTTTTACCACTATACTCACTTATAAGTCGTACCTAAATTTCAGCTAAATTTACTAACCGTCTTTACGCAAAACCACAACATAAGTTTATTTCCAAAGCTACTGCAAAAGTACTTGACAGGGATAATTAAGATATAATGGGCATTGCCAAATTATGAGCATTTCTTTCTTCTGTAATTACTTATAGAGTTATCTGCCCCTGAATCCATCTTTTGACATATTTTCTGTCATATTTAAAATCTATTGATATATGGCAAAATGTTTCTTCAAAACAGTCAAAAATTCAGCACACAATGATTTTCTGTCGATCTTATGAAGCTATCAGGTGATTTGTAAATATCTTCTTTGATAATGACTTAAACAATATGAGTGGGTTAAATACACCCCTTTGGTATTTCTACTGCAAAACTTCCTTGGCTTTATGTCAACTCATCTTCATAAATCTATCTTACTGACAATTAAGATGAAGTTAGAAAAGCGCAACTTTCTCATAATCTTTAGAATAAGTCTCCTTTTAGGTCATACTAACCTATAACATTGAAATATTACTGAACTTAATAAATCTTGCATTACATCAAAACATTTATTTTGAAGCTTTTCTGTTGATTTTACATGTATTTGGAACTGCAGCCAAAATGGTTAGTAGAAAACGGTGGTTCATCTTGTCCAGATTCCATATATGCTTTCAGGTAAACCAAGAAATGATGCTTGCAGAGCCCTTTAAGCACTGGCTTACCCAGTCCCTTCACTTGTATATCATTTTGGAGCCTTCAATAGTCTCCGGCCTTAGATTCTGGTACTCTTTGAGCCTTTCATTTAACTCTTGACACCACATACATGGTCGACCAACTGGTAGGTGTTGTTTTTAGCTCACCTGTCACGTAGTGACGAGGTGAGCTTTTGGGATCACTTTTTGTCCGTCGTCCGTCGTGCGTGCGTCCGTCCGTCCGTCCGTGTGTGCGTGCGTGCGTCCGTAAACAATTTCAAATAAGTATATCTCTAATACCCCATGGCCAATCTTGATCAAATTTCATGTGAAGCATCATCAGGTAGGGGGAAAGGCTGCATAAGGTTTTTGGGCTGATCAGATTGAAATTCTGGTTGCCATGGCAACATATAGCTCCCATAGACTTATAAAGGGAAAAATTTTAAAAATCTTCTTCTCTGAAACCACAGGGCCCAGAGCTTAGATATTTAGCATGTAGCAAGGGCAAGTGGTCAACTACATAATTCCTGCGAATCATGCCCCTGGGTGCCAAATGGGCCACGCCCCGGGGCCCCTTTGCTCCCATAGACTCATAATGGAAAAAAAGCTTCAAAAATCTTCTTCTCTGAAACCACAGGGCACAGAGCTTAGATATTTAGCATGTAGCAATGGCAAGTGGTCACCTACATAATTCCTGCCATTCATGCCCCTGGGTTCAAAATGGGCCACGCCCCGGGGCCCCTTCGCTCCCATAGACTCATAATGGAGAAAAAGCTTAAAAAATCTTCTTCTCTGAAACCACAGGGCCCAGAGCTTATATATTTAGCATGTAGCAATGGCAAGTGGTCACCTACATAATTCCTGCCAATCATGCCCCTGGGTTCAAAATGGGCCACGCCCCGGGGCCCCTTAGCTCCCATAGACTCATAATGGAAAAAAAGCTTCAAAAATCTTCTTCTCTGAAACCACAGGGCCCAGAGCTTAGATATTTAGCATGTAGCAACGGTAAGTGGTCACCTACATAATTCCTGCCAATCATGCCCCTGGGTTCCAAATGGGCCACGCCCCGGGGCCCTTTCACTCCCATAGACTCATAATGGAAAAAAAGCTTCAAAAATCTTCTTCTCTGAAACCACAGGGCCCAGAGCTAAGATATTTAGCATGTAGCAACGGCAAGTGGTCACCTACATAAATCCTGCCAATCATGCCCTTGGGGTCCAAATGGGCCACGCCTTGCGGCCCCTTAGCTCCCATAGACTCCTAATGGAAAAAAGCTTAAAAAATCTTCTTCTCTGAAACCACAGGACCCAGAGCTTAGATATTTACCATGTAGCAACGGCAAGTGGTCACCTACATAAATCCTGCCAATCATGCCCTTGGGGTCCAAATGGGCCACACCCTGCGGCCCCTTAGCTCCCTTAGAATCATAATGGAAAAAAGCTTCAAAAATATTCTTCTCTGAAACAACAGGGCCCAGAGCTAAGATATTTAGCATGTAGCAACGGCAAGTGGTCACCTACATAATTCCTGCCAATCATGCCCTTGGGTTCCAAATGGGCGACACCCCAGGGCCCCTTAGCTCCCATAGATTCATAATGGAAAAAAGCTTCAAAAATCTTCTTCTCTGAAACCATAGGGCCCAGAGCTTAGATATTTAGCATGTAGCAACGGCAAGTGGTCACCTACATAATTTCTGCCAATCATGCCCCCGGGGTCCAAACGGGCCACGCCCCGGGGCCCCTTAGCTCCTATAGACTCATAATGGAAAAAAGCTTCTTCTCTGAAACCACAGAGCTCAGATATTTAGCATGTAACAACGGCAAGTGGTAACCTACATAAATCCTGCCAATCATGCCCCTGGGGTCCAAATGGGCCACGCCCCAGGGCCCCTTAGTTCCCATAGACTCATAATGGAAAAAAAAAGCATCAAAAATCTTCTTCCCTGTAACCACAGGGCCCAGAGCTTAGATATTTAGCATGTAGCAACGGCAAATGGTCACCTACATAATTCCTGCCAATCATGCCCCTGGGTTCCAAATGGGCCACACCCCGGGGCCCCTTTGCTCCCATAGACTCATAATGGAAAAAAAAAAAACTTCAAAAATCTTCTACCCTGAAAGCACAGGGCCCAGAGCTTAGATATTTAGCAGGTAGCAACGGCAAGTGGTCACCTGCATTATTCCTGCCAATCATGTCCCTGGGGTCCAAACGGGCCACGCCCCGGGGCCCCTTAGCTCCTATACACTCATAATGGAAAAAAGCTTAAAAAATCTTCTTCTCTGAAACCACAGGGCCCAGAGCTTAGATATTTAGCATGTAGCAATGGCAAGTGGTCACCTACATAATTCCTGCCAATCATGCCCCTGGGGGTCTAAACGGACCTAGCCCCGGGGCCCCTAAGCTCCCATAGACTCATTATGGAAAAAAAAGCTTCAAAAATCTTCTTCTCTGAAACCACAGGGCCCAGAGCTTAGATATTTAGCATGTGGCAATGACAATTGTTCACCTACATAAATCCTGCCAATCATGCCCCTGGAATCCAAATGGGCTAAACCCTGGGACCCTCTTAGCTCCCATAGACTCATAATGGAAAAAAAGCTTCAAAAATCTTCTTCTCTGAAGCCAAAGGGCCCAGAGCTTAGATATTTAGCTTGTAACAATGGCAAGTGGTCACCTACATAATTCATGCCAATCATGCCCCTGGGGTCCAAACGGACCATGCCCTGGGGCCCCTTAGCTCCCATAGACTCCTAATAGAAAAAAGCTTCAAAAATCTTCTTCTCTGAAACCACAGGGCCCAGAGCTTAGTATTTAGCATATAGCAACGGCAAGTGGTCACCTACATAAATCCTGCCAATCATGCCCCTGGGGTCCAAATGGTCTGCACCCTGGGACCCCTTAGCTCCCATAGACTCCTAATGGAAAAAAGCTTAAAAAATCTTCTTCTCTGAAACCACAGGACCCAGAGCTTAGATATTTACCATGTAGCAACGGCAAGTGGTCACCTACATAAATCCTGCCAATCATGCCCCTTGGGCCGGAATTGTCCACGCCCATGGCCCATTAGCTACCATGGATGGACTTAAAATGGAAAAAAAGCTTAAAATGGAAAAAACAAACTTCAAAAATATTCTTCTCTGAAACCATAAGGTCCAGAGCTTTGGTATTTAGCATGTAGCAATGTGGAGTGGTTGCCTACATGAATCCTGCCTGAGTCTTGCCCCTGGGGTTCAAATTGGCCAAATCCTGTGGGCTTCTTAACTCCAATAAACTTATACTGGAAAAAAAAGCTTCAAAAATATTCTTCTCTGAAACCATGAAGTACGGACCTTAGATATTTAGTATATAGCAACATAAAATGGTCGCCTACATAAATCCTGTCAGCCATGCCTTTTGGGTCAAAATTTACCTATGGACTTATACTGAAAAAAAAAATCAAAAATCTTCTTCTCTAAAGCCATAAGGTCCAGAGTTCAGATATTTAGTATGTAGCAATGTCAAGTGGTCTCCTACACTTTTTTTCTGGTACACAGGTGAGCGATATAGGGCCATTGGGCCCTCTTGTTTTATGAATTTACCTATCAAGTGATTTCGACAGCCAGTCTTAAATAGATTATCAGCTTTGGCTGACCAACAATTGCTTAGGGATTTGACAGGAAGCAGATCCTGATTTAGACACCGACAGTTATGGTAGAAATCCAGTAAACGAAACAAGCATACAATAATTTACACCTGAACCCATGTTGATGGTTGGCTGGACATATAGGGTCCTTCATCCCACTGGTAGTCTGTGCTACTGACCATTCTAAGGCAGTGGTTCTGATGTGGTTCATGTAATAATTTGGCTTGTTGATGTCCCCTTTGTGTGTTACATTTGCTGTGTGTATTTTGTTTAACATTTTTATCACCCCTTGTGAGGAAGAAATTTTGATCTTTGCATATATATGTGTTTTGGCTGTCCTTGATTTGACCACATCTTGTGATGGTGGCTTTCCTTGAACCTTTCCTTTTTACTTTTGTTAATGGGTTAACAAGTCTGGTGTTTGACATTGGTGTGTTTGTCTTCTATCCTGTTCTCTATCAGACCGAGAAGGATGTTACTGTTACAAATGAATTTAGTGCTATGTATATACCCGGTAACCATCTATCCTTTCTATTCATCTTCATCAGACACACTTGATGCACTCCAAGTGTCTATGGCTGCATCTACGACGTGGTCTATGTGAGCTCTGTTAAGTTTAGTGTCATTATTTTCTGTATTGTATCTAAAGAAACTTAAGTACCAGAGTACATATGCTATATGTGCACAGCATCCAACTGTGCGTGCCCCACTTCGGCACCGACAGTACCACCCACTAATGGATTTAGTCCTTGACTGCACTCGATCCATAAACTATTACGTTTTGCTGGTCAGCCCCCCGCCCATAGGAGCTTGAAGAAATATATAGGCTGCATGATGCTTCCACGCAGAGCTGAAATCGGCCCGCACACTAGTTCTGGTAAACGGCTTAGAGGATCTAAGCCTGTCCAGGAACAGCGGTGCGAGGCTGTCCAGGAACCGCTGTCCGTGCTAATAAACCCTATTGGTTTCATTGGGCGACAGGGCTTGAGATGTCATTTCACCTCAATGTCGGGAAAAAGTCCCACAAAATTGGAAGCACCGTCTCCAAAATGACCTTTACAGTGTTGACGGGCACGTTAAACCTCATATCAAACAAACAAAACGTTTTGCTGGAAGTATGCCTGGAAAGAATCTGGGCTTTGAATATACTTTCCTCCTCTTTAGGGATCAAGATTTTATACCGCCCATTCTCATTGGAATGCTCATCTGAGTAACACTGAGCTTGTTGTAGCTGATATATGCCCATGCTCAAATCCCTAAGCTCATTTTCAGCTAGTTGAGGAAACTTCTAAACCTGCATCCTGCACCCTTTTCCCATTTAACACGTTTTCCCCCAAACATATTATAGTACTTTTCCATGCAGCTTGTTAGGACTTTTCCCCAATGCCATCATTCTTTTGGTGGCCGGATTTGAACCAAGCACCTTTCGATTGTAAGTCTAACGCACTAGCCACTGAGCTATCAAGGCTATTTACTTTAAATAGAATGTGATGTAGAGCAAAAGAATAAATATAAAAATTCATGTAAAAACAAGATGTGTTTGTGAAACACTGATGCCCCTGGACAGCGCATGCTAAATATGAAAGCAGTTCCACTAAGCAATCGAAAGAAATGGCCAATGTTCAAGTCTTAAAAAGTAGGTCAAGGTCACAAGGTAAAAACTTATGAGATCATTGGAAAGGTCTTGTGACATAGAATGAATATGTGAAATATGAAAGCCCTATCACTTACCAATCGAAAGTTATGGCCAATGTTAAAGTTTTTAAAAAGTAGGTCAAACTTCAAGGTAAAAGTCATTAGGTCAAAATTATGGTACCACTGGAAAGGTCTTGTGAAAAAGAATGCACATGTGAAATATGAAAGCCCTATCACTTACCAATCAAAAGTTATGAACTATGTTAAATTTTTTTAAAAGCAGGTCAAATGTCAAGGTTAAGGTCACGAGGTCAAAAGCTATCGTACCACTAGAACGGTCTTGTGACAAGGAATGCATATTTGACATATGAAAACCCTACCACTTACCAATCAAAAGTTATGGCCAATGTTAAAGTTTTTAAAAAGTAAGTCGAATGTCAAGGTCACAAGGTCAAAAATTATGCTACCACTGGAAAGGTCTTGCGACAAGGACTGCACTTGTGAAATATGAAAGCCCTATCACTTACCTATCGAAAGTTATGGCCAATGTTAAAGTTTTTAAAATTTTTGGAAAAAGTAGGTCAAAGGTCAAGGTCAAGGTTACGAGATAAAAAATTATGGTACCACTGGAAAGGACTTGTTATAAGGTATACACATGTGAAATATAAAAGCTCTATCTATTGCCATTCAATAGTTATGCCCGATGTTAATTGTTTTGTAGGCAGACAGACAGACAGATCAAAAACTATTTGCCCCCCCCCCCCCCCCACCCCCGAATCTCGATTCCGGGGGCATAATAAGTGTTGTCATCCAATAAAAGATCAATTTCTTTATTTCTAGACATTTCTGTTGTAATGATTGTGAACAGTTATTGTTTCTACCATCAATTATAGTATGCGCTAGTTCTTACTGTTCACAAGTATGATTTGTGAAGATGAATTGACATAAAGCCAAGGAAATTTTGCAGTAAAAATAGCAAAGGGGTGTATTTGACCCACCCATATTGTTTTAAGTCAATATCAAAGAAGATATGTATAAATCACCTAATAGCTTCATTAGATCGACAGAAAACCATTGTTTCCTGATTTTTTGACTGGATTTGAAGAATCCTTTTCGCATATATTTATAGATTTTAAATATGACAGAAAATATGACAAAAATGGATTCAGGGGCAGATAACTCTATATGTAATTATAGAAGAAAGGAATGCTCATAATTTGGCAATGCCTATTGTATCTCAATTATCCCTGTCAAGTACCTTTGCAATAGCTTTGGAAATAAACTTACGTTGTGGTTTTGCGTAAAGACGGTCAGTAAATTTAGCTGAAATTTAGGTACGATTTATAAGTGAGTATAATGGTAAAGTGAAGAATTATTCCACAAAAAACATATACATTATGTTTAACATCTATAAAGGTCTAAACAATACTAAAAAGACCCACTTGCCAGGATGCTTTGTGCTAAAGATAATAGCGTAAGAACCACAGGTCCCTCAATGGAGTAGAATTACCCCACCCACTTTGGTTGCTCATAGAGCCAATACCATTACATCTGCGGATCTGAAATTTCACCATGTTAAAGCAAATACATCCTATGTTGAGTCTGCAAAGTTTCAAGAAAATCAAAAGGGGCCATAAAATGGGCCTTATAGGGACTGCTCCTTTCTGAAACAAATGAAATGATATCAATCACTAGTGTAAAGACATTGTATCATTTCACTGGCTCTAAAAACTTAGCAGGATGGCAGGACAGCATGATGAAACATGTTAAATTAGCAGGATGGCAGGACAGCAGGATGAAATATTAAGTCAGCAGGATGGCAGGACAGCAGGATGAAACTAATGATTTAGGAGGATGGAAGAACAGCAGGATGAGAAATTCTTCTGAATTTCAAAATATTTACCATCATGTTGTAGGCACCTAAAAGCTATATAAGAAACTAGAAATCAAATTTAGCCCTTCCCCGTATTTAAAGCGTACGGCCGCGAAAACCCAATTTTCGTCCTGCCACAAATACACCCAGATGAAAAATTGTTTCAAATCTTAAAACTTTTACCATCATGTTGTAGGCAACAAAAATCTATGTAAGAAAGTGAAAATTAAATTTAGCTCCTATCAGCGTTTAAAGCGTACGGCCTTGAAAACTCAATTTTCATCCTGCTGGAAATGCAACATCAATTTTCATCCTGTTGAACCTGTCAAGTTAGCAGGATGGCAGCACAGCAGGATGAGAAATTCTTCTGAATTTCAAAATATTTACCTACATGTTGTAGGCACTTAATAAACTATGTTAGAAACTAGAAATCAAATTCAGCCCTTTCCCGTCTTTAAAGCGTACGGCCGCGAAAACCGAACTTTCGTCCTGCCACAAATACACCCAGATGAAAAATTGTTTCAAATCTTAAAACTTTTACCATCATGTTGTAGGCAACAAAAATCTATGTTAGAAAGTAAAAATTCAATTTGGCTCCTCATCAGCGTTTAAAGCGTACGACCTTGAAAACTGAATTTTCATCCTGCTGGTAATGCTTCATCAAATTTCATCCTGCTGAACCTGTCAAGTAAGCAGGATGGCAGCACAGCAGGATGAGAAATTCTTCAGAATTTCAAAATATTTACAACCATGTTGGAGACATCCAAAAACTATGTAAGAAACTAGAAATCAAATTTAGCCCTTTCCCGTCTTTAAAGCGTACGGCCGCGAAAACCATTTTCGTCCTGCCACAAATTCACCCAGATGAAAAACTGTTTCAGATCACAAAACATTTACCATCATGTTGTAGGCAACAAAAATCTATGTAAGAAAGTGGAAATTAAATTTGGCTCCTATCAGCGTTTAAAGCGTACGGCCGTGAAAACTCAATTTTCATCCTGCTGGAAATGCAACATCAATTTTCATCCTGCTGAACCTGTCAAGTTAGCAGGATGGCAGCACAGCAGGATGAGAAATTCGTCTGAATTTCAAAATGTTTACCAGCATGTTGTAGGCAACAAAAATCTATGCAAGAAAGTGGAAATTAAATTTGGCTCCTACCAGCGTTTAAAGCGTACGGCCTTGAAAACTCAATTTTCATCCTGCTGGAAATGCAACACCAATTTTCATCCTGCTGAACCTGTCAAGTTAGCAGGATGGCAGCACAGCAGGATGAGAAATTCTTCTGAACTTCAAAATATTTACCACCATGTTGTGGGCACCTAAAAACTATGTAAGAAACTAGAAATCAAATTGAGCCCTTTCCCGTCTTTAAAGCGTACGGCCGCGAAAACCCAATTTTCGTCCAGCCACAAATTCGCCCATATGAAAAATTGTTTCAAATCACAAAACATTTACCATCATGTTGTAGGCAACTAAAATCTATGTAAGAAGTGGAAATTCAATTTGGCTCCTATCAGCGTTTGAAGTATACGGCCGTGAAAACTCAATTTTCATCCTGCTGGAAATGCAATATCAATTTTCATCCTGCTGAACCTGTCAAGTTAGCAGGATGGCAGCACAGCAGGATGAGCTATTCTTCTGAATTTCAAAATATTTACCATCATGTTGTAGGCAACAAAAATCTATGCAAGAAAGTGGAAATTAAATTTGGCTCCTACCAGCGTTTAAAGCGTACGGCCTTGAAAAATCAATTTTCATCCTGCTGGAAACGCAACACCAATTTTCATCCTGCTGAACCTGTCAATTTAGCAGGATGGCAGCACAACAGGATGGGAATTCTTTTAAATTTCAAAATATTTACCACCATGTTGTAGGCATCTAAAAACTATGTTAGAAACTAGAAATCAAATTTAGCCCTTTCCCGTCTTTAAGGCGTACGGCCGCGAAAACCCATTTTTCGTCCTGCCACAAATTCACCCAGATGAAAAATTGTTTCAAATCACAAAACATTTACCATCGTGTTGTAGGCAACAAAAATCTATGTAAGAAAGTGGAAATTAAATTTGGCTGCTATCAGCGTTTAAAGCGTACGGCCATGACAACTTAATTGTTATCCTGCTGGAAATGCAACACCAATTTTCATCCTGCTGAACCTGCCATGTTAGCAGGATGGCAGCACAGCAGGATGAGAAATATTTTGAAATTCAGAAGAATAACTCATCCTGCTGTGCTGCCATCCTGCTAACTTGACAGGTTCAGTAGGATGAAAATTGATATTGCATTTCCAGCAGGATGAAAATTGAGTTTTCACGGCCGTACCCTTTAAACGCTGATAGGAGCCAAATTGAATTTCCACTTCTTACATAGATTTTAGTTGCCTACAACATGATGGTAAATGTTTTGTGATTTGAAACAATTTTTCATATGGGCGAATTTGTGGCTGGACGAAAATTGGGTTATCGCGGCCGTACGCTTTAAAGACGGGAAAGGGCTCAATTTGATTTCTAGTTTCTTGCATAGTTTTTAGGTGCCCACAACATGGTGGTAAATATTTAAAAGTTCAGAAGAATTCTCATCTTGCTGTGCTGCCATCCTGCTAACTTGACAGGTTCAGCAGGATGAAAATTGGTGTTGCATTTCAAGCAGGATGAAAAATGAGTTTTCAAGGCCGTACGCTTCAAACGCTGGTAGGAGCCAAATTTAATTTCCATTGTCTTGCATAGATTTTTGTTGCCTACAACATGATGGTAAATTTTGAAATTCAGACGAATTTCTCATCCTGCTGTGCTGCCATCCTGCTAACTTGACAGGTTCAGCAGGATGAAAATTGATGTTGCATTTCCAGCAGGATGAAAATTGAGTTTTCACGGCCGTACGCTTTAAACGCTGATAGGAGCCAAATTTAATTTCCACTTTCTTACATAGATTTTAGTTGCCTACAAATGATGATAAATGCTTTGTGATTTGAAACAATTTTTCATCTTGGCGAATTTGTGGCTGGACGAAAATTGGGTTTTCGCGGCCGTACGCTTTAAAGTCGGGAAAGTTCTAAATTTGATTTCTAGTTTCTTACATAGTTTTTAGGTGCCCACAACATGGTGGTAAATAATTTGAAGTTCAGAAGAATTTCTCATCCTGCTGTGCTGCCATCCTGCTAACTTGACAGGTTCAGCAGGATGAAAATTGGTGTTGCATTTCCAGCAGATGAAAATTGAGTTTTCAAGGCCGTACGCTTTAAACGCTGGTAGGAGCCAAAATTTAATTTCCACTTTCTTGCATAGATTTTTGTTGCCTTCAACATGATGGTAAATATTTTGAAATTCAGACGAATTTCTCATCCTGCTGTGCTGCCATCCTGCTAACTTGACAGGTTCAGCAGGATGAAAATTGATGTTGCATTTCCAGCAGGATGAAAATTGAGTTTTCACGGCCGTACCCTTTAAACGCTGATACGAGCCAAATTTAATTTCCACTTTCTTACATAGATTTTAGTTGCCTACAATATGATGGTAAATGTTTTGTGATTTGAAACATTTTTTCATCTAGGCGAATTTGTGGCTGGACGAAAATTGGGTTTTCGCGGCCGTACGCCTTAAAGACGGGAAAGGGCTGAATTTGATTTCTAGTTACTAACATAGTTTTTAGGTGCCCACAACATGTTGGTAAATATTTTGAAATTCAGAATAATTTCTCATCCTGCTGTGCTGCCATCCTGCTAACTTGACAGATTCAGCAGGATGAAAATTGGTGTTGCATTTCCAGCAGGATGAAAATTGAGTTTTCAAGGCCGTACGCTTTAAACGCTGATAGGAGCCAAACTTAATTTCCTTTTTATTACATAGATTTTTGTTGCCTACAAATGATGGTAAAAGTTTTGTGATTTGAAACAATTTTTCATCTGGGTGAATTGTGGCAGGACGAAAATAGGGTTTTCGCAGCCGTACGCTTTAAAGACGGGAAAGGGCTAAATTTGATTTCTAGTTTCTAACATAGCTATAGTTGCCAATAACATGGTTGTATATATTTTGAAATTCAGAACAAGTTTTCATCCTGCTGTTCTTCCATCCTCCTAAATGATTAGTTTCATCCTGCTGTCCTGCCATCCTGCTGACTTAATATTTCATCCTGCTGTCCTGCCATCCTGTTCACTTATTATGTTTCATCCTGTTGTCCTGACATCCTGCTATTTTAATGTTTCATCCTGCTGTCCTGCCATCCTGCTGACTTAACATGTTTCATCCTGCTGTCCTGCCATCCTGCTAACTTTGTCGAGCCCATTTCACTAGTGACTGTTACCATTTATATTGTTTCACTGTAATGAGCGGGAACTACAGTTTGGTTTACTTTCGCGTCGACAAAAATCATGATTTTGTTTTTTATTTTTAGTTAGTACAAAGAATACTGTTGGCTAATACCGTTAGTGTGATATTAAAAAAAATGCATGTGTAGGCGTCCCATCAACAGCCATTACGCAAACACGCCTATAAAAATACATTGCCATATTTATCGCCGAAAAAAAGAAAATTTTATGATGAAAAAGTGTGATATTTTTCTTATTTCTGCTCCAAATATAGATTGTGGGCACTCGTTAGAACCGCCTCATCGAGGCGATTCTAACGAGTACCCATAATCTATATTTTAGAGCAGAAATAAGAAAAAATAAGGTATACCCCCGGAAACCCCAGTTTTACTATATAAAAGTGTGGTTCAAGGGGGTCAAAATTATATAGGCGTGTTTTCGTGATGATCACTAAATTTTGAGTGTCTCCTTTTTGATGACACACATTTCAGAAATAAATGGCACAAAAATGCCTCACAGATTTAGCTATTTTTGGTACAAATATACAATGCATACCGGTTCACTTAACATGCGAAATGGCCGAGTAAGAGTTTGTGCGAGGAAGTAGTTAGTAGGGAAATATGTGCTCAAATCAGAGTAATTTTTTTAACGCTGTCGGGAACAATCGAGCGCTACCGATCGTTGGCGCATGCCGCTTAGAGCGTTTAAAATTAAATGGAAATCGAAAAACCACGAAATATTCTTTAAAATACCTTGAAAAAGCATTCTTTGAACTGTAAACATGCTGTATTCAAAATGGCGATTTTGTTTTTAATACAATAGTTAAGACGTCATGGCCAGGTCAAAATTTTGGCGTATTATTGATCAATTACCTTAAGTTCCCTAATAAATTTTAAAAATAAAAAGAAAATTTACTTTTGTCGACGGATACCGAAAGTATTTCATTACGTGCTTCGCACTCGTGAAATTTCGGATGTTTTCAATACACTCGATGAAATATTTTCGGTATCCACCTCAAAAAAGTCATATAAAAAAAAAGGTTGTGAAACACATCTACTAACTCGAGCCAAAGTTACACAGCTACAGCGTCCAATCCGACCGATCATAAGTCTTTGTCGCACATCACGATTCGAAGAGCGCTACTGAGTTTCTGTAATGTATTGTTTCTCTTGAGACAGCCCAAAATCACAAGACTTGATTCATCAGTGCTAATTACCTTAAAATCCATTCCCCGTGGAGCCATATGCTTTATTTCACTACTATTCATTTTGTAACCAAAATGAACTTCACTTACAATACTAACTAGTAGTTTAGTGTCAATTTGACAAGTAATCTACACATAAATACCTGGTCACTGTAATGTCACGCGATCGAGTGAGGAATGGCGGATTTTTTTAACGGGTGATGTTGTGCGCAATTCTTTTGGATTTTAAGCTATTTCTTGGAATTAGAAATAGACAAAATTTTTACCAGGTGAACAATATTTATGCATCAATGTGATGGCAGGGTCAAATAAGAAAAACAAAAGGAAGAAAAGTGTTAATTCTCCGGATAATACCAGTGAAGAGACTAAACAAAAGAAAATGGCGGCATCTCCTCAGAGCAGTCAACAATACCCACAGGCAGGTCAGTTTTCATATTTGAACATGCTACAGTCGGGCATGAATAACAATCAACAAGGCTATCCAATGAACAATAGTATGTCAGGCATGCCTACTTGCATGAGTCCACCGTTATTTCCCCAAACACAAATTCAACCACCTATGCAAAGTTCACCGTTACCAAACCCAGACATTCTTAATAAAATATTTTCGAGACTTGAGTGTATTGACTCGAAACTTTTGAGGCTAGATAAAATTGAAAAGTCCGTCTCGGAGATTTCTTCAAAAGTTGAGAAAATGGACGATAAAGTGGTTTCATTAGAATCAAAGATGGAATCTATTGAAAGAAGTCGGCAGTTCGATTCCCAAAGTATGACTGAATTAAATAAAAAGCAGAACGACATGCATAAGGATCTGACTGATATTAAAAAGACTCAAACTATCTTGGCAGAAAGTGAGGCTAGAATCAAGGAGCAACTAACTGACCTAAAATGTAGAGAAATGCGGGATAATCTTTTGTTTTATAACGTGCCGGAAGAGCGCGGAGAGACGGACGACGCATGCGTGGAGAAGCTCTTTCACATCGTATAAACATATTTTATTGCGTATTTCAAGCAAAGGGGTTGGGCCACAGCTCTTTCACATTATGGAAGCAGACTTGAAAATCGATGATGCGCGGAGGGATATTAAGTTACAGAGAGCACATAGGATCGGTAGATACATTAACGGGAAAACCAGACCGATTGTGGCCAAATTTGCGTATTACCCGGATCGTGAGCGTGTGAGAAAAGCTGGATCAGTACTACGGGACACTGGATCAGTTTATGGTGTCAGTCAACAGTACTCGAAAGAAGTTCAGGAGCGCCGAAGAGCGCTTGTACCTATTATGAAGCAAGCGAGACTTAGCGGTAGAGAGGCGTATATTGTAGTGGATAAACTCTATATAGATAAAACGCTCTATAGAGGCCCGGTTTCCCCCGTCCCCCCCCTGCTTCAGCACCGGTATCGGGCTTATTCCGGAGACCTGCACCAGGATCAGTCTCTGATCCAGTTCCTGGTGCAGCTCCCGGGCATTTACCTTCAAGTGGTGGTGCTGCAGCATCGGAGGCAGAGGCAGTGGCAACGGATACTGGGTCTCAATTGACCGGAGAAACACATAAGTATATTGGAGATATGGGCACACAACAAAGTATGGAAACAGAGAATATCGTGTTGTAGGGACATGCTGAAAGTGAATTGTCTGTTTTATGCTGGAATGTGGAAGGGTTGACTGCTGCAAAAACAACTTGTGATAACTTTAGTTCTTTACTAGCAGAATATAATATAATATGTCTTCTGGAATCATGGACAACTAAAGTGTCAAAAATTGAAATTAGCGGTTATAGAACTTTGGTGCATTCATATAGGAGATTTATCAATAAGAGGGCGAAAAGGGCTAGAGGTGGTATCATAATATATGTCAGAGAAAATATTCATAAGGGGGTGAAAATGATAAAAAATGAACTGAATTGTATCGTTTGGTTAAAACTAGAAAAACAGTATTTTGGTTTAAAAGATGATATATACTTAGGAATTACATACATTGTTCCTGAAAATTCATCGATCCACGCAATGTATGATACGAATCTGTTTAGTAAATTAGAAGCAGATATAACGTTATATTCTTCAAAGGGTGTGGTCTTTTTAGCAGGTGACTTAAATAGTAGGACAAGTTTAAAACACGATTTTGTCGAAAATGCTTTCGGACGGTCAGACGATAATTTGAATATATCTGATAATATAGCGATACCGAGAATATCGAAAGACAAAAATGTTAACAGGTTTGGTGACTTGCTTTTAGATATGTGCAAAGCAACTGGGATGTGTATTGTAAATGGTAGATTGTATGGTGATGTGAATGGGTCATATACATGCATGACAGCTAACGGCGAAAGCGTAGTAGATTATTTGCTAACGGCATATTCACATTTTGAATGGTTAACGGATTTTAAAGTACTTCCATTCAATGAGTACTCAAATCATGCGCCCTTGACCTTTGGCTTTCGAGTGAATAATCACGACGTAGGGGAAACAAATCGAGAATGGCAAAGCTTTCAATGGAATGATGAAAATAAAAATACATTTAGGGCTCGTTTAATTAATTATATACCGGCTTTTATGAACGATTTTTCGAATGCCATAAATGACCCCAATACAGATGACAAAATAAATAGTATGACGTCGAAACTTACAAATCTTATTGCAACTGCTGCAGATTCATTATTCTTAAAAAATCACAAGTCGTCCACAAGAGCTAATTTTAATCAAGTATCTAATGCAAAAAGAGAAAGAGCTGCCTGGTATAACAATGAATGTAAAACCAAAAAATCTGTCTTAAAAGATAAAATAAACATTTATAACAATATTAAAAGTGCAGAAAACAGAGAGGCTGTTTTTAAAGCAAGGAAAGACTACAAATTCTTTTGCAGAAAACAGAAAAAATAAGTTTCAGCGAGACAGGTGTCAAAAAATGGACGAAATTAGGCGAAAAAATCCGAAAGAATTTTGGAAACTTTTCAAGCAAACAAGTAATATAAAACAAACAGACATAACTCTGAATCAGTTTTTCAGCCATTTTAAAGGTTTAGCATCAAACGAAATATATAATGAGGATGAAGAGGTTGAAGCTTTTTTGTATAATTTTAATGAAAACCGAAATGAAAACGAGTCTTTGCCGAGCTTTGATGACCTAGATGAACATATTACGAAAGACGAAATTATCCGTGGTATTAGAAACATTAAGCGTAACAAAAGTCCAGGACGAGATGATCTATTGAACGAGTACTTCATTGAATGCAGTGATCTGCTTGTTGAACCGCTAGAAATACTGTTTAATACAGTGTTAGATTCTGGCTGCTTTCCTTTGCGGTGGACGGAGGGTATTATCATACCATTACATAAAAAGGGCTCAACAGACGATACGAATAATTACAGGGGCATTACATTGATAAGCTGTCTCGGTAAATTGTTTACCTCTGTATTAATCGACGTCTTATTAATTGGTCCACCGAAAATGAAATAAGCACGGATGCTCAGTTTGGTTTTAAAGCGGACCATAGTACTGTCGATGCTATATTTGTTCTTCCAAATTTGATAAATATGTATTTGAATAAGAAGCAAAAATTGTACTGTGCTTTTATAGACTTAAAACGAGCTTTTGACACTGTCTATAGACATGGCTTATGGTATAAAATGATAAAGTACGGTATAGACGGCAAGATAATTAAACTTTTGAGAAATATGTATTCCAAGGTAAAGTCATCTGTAAGACATCTTAATTGTTTGTCCGATTTCTTTAATTCTGATGTTGGTTTATTCCAGGGGGAGATTATGTCTCCGTTTTTATTTTTCTTTTTCATAAACGATATCGAACTATCTTTACAGGCAAATACTATGGGTGGTATAACACTTGATCAGATAACAATTTATTTGCTCTTGTTTGCTGATGATGCCGTATTAATATCAGACTCGAAGCAAGGATTACAAAAGTCATTGACACAACTGGAAACATATTGTAATAAATGGAAACTAACCATTAATGTTGAAAAAACAAAAATCATAATTTTTCAGAAAGGTGGACGTATACCACAGGAAACATTTACTCTCTATGGAGAAAATGTAGAGGTTGTAAAGGAATTTAATTATCTAGGGTATGTGGTAAGTTGTGGGGGTCCGTTCAAAAAGCAATACATATATTGGCGGATAAATCCGTAAGAGCAATGGGTTTATTATTCTCGAACATAAGACAAATTCAGATCCCATTTAAAATGTTATTACAGCTATTCGACACTTACGTTAAATCGATTTTGAACTACAGTTGTGAGGTATGGGGGTTTTCGTCTGCTGATAGATGTGAAAGGGTCCATAGAAAATACCTAAAACGGATACTTGGCGTAAAATTAAGTACCAACAATATTGCTCTCTATGGCGAAACTGGCAGATTCCCACTCTTTTTGGATAGATATATCAGGATTATAAAATACTGGTTGAAAATTTCTCGAAGTGATTATAATAATTGTATTGTTAAAACAATGTACTCTTGTCTTCTAGATGAATTGGTAAGGAATGAAAATGTTAAGAATTGGGTTAGGAATGTTAAAGATCTACTGCAGAGATCAGGTTTTCATGATGTTTGGATGTTTCCAGATTCTGTACTTGATAGTAAGTTTATACCTATTTTGAGAACAAGAATAAGAGATCAGTATATTTCCGAATGGAATGAGAACTTGTCATTGTCAAGTTCACTACAGTGGTATAAAGAAATAAAACCTACTATAATAATTTCCTCATATCTAGAAAAACTTGTGAATGTCAAACATAGAAGAGCCATTTCAAAAGTTAGGTTAGCATCATATAATCTTCATATTGAAACAGGAAGGTACAGACAAATAGAAAGAACAGACAGGAAATGCCTATACTGTAATCTGAACGAAATTGAAGACGAGCTACATTTATTCTTGTTTGTCCCCGATATATTACAATAAGAAAAATGTATATTAAGAAATATTATTATACCCGTCCAAGTATGTTTAAATTGATACAATTATTTAATAATGAAAATCTGACACATTTGAAAAATTTGGCAAGATACATTATACAAGCATTTAAACATAGAAATTCTTTAGCAAATGTAATTACTTTGTAATATTGTCGAACATTATTATTATTATTATTATTATTATCATTATTATTGTTATTATTATAACGAGATCAAACGTTATTTAGCACATCAGAAACTTTTATAACATCTGTCCACCCTCCTTGAATTCTTGCCTTGTATTTCGTTTCGACAAGGCAGATTCATGGGACCGTGAACAGATGCAAAAGCTTATAAGAATGGTGTTGCCCGTGGCCTTGTTTGATAAATAAGGCCAGGTCACACCATTCTGGATCATAACATAGTACAAATCCCTAACATCTAATAACTAATATGCTAATAAAATTATGAAAAAGTTTAACGGTTACATAACCCGTTACATAAATCAAGGTTCGAGGTTCGATCCAGGGCTTCTCCAGACCTTAGGATAAGGCTTTATACCGAGTTTCTGTATGACTCCAGATATTGGTGGGACGTAAAAAATTATATACACACACACAGACACCATTTTTGTTACTTACATCTATAGCCGGCATCGGTAGCTCAGTCGGTTGTGCGCCTGACTGTCGATCAGGAGGTCGCGGGTTCGATACTTGTCGGGGTCGACAACATACGTTCGTGGAGATTGATCATGATTTTCTTTTTTTTTTCTTTCTTTCTTTTTTACGGTCTTTCTCTCCCTTCCGCTGATCCAATGGGACAGTTGTCAGTTTCTGACGAAAGAATGTGCACTGTACTGGTTAGCCGCTTACGTATAAGCCTGTCCAGGAAAAGTGTGGATAGGTAAAGTGACCGGTTCAAAAATGACCTAAATAGTGTTGACTGGGCCGTGAAACTCAAATACAAACAAAACACCTTAATAAGCAACGGAACTAAATGAAATTGTTGCTTAGCTTAAACACCGTTCCATCACAGAATAAATAAATAAATAAATAAATAAATAAATAAATAAATAAATAAATAAATAAATAAATAAATAAATAAATAAATGAATAAATAAATCTGCTTCTACATACTGCCTTTTGATAGCATATGTTCATGTCTACTTTGATTTGCTATACTTCATTGGCTCCCACAGAGAGAGAGAGAGAGAGAGAGAGAGAGAGAGAGAGAGAGGAAGACTCTGAAAGTAATAATTTACATGAATATACCAATAATCTATATACAACTTACCACTCTGTAGAAAACATATTATATTCCTATTTTGTAGACTGATGATAACATGTCTGTTCACATTTCAAACTGTATACGCTCGTGCAGTATGCGCGTGCAGAGCATGTTTTGTTACGGTCCGTTATAAGCGACCTACTTATTTTTCACACGTTTTTACGCACTATGATTCAATGAATGAAAGATAGTGTAATACGGAAACGGGCTCATTACAGCAACAAATCTTTCTACTATACTTTGTTGTCGTAATTCTCTGTTCACCTTAAGTTATTATTATTGTCATTATTATTATGATTTTTCTCCGGGTACTCCGGTTTTGGATCAAATAATTATTGACTCGAAATAAGGGAAAAACTTGAGTGGAAAGATTTTTCCAACAACTATCTTAACAACTCATATCGTAGCAAACTTGTCGGACATTAAGACGTCTGGTTGGCGTCGCGGTGATGCAACGTCTTGCCGCGACGCTGATAAGACGTTGATTACGCGTTTGCTACCACCTGGAATTTGATAATTTATGCCATTTATTTCTTTATTACTTTATCTTATCATGCTTATGTGACACCTGTGTGTAGCGTTCTGTTCTGTGTTGTATATGATGATATGATATTTATGTTGACCCATCCAGTAATTCACTTTCATGCCATTCTTCACTTATTTGTTTGTATGTATATATGTTGTATCACGATGAGCTGTATATGCTTAAGTGAATAAATTTGATTGATTGAATATTTTCACAATAACTTGCAAATTCGAGCAAATTTGACAATCACAGCTATAATTAGTACATTGATATTGTAATCGAGGGATACAGATTTGAATAAGTCAGTTGACTTTTTTCTGAATCCCTTTGTATGATACTTGTATTCTTTGTCAACATTACCTGTGTCAAAGATGTATGTATTATACAAAGAAATAAAGTTTAAACCAAAAAAGTAAATATCCTCTATAAGGAAACGTTTCCCATTGGTTTGTTTATTTTCTCCAAATTCAGTCTGGAAAAAACGTAGATACAATGGGATGGCAACTTTTTTTCTTGAAGATTGATCATGGGATATTTTTGGTTGTCAAACAAACAAAAACTGTGTTTCGAACAGTCGTCGTCGCCGCAACTGTGCGTGGGTTCGGACCGTAGAAATGCAAATATTTATTTATACCCGATTATGTCTCCACTATGGCTTGTAATGACGAAACGTCGCTTCCATTGCCGAGAGAATGAATCGTATTCCCGGGATAAAAGATCTTAGTACCGTATTCGCCCTAATTACCGCACATGCTCCTATAAGCGCACACCAAAGCTATTTTTGAAAAGGAAATGCATAAGCGCACACTTTACAGTAATCTCCCCTTGAAGGTCTCATAGTAAATCAATAAAAACTTACCATTATTTCTTCCAACAGTGAAGGCAATGCTTAAGTATCTTTTTCCGTCCCATTTGATATCAGTATGCATCATCTTGGAAGCTGTTGTTTTCATATCAAGTGTGCGCTAATTAGGTAGATTTTTCACCATGATTTTATGACACGATTTTGAAAAAACTAAGCGCTCGGTGCGGTAATTAGGGCGAATACGGTAATATTAAAAAAAAACCCTTATATAGAGTGTACTGCAGTGCGAGATGGCCTTATATGCGCTATATGAGAATCCTTTATTGCAGATATCTCTGTAGCGCGGTTGGTAAGGACGTCCGCCACCTCAGTACTAGGCACCGTCGCTACATTTGTGCGTGGGTTTGAACCGTAGTAAAGGCAAATATATAAATATTTTATTTAGTGGTATAAATTTTAAATCTACTTTTTCGTGTATATTATTCATTTTCCCCTAATGTGCCTCAGTCAGGGGATTAAAGAGACAATTATCATATTTAAAACCGTCTTAAATTGAGCTGCTATGAACAGTATTTCACAAGGGGCATTAAAGCAATTATGAACACACCCTGTTTGCTATGATTATAGCAACAAATATCTTTTACCACGTCTTTATAGGCCGGCTAAGGAAAAGCGTGGTAAGGAAATTGCTCGATATGACCTAAATAGTGTTGACTTGGCCGTTACAAAAACGTACAGACAAAATCTGTTGAAAGGCTTCAAGCTTATCTTGTTGTTTGTTTCCGGCGTATAACTGCTCAAATCAGAACAAGAGGCCCACGGGCCACTATGCTCACCAGAGCTCAGGGGGCACAATCCACTGGCAGCTATGTATTTTTTATAAACCATGGTAGCCGATTAAATTTGAACCATATCAGCCTTGTGCCTTCAGAGGACTGATGTCGCTTGAATGTGCTGATGCAAACAACAGACAACAATTGACAACTGTGCATCTGTGGCAACTAATAGGCCTAAAGTCATATGGCAGATAGACCATTGTTTAAGGAATATTTCTATAAAAGTTTGACAAAATATCTTGAAAGGCGTAGATGTCTTTTTTTGATTTTTCAATAGTATAGGTCCATGGACCTATTTATGGAGCGCTGTGATGCAGTGGTAAAGCATCGGATTTGAGATCGAGAGGTAGCCGGTTCGATCCTCGCAAGCGCCCACGTGTTGTTTCCTTGAGTAAGAAACATTATCCACATTGCTTTGTACTGGTTCCTACCCAGGAAAAGAGGGCAACATGGAAGATTAGTACTTGTACTAAATGTGTTACCCTCTATAAATAAGGTCGATTATTATTATTATTATTATTATTATTATTATTATTATTATTAATATTATTGGAAATGCTTAACTTGCCATAGTAACAAACTTAAGAGCCAAATATCATTAAAAACACAAAACCTGTAAAGGCAAATATAGTGAATATTTGCATAAATTCTCAGCCCCATAGAGGATATGGCTTATGAGGAGATAATGTTTTAAGTATTTTTTTTTTATTTATATTTGGAAACCAAAAAAAATGAGCAGTAGGCCGTAAATCATAAGGCAGATAGAAGATTGCTTACAGAATATTTTTATGAAAATTTTACCAAAACATTTGGCAGTAAATGCAAATTTTCAGTTTGCCCCATGGAAAATCTAAGTTGCCATAGCAACCAAACTAAAGAACGACATTTCATAAAAAACACAATACCTGTTCAGGCAAATATGGTGAATATTTTGTTTAAATATCTGCAAAGGCTTGGGGGTAAATACCATTTTTCAATTTTCCCCCGAAACCCAAGGTTGCCATAGCAACCAAACTAACGAGCCGAATTTCAATAATAATAATAATTATAATAAAAAAACTGTTGGCTTAGGGGTGGGGATCTGTAAGGATTCCGAGATACTGGGCCTTTTATGAAGTGGAGGGATGGGGTATAGCCCAGGGCACCCCAGGGGACCCCAATGTTGGTGTCACTGAATGTCCCTAATCATAAGGAATATGGATATATATGGTTATGGGGTGGGGCGCTGAACATTTTCTCAGATATATGGCCTTTTGTGAAGACGAGGGGTGAGACATGGCCCTGTCGCAACCCGGCAGACCCCAAGGTTGGTGTCACTGAACGTGTCTTATCATAAGGAACAAGAGTATATATGGTTTAGGGGTGGGGATATGTAAGGTTTCTAAGATACTGGGCCTTATTATGAAGTGGAAGGGGTAGGGCAATGCCCCGGCGCATCTCGGGCCCCAAGGTTGGCGCCACTGAATGCGTCTTATCATAAGGAACAATACTATGTATGGTTTACAGGTCGGGATCTGAATGGTTTCTGAAATATATGGCCTTTTATGAAGTGGAGGGGGTGGGGCAGGGCACCGGCCCATCCCAGGGGCCCCCAGGTTGGTGTCACTGAATTTGTCCTATCATAAAGAACAATACTATATGTGGTTTAGGGGTGGGGATCTGTAAGGTTTCCGATATATTAGACCTTTTATGAAGTGCAGGGGATGGGGCAAGACCCCAGTGCTTTCGGGGGACCCCAGGTTGGTGTCACCGAATGCGTCTTATCATAAGGAACAAGAATATATGGTTAAGGTGTTGGGATCTTAATGGTTTCTGAGATATATGGCCTTTAATGAAGTGGAAGGGGTGGGGCATGGCCCCGGTCCAACACAGGGGCCAACAGGTTGGTGTCACTGAATGTGTCTTATCCTCAGGAGCAAGAATATATATGGTTTAGGGATGGGGATCTGCAAGGTTTCTGAGATATTGGGCCTGTTATGAAGTGGAGGGGGTGAGGTAGGCAATGGGCACAAACCGGGGGCCCCCAGGTTATGTCACTGAATGCATCTTATCGTAAGGAACAAGAATATATATGGTTTAGGGGTGGGTCGCGGTTTATTTTTGTTATGGTTTGTCTTTGAGTGTTTGTATCGTTTTTGTTTTTGATAGCCAATTGGCCATTTCTTGGGAAAGTAACTGTCCTTTTGGCTTTCCGCTGTTGAAGTTTCCATTAGGGTATGTTGTTTCGTGTTTGTGTTTGTGTTTCTTTCCCTTTGGTGTCTCTGATGGGAGCTGTGGGTTAATTGTATCGATTCCTGATCATTGCCTTCATTTCTATTTCATAAAAAAACACTTTATCCCCCACCCCCAGTGGCATTCGTTTCACTTACCGTTCCAAGGCGGTTCTTCTGTCGCGGCTTATTTTTATTATGGTTTGTCTTTGAGTGTTTGTGTCCCTTATATTATTTTGTGTTTGATAGCCTATTGGCCATTTTATGTGATAGTAACTGACCTTTTGGCTTTCCGCTATTGGTGTTTCCATAAGGGTCTGTTGTTTCATGTTTGGGTTTCTTTCCCTTTGATGTCTCTGATGGGAGCTGTAGGTCAATTGTATCGATTCCTGATCATTGCCTTCACTTCTATGTTTTTTATATTATAACAGGGAAAAAATTGTGAAAAATTTCTTATTTATTTTGGAATGAGATGATCAAATTCTGAATGTACATGTAAATACTTCATTGTCAGAGGAAATCACTTCATTAACACACCCGTGCGATATAGTGCACATTTCTCATCTCCAAAATGGCTACTTTTCTGATGAAAAGCCCTGATATTTTTCTTATAAATACTGCAAACATAGGTCGTTGGTGCTCGTTAGAACCGCCTCATTGAGGCGGTTCTAACGAGTACCCACAACCTATGTCTTGGAGCAGAAATAAGAAAAATAATGTATACCCCCTTAAACCCCAGTTTTCTCTATATAAAGTGGGGTTTAGGGGGGTGCTTGATTTCACGGACGTGTTCACGTGAAGTGAGGCAAGTTGCCTTATATACAGTAACCAAAGGACAAAGTTGACACATTAACTTCATAGAAGAAGGCAATAGGAAAGGACTATTCACCTTATTTGCAATATCTGCTGGTTCCTAGTCTGAATATTATCAGTGTTGGGAAACAGGTAACCAGACCCCGCTGACCTTTCCAGGTCACGGGTCTGGTTACCTGTTTTTCCAATATTGATCTAGTGTAAGCTGGGAGCCAGCAAAAATGGTGAATGAATGTACTGAGACGCTCCTTTTTAACAATTATTATTTACAAGATTGCATGGTGTCGCTTTAACTTAATGCTGATTTTAAATTAATAACCATGTGTGATGCCGAGTTCGGCAACGGAAGGTCATGTGGTTTTCCAATGGGCAATCCGGCTTTCGCACGCCGTTGATTAACGATGGACTCGAAGTATTGAAAAAAATCTTAAAGAGCCGTAAAACCAAAATTAAAACGAAAACAAAATGCATAATCGGTTCAGCTTTCAGACTAATCCTAGATCTAATTCCAGAATGAAATTTGTTCTTGTGCCAAATAAATTAAATCTACCGGTAGTTCACGTTGGATCAACTTTAGAAAAAAAGTGCAAACTGTTCTGCAATCCTATCAGCTCGAAAAAAGTGACATTATGTTGAAAGGGTCGCAAAACCAAAACGAAACAAAGTCATGCACTCCACAGACCAAAGAGCTATCAGTCCCCAAGGTTTCAAATTTGTATCTTTAACGGTCTAGGAGGAGTTATCCGGTAATCGTTATGGAGGGGATGTGGTGGGGGTTTGGGCCCCTGGTGACCTCCATGTTGACCCTAGTGGTCAAATTTTGATTGTAATGTATTCTACTCATCATACCCATCACCACTGAGCCCCTCCCCCTGGCCCCGCCCCCAGGGATGGGATCAAAATTCCGAAAAAGCCATGCACCTGCCAGACCAAAAAACGATCTATCAGTTCCCAAGGTTTCAAGTTTCTATCTCTGACGGTCTAGGAGGGTTTAACCGGTAAGACGGACGTACGGACGAACGGACGGCGAAGACGATTACAATATTCCCACCTTTTCGTCTCATTACGAAAACACGCCTATACAAATACATTGCCATCTTTATCGCCGAAAAAATGAAAATTTTATGATGAAAAATTGTGATATTTTTCTTATTTCTGCTCAAAATATAGATTGTGGACACTCGTTAGAACCGCCTCATCGAGGCGGTTCTAACGAGTACCCACAATCTATATTTTAGAGGCGGTTCTAACGAGTGTCCACAATCTATATTTTGAGCAGAAATAAGAAAAATAAGGTAAACCCCTGGAAACCCAAGTTTTACTATATAAAAGTGGGGTTCAAGGGGGTCAAAATTATATAGGCGTGTTTTCGTGATGTAAAAGGGGTGGGATAACAGAAAAAATCAAATTTGAAGCAACTTTGAAATAGCTTATTTACGCTATGGATTCTGGGTATATAGAATGATTAAATTTTACGAATCTCAAAGATAACGCACCCATGTGAGAAAATGCTATCTTTCAAGGTGCTAAAATGCCGTTTTTTCATTTAACTTTTTTTTCCAATTTTTGCAGCAAACACAGATTGTCGGTGCTGGTTAGAATCGCATAATTGAGACCAGTTAAGCGATGGGGTTTGGGCGAGAATATACCCGTGTAAATCCATATCTTTATATGGAGGAGTATATGTAAACAAGGTAAAGTGATCGCGTTCCAATCCAGGCAGTAAAGCTGCCCTTTGCAGCTTACAAAAATAGAAATCTTTTGTACAATATTACACTGACCTACATATATAAAATGTCCCCATTCCCATTACTGCAGTGCGATCATGATCTTCCATAAACTTTTTCAACAGCCCTTTTTCATTCAAATTCAAAATTGCTTCTTCCAATGACGTCAGTTCCTGGTCGTCTGCGCATTCGTAAAATCATGTCCCTACCCGCCATTCTTCTCTTAAGGGTCCTTCTGGATCAAAATGGTTGAGCTTATCCGATACCAGAGAATTCATGGCGGAGACACATTTTGCAAATAAATCTGCCCACTCTTTGCTAGATGGGAAAAATTTGGCTAATTTCTTTCCAATTGGGAGATATATTTGCATGTACCATATGGCTTCAGTTATAAGTTCTGGTAATGAAGTTTTTATCACCAGGAGACCATTGGGTCGCAGGATTCTCTTCGTATCCAGTAGCGTCCTCTCGATGACAGAAAATTCTCTTTTATTATCGGGTTTCTCTAGATCTTCTAACACCTGTAGATGGGTATAATAATTACTCTAAAAGGTGGGTAATATTAATTGATTTCTTTAACAGACAAACAGGTAAGGTGGTTATTTGGTGATAATTAAATGAGCCCCGCCAAGCGAATTTGTATCTTCGAGCATTCCGTCATGGCAAATCGTAACTGCGCATGCCCAGCCATTCAGAGGGTCCAGGGATATGGCTTTCTGTCTGTAGGTTCCTGTTGATTCACTGCTTGTATGAGCGAGCAGCGAAGGTTCTGGCGAGACTGCGCAGATGCGCAGGCTCGCCTGAACCTTCGCTGCTCGCATAGGCGATAAGTACCAAAATCGCTTGACGGGGCCCAAATGATATTTTTGTCAGGTCTCCATGAAAAACCCTACATTATGGGTATTCATTAGAACAGCCTCGGTTGTAATGGGTAATCACAATATACCGGTATGCTTTTTGTGTAAAAATAAGCAAACTGTAAGTTATAAAACACTATACCTCCAACAATATGTTGCCCCATGCATCCCAAAATTTTCAAAGGGTCATAATTGAAGAACAATATTTCATCATTTTTTTCAGAATTAATTCAAATGTTTATCAGGTAAACTTCTACTCATCAACTTCCAACAAGGCGCTAGCTTCAATAGTTTTGGAGATATTTTGCTGAAAAGATTAATGATTTCATCCATTTTTTTTTTTCAAAAAGCAATAACTCAGAAAAGAGACACAATATGGAAAAAAAAATTTGTCAACTATTTTTTCAAGTGGAATCGATATATGAAATTTCAAAATCCTACCATAATTCTCAAGTTATGCTATGCATCACAAAGCATGCAATGTACAAATGCCCAAAGTTACAATGGGCCATAACCCATGAAGCATTTTTCGGAATTCACTCAAAAGTTAATCAGGTTATTTACTGATCACTAGCAACCAACAAGTAAACTTTTTAAAGGCTCAAGCTGAAACAGTTCTTGAGTTACGTACGAATTTGATGACATTTCGAAAACACGCCTATCTAAATACACTGAAAATTTTACCTCCAAAAAATGAAAATTTTCTGATGAAAAAGTGCGATATTCTTCTTATTTCTGCTCGAAACATAGGTTGTGGGTACTCGTTAGAACCGCCTCGCTGAGGCGGTTCTAACGAGTACCCACAACCTATGTATTAGAGCAGGAATAAGGAAAATAATGTATACCCCTGCAAACCCCAGTTTTACTATATAAAAGTGGGGTTATAGGGGGTCAAAATCATATAGGCGTGTTTTCGTGATGCAAGATTTCAGTCAAGTTTTTCACAGAACAATAACTTAGGAGAGGGGCACATTCAAGTTGAGAACATAATGTATTAACTATTGTTTCTTGATTCAATATAAGTTATTTCAAAACCCTTGACTGCATAGTTCTTAAGTAATGCTATACATTACAAAGCATACATTATACAAATGCCCCAAGTTACAAAGAGCCATAATTCATTAAGCATTTTCCGATTTTCGGAATTCAGTCAAAAGTTAATCAGGTCATCTACCCATCACTACCAATCTATTCACCAACTTTCAAGGCTCTAGCTCTAATAGTTTTTAGGTATTTTGCTGACAAAATTTTATCATTTTATTTTTCAAAGGGCTATTACTCTTGAAAGGGGCAGACCTTGAAAAAACAACAAAAACATATGCGTCGGCTATTTTTACATCACGTGAACAAGTCCGTGAAATGAACACCCCCTATACCCCACTTTATATAGAGAAAACTGGGGTTTAAGGGGGTAAACATTATTTTTTCTTATTTTTACTCCAGGACATAGGTTGTGGGTACTCGTTAGAACCGCCTCAATGAGGCGGTTCTAACGAGCACCCACAACCTATGTTTGTAGTATTTATAAGAAAAGTATCGATGATTTTTATCAGAAAAGTAGCCATTTTGGAGATGTGATAAAATGCACTATGTCATACGGGCGTGTTATCGTAATGAAGAAATTTCAAAACCCAAGCATACACAGGTTTAAAGTAATGCTATGCATCACAAAGCATTTACTGTACGAATGCCCGAAGTTACAAAGAGCCATAACTCATGAAGAATTTTTCAGAATTTAGTCAAAAGTTTATTAGATCACCTACTAATCAATATTAATCTATTCATCAACTTTCATGGCTCTAGCTCAGATAGTTTTTGAGATATTTTGCTGACAATATTTCATCAAAAAAATTTCCAGATGACCATAACTCTTGGATGGGCATACTCTCGACGAGAAAAAAAATACTCGTCAGCTATTATTTCATAAGGAATGTGAAATTTCAAAACCCACTCATACATAGTTCTTAAGTTATGCTATGTATCACAAAGCTTACACTGTGCAAATCCCCAAAGTTACAAAGGGCTACAGACGGATCCAATGTTTTGACACGTGATCTTGTTTACATTTCACTGCGCATGCGCCAATTACCTCCCCTGTAGACGTACTCTTTTATCTGGTTGGCAAAACATGACTGTTGCCGCACAGTGTCAATGAGAATTTCGAATATTTATTGTGTTTATAACTCATTTTTTCTCCACAAAATTAACTGATCCTTGTCAGTTTGTGTTTTTGAAGTAATAAATGATATAGAACCAGTCTCTTCTGACATTTTATCGCACATTTTGTTGCCTAAAAAGCGTTATAAAACTACACACCATCATGCCAAAACGTAGTCGATGCGCTTTATTTACCGAATGGAAATAAGATTAAAGCATGTATATTTTCTATCCAATTTTATAAGAAAAAGAAGCAGTTTAATGTCAAAAATGGTTTGTGACAAACAGTTTTGATAGAAAGACGATGCAACAATAGTTATTACAGAAAATAAATCGTGCTACATCAACGGTAGAGTATGGAACCGGAAGTTTTTTTGCCCACCAGATAAAACGAGGCTAATGACCTGTGACCTTGTGTGACGTAGACTTTGGATGTGTCTATAACTCATGGAGTAGTCTTCGAAAGTCAGTCAAAAGTTAATAAGGTCATCTACTCATCACCATCAATCCGTCCATCAACGTTCAAGGCTCTAGCTCCACTAGTTTTTTTAGACATTTTGCTGACAAGATTCCATAAAAAATTCAAAGGACAATAACTCTTAAAAGGGACATAATCCCAACCAGAACAAACAACAACAAAGTACGTGTCAGCTACTTTTTCATCAGAAATCCATATATGGAACTTCAAAACCATAGCATACATCGTTCTAAAGTTATGCTATGCATCACAAAGTATACACTGTACGAATGCCCCAAACTACAAAGGGCCATAACTCTGGAAGTATTTTTCAGAATTTAGTCAAAAGTGAATCAGGCTACTCATGACCACCAGTCGATTCACCAACATTAACGCCTCTAGCTCCAATAGTTTTTGAGATATTTAGCTTACAAGATTTCATAAAAAAATCCCAAGGGCCATAGTTTTTGAAAGGGGCATAATCCCGACGAGAGGAAAAAAAAATATGCGTCATCTATTTTTCACGAGGAATCCATATGCCCTAGCATACATGGTTCTAAAGGTATGCTGTGCATTAAAAAGCGTAACGGACGGATGGACGGACGGACGAAGATCCGGACGGACTAACGGACGAATACCCCAGAAGCAATATGCCCCCATGGGGCATTTTAGAATGCCATTATTCTGGGAAGGGGCATTATTCAGATTAGAAAATAAAATCGTGTCAGCTATTTGTTCATGAGGAATCCATAATAAAATGAAATTTCAAAGCCGTGGCATAACTGGTTCAGAAATTATGCTGTGCATAAAAAAGTACTGGGCGAACTGACAAATAAATGAACTGACAAACCAGAAGCAATTTGCCTCGCCAACTATTTCGAAGTTGGGTGCAAAATAAGGTACAAATATCCAAAGTGACAAAGGGCCATGGCTAATGAAGTATGAAATTTAGTCAAAAGTTAATCAGGTCATCTACGACTCACCTTCAATCTATACACCAACTTATAAGGCTATAGCTCCAATAGTGTTTGAGATATAAGATTTTATCTTTTTTATTTTCAAAAGGCAATTACTCCTTGAAAGTTATTTCAAAACCCTAGAAAGTAATGCTATGCATTACAAAGCATACATTGTTCAAATACTCTTAGTTGCAAAGCGCCATAGTTCATTAAGCATTTTTCTTTTCACCAACTTTCACGTCTCTGGCTCTAATAGTGTTTTGGGGTATTTTGCTGACAAGATTTTATCATTTTTTCCAAGGGCAATAACTCTTGAAAGGGGCACAATCCGGATGAAAAACAAAAATATGCGTCAGGTATATGCTATGCATCAAAAGCGTAACGGACGGACGAACGGACGAACGACCCAGAACCAATATTCCCCGTCAGTTAGAGCCATAATTAAATCATAATTCCCTATATACAGTGTGGGGTTTAGAAGGATATCATAATAGGAGACGCCTTCTAAACATCATGTAGATCATAAGGGCTGGTCTGATGTTGTTAAGAGGGTGATACCTGTTCGCGACTGGTTATAGTACACATGACTGTTTTTTATTATTATTATTTCTGAATCTCGTTTTAAGCCAGGTCTTGAGAAAATGCGACCACAAAAAAAACCAAGGCAAGGCTGTTCATAGTCGCAGTCTCGCCAGAACATTTGCTGTAAGCAGACATGTAGGGATCACGAGGAAGCTTTTTTGTAAGCAGTCATGCATCTAGCTCGTTTAGATCATCACGAAAACACGCCTATATAATTTTGACCCCTTTAACCACACTTTTATACAGTACAACGGAGGTTTATAGGGTAAACCTTATTTGTCTCATTTCTGCTCTAAAATATAGATTGTTGGTACTCGTTAGGACCGCCTCGATGAGGCGCTTCTAACGAGCACCCACAATCGATATTTTGAGCAGAAATAAGAAAAATATCACAATTTTAATTTTCAAATTTCCATTTTCGGCGATAAAGGTTACAATGTATTTGTATAGGCGTGTTTTCGTAATGTTGTTATGCACTTGCATTTTAACCCATCACGTGAACAAGTCCGTGAAATGAAGACCCCCTATACCCCACTTTATATTGAGAAAACTGGAGTTTACGGGGGTATACATTACTTCTGTTATTTTTGCTCCAAGACATAGGTTGTGGGTACTCGTTAGATCCGCCTCAATGAGGCGGTTCTAACGAGCGCCCACAACCTATGTCTGCAGTATGAATAAGAAAAATATTACGGATTTTCATCAGAAAAATGGCCATTTTGGAGATGTGAAAAATGCACTATGTCGCACGGGTGTGTTATCATTATGCCGTCTTGAGCACAACAACCACTACCTTTGCAAACATTGTCAATCCAGAACAGATGGCCTCTGATCAGGATCTACGCTGTATGTCGTTCAGTTTGTGAATTTAGCAAACACGTAATAACAAGTAATTTGATTGGGTGATGGTTATCAATGGGTGTGGCAAATTAATTTGTTCAGCAGGACAAGGGTTAAGAATACTCTGTTTGATTTGAGGTTAAACAGTCCACTCAGCACTATATAGATCATTTTGGAGACCAATTTTGTGGAACATTTACCCGAGACTGAGATGAAATCATATCTCAAGCCCTGCCCCCAACGAAACCAAAAGGGTTTATATGCATGGACGGTCCGACTCGCACTACGTTGCCTGGGCAGGCTTAGATCCTATAAGAGGTTCACCACCAGTACCCATGTGCGGTCGGTTTTGGCTCTGTGTGGAAGCACCATGCAGCTCAATCTATTTCTCCAAGCCCCGATGGGCGGGGGCCCGGGTTTAAACATTAAGCAGGGAATGCTAAGGTTCTTCTAAACCACATGACGCTTATGAATTTTGTATTGAAACATTACTCACATCGTTGAACATGACAGCATCAAACATGCCATCCTCAAATGGCAGCGGTGGAAACTTGGCTTGAGTTACTGTGCCAATCATATTCCTTTCTGTCGCTTCTCTGAGTTTGTCTTTGGCAATTTTGAGCATCTCTGAACTTGCATCCACTAAACTTATTTTGCCAACACCAAAGTCTATTAAAGCTTTCGTATATCGTCCTGTACCACAACCTGCATCTAGTATATGTAAGTCCTGAAAAAAAGACAACGAAAAGGCTATTGACAGTTAACTGGTGTCATAACTCAATATTAGTCATTTTAACGTAAAATCGCTATTTAAAGTAAAATCGCTATAGCCAGTCAAATGATTATAGCAAAACAATCTTACGACAATATCTTATTGCCATTTGACGGAACCCGGGAAGGGACGTGCACTGTTTGTTTTTGATATGTTGTGCGAACAATATATTAAGTTGTGCGAACATGATATTATCTTTTGCGCAGAAGATAATATGTTGTGCGCACAAGATATATCTTGTGCGGACAACATAATATTAACTTGTGCGGACAACATAATATCTTGTCCACACAACTTTATATCTTGTGCGCACACGATATTATCTTGTTCGCACAACATATTATGTCGTGAGCACAACAAAGATATTGTACGGACAACATAATATCTTATGCGTCTGATTAAATTGTGCAAACACGATAATAAGGTTTACTTCATATAAGTTTGACATGGTCCTGCACCGAATTTCCTACACTTTAAGCAAACGATATAGACCCTGATCAGACGCCGCGATCAGTCGCGTCTGATATGGGTCTTAAATGTTTACCATTGTACCATGTTGGGAGAGTAGACATATAGGGGTTAACCAATTCAATAATAATCACTTTCCGGAACTTCCGATACCATTATTTACATTGCGGTCTGTTTATTTTCAAATTGCATGCGGTTTTACTTTATTGTAATTGGTTGTCACGTGGGCATCAGCAGCATAACTGCGCTTGTGTATTGTTTGTTGTTTGATCGGAGATTTAACGTCCGCGTCAACACTTTATAGGTCATTTTGGAGACGTTGCTTCCAATTTTGTGGGACTTTTACCGGACGTTGAGATGACATCTCAAGCCCTGCCGCCCAATGAAACCAATAGGGTTTATAAGCATGGACGGTCCGACTCGCACCGCTTTGCCCGGGCAGGCTTAGCGGTTTACCAGTACTTCTGTGCGGTCGGTTTCAGCTTTGCGTGGAAGCATTACGCAGCCCATCTATTTCTTCAGGCCCCGATGGGCGGGGCCGCTGCGCTTGTGTATATAACTGTGAATCTGATCTGAGTCTTTGCTGGTCATACGTCATTTTAACGTTTTATCCTGCGCTGGCTCAAATGTTTATACAGTCGAACTTCGATGGCTCGAACACCTTTGGGACCCGTAAAATCTGTTCGAGACAGGGGTAGTTCGAGCCACTGAGGGTTGCTGCCAGGAGGCATAATGAGCTTACTTTTGGGACAGCCTTTTAATGTTCTATAATAAAAAAATGTATGCTGTGTGTACTTATTAGAATCGCCTCATCGAGGCGATTCTAATGAGTACACACAGCATACATTGGCAACATAAAAGTCGAAAATCACCTCAATTATCCCGCACTATTTCTTATGAAGAGAAATTCCCTAGGGACGCCAGAACGTGTTCGACTCAGCCATGGTAAACGAATCATCGGTGTTCGAGCCATCGAAGTTCTACTGTATATCACATAAACAATGCCGTGAAATGAGCACCCCACTAAACCCCACTTTACATAGAGATAAACTGGGGTTTGCGGGGGTATATATTATTTTTATTATTTCTGCTCCAAGACATAGGTTGTTGGCGCCACAACCTTTTTTTTTTTTGGAGTTTAAAAAAGAAAAGTATCACAGATTATCATAAGAAAAGTAGAAATTTTGGAGATGTGAAAAATGCACAATGTCGCACGGGTTTGTAATATTTTGATCGGTGGTTTGACGTCCCCGTCAACACTGTAAAGGTCATTTTGGAGACGTTGCTACCAATTTTGTGGGACTTTTACCCGACATTGAGATGAAATGACATCTCAAGCCCTGTCGCCCAATGAAACCAGTAGGGTTTATGAGCAATGACGGGCCGACTCACACCGCTTTGCCTGGGCAGGCTTAGATCCTCTAAGCGGTTTACCAGTACTCGTGTGCGCGTCCGTTTCCGGCTCTGCGTGAACGGGTGTGGGTGTGTAAGCAAAGTGTGCCAAACAAAGCCTGAGACGAATATGTGCCTGTGCGAATGGACAGCCCTTAACTTCAATAGCACATCCGTACGACAAAAGTACAATCTACCAAATCTCCAAAACCGTTATTTTTTTCTGCTTGAAATTTGTGATGTTTACTTCAAACATAGGCTGTGGGTGCTCGTTAGAACCGCCTCAGTGAGGCGGTTCTAACGAGTACCTACAACCTATATTTTTCAGCAAAAAAAAATAAGGAAAATAATGCATAAACCTGTAGATCCCACGTTTGTCCATATAAAGCGGGGTTTAAACGGTTGTTCATTTCAACGGACTTGTTTGTCTGATGTTAATGCGGAGAGGGAAGCTTGCAGTCTGCGTGACTTTGGGTCGCCAATGAGCGCACAGGACGGCGATAGAAAACATATTTGAGCCAGCACATGATAAAACCTACAATAAGACATGTGCGCCCAGCGAAGACTCATATCAGCCTGCACATCCATATAGTCTAACCAGAGACTTTTCTTGCTGCATGGAGGAGCATTGGGCCCTTAGCTATCTTCAGAGCGCACAACGAAGACTGACCAGGCTGCACATCCGCGCAGTCTGATCGGAGTCTTCGGTGGGCGCACATGTCTAAAGTAGGTTTTGTCATGCGATGGCTCATTTGTCTTCTGTCGTATGCTTGTACGCAATGAACTAGTGTTAACATACCTTCAGCAATTTTCCAGAGTGCACGTGTAGTAGGCCGGTGATGTAATTGGCGTCAGTCGCCCTGTGTTCCTGCTCGAAGATACGTGCAAACTGTACGGCATCATAGTTTGTGTACTCACTCATTGTCTCTCACCTGTTGAATGCAAAGATAGTTGTAAACTGTACGGCATCATAGTTCGTGTACTCATTCATTGTCTCTCACCTGTTGAATGCAAAGATAGTTGTAAACTGTACGGCATCATAGTTGGTTTAAACAATATTTTATTTCGACCTTTGATACATTTACAATACACATACATTAGTACGATGTGGCTAAAGGATCTGACAGTAAGCCTTGTGGCTTATAGACGTCATCTCCTGGAAACAACATAGTGTACGACATAATTGAGTAGCAAGAGTGAAAATATTGAGACAGAATAAATATACTCACTCATTGTCTCTCACCTGTTGAATGCAAAGATACGTGTAAACTGTACGGCATCATAGTTCGTGTACTCACTCATTGTCTCTGACCTGTTGAATGCAAAGATACGTGTAAACTGTACGGCATCATAGTTCGTATATTCACTCATTGTCCCTCACCTGTTGAATGCAAATGATACGTGTAAACTGTACGGCATCATAGTTGTAAACTGTACGGCATCATAGTTCGTGTACTCACTCATTGTCTCTCACCTGTTGAATGCAAAAAGGAGCCTTGTATCGCCCAAAATCGAGTTTCCTTTTAGGGAGAGCATGATCATTATCTATCTGGAAAGAATGTTGACGGCCCAGGCAGGTATCGAACCTTCAACCTTCTAATCACCAGCCAGACGCGCTTCCGCCAGACGCGCTTCCGACTGAGTTAACGTGGCCGGAATCACTCCTATGAGAGTCCGTTTATCATATGGGCCCCGTCAAGCGATTTTGGTACTTATCGCCTGTGCGAGCAGCGAAGGTTCAGGCGAGCCTGCGCATCCGCGCAGTCTCGCCAGAACCTTCTCTGCTCGCTCATACAAGCAGTGAATCAAGAGGAACCTTCAGACAGAAAGCCATATCCCTGGCCCCTCTGAATGGCTGGGCATGCGCAGTTAAAATTTGTCATGACGGAATGCTCGAAGACACAAATTCGCTTGGCAAACTGTACGGCATCATAGTTCGTATACTCACTCATTGTCCCTCACCTGTTAATTGAAAATTAGAAGTGAAGGCAATGATCAGGAACCAATATGATTACCCCACAGCTCCCATCAGAGACACCAAATGGAAAGAACCACAAGCATGAAATAACTAGACCATAATGGAAACTTCAATAGCGGAAAGCCAAAAGCACAAAATGGCCGACTGGCTATATATAAAAAATAATAATAAAAAACAAGAGGCCTGTGGGCCACAATGCTCACCAGAGCTCGGGGGGGGGGGGCACTGCCCACTGGCAGCAATGTATTTTAATTAACCATGGAAGCCCTGCACCCAAGGCTGCTACAGATAAAATTCGGACCCAGTCAGACTAGTAGCTTCAGCGGTCTGATGTCGCTTGAAGACAACAGATGACAATTGACAATTTTCCATCTGTGGCAACAAATAGGCCAAAAAGAACATTATTAAAGGAACATTTCTATGAAAGTTTGACAAAATATCTTGAGCGGCATTAATGTCATCTTTCCATTTTCCCTATTATAAGTCAATGGAAACTCTTAACTTGCCATAGCAAACAAACCAAAGAGCCAAATTTCATAAACCAGAGCTCACGTGGGCACTGCCCAGTGGAGCCCTGATTGGTGCCACTAAATCGGTCTTTTTGTTTTTTCAGTTCTATGGTGTATTCCTTGCTTCCAAGGGATAACCCTTTTATAGAACATATTTATAAAAAGGAACAGAGACATATATGGTTTAGCGGTGGGGATATGTATGGTTCCTGAGACGTAAGGCCTTTTAAGCAATGGCGGGATTCGGGCATGGCAGATCCCAGAAAAGCCCAAGATTGTTGTCACTGAATATGTCTTATCATAAAGATCAAGAATATATATGGTTAAATGGTGGGGATCTGAACGGTTTCTGAGATATGAGGCCTTTTTATGAAGTGGAAGGGAGAGAAATGGCCCCTGCGCCCTCCCCCCATCCCCCCCCCCCCCCCAAGACAGGGTTGACTGAATGTGTCTAATAACAATGAACAAGAATATATGTGATTATGGGATGGGGATTTGAATGGTTTCTGAGATATATATGGCCTATTATTAGTTGGCGTCTTATCATCAGGAACAAGAATATATATGGTTTAGGGGTGGGGATCTGAACGGTTTCTGAGATATATGAATTTTAATGAAGTAAAGGGGTGGGGCGTGGCCCGTAGCACCCGGGGGAACCCCCGTGCTGGTGTCACTGTTTGCGTCTTATCATAAAGAACAAGAATATATATGGTTTAGGGGTGGGATCAGATATATGGTCTTTTGTGAAGTTGAGGGGTGGAGTATGGCCCTGGCGCACCTTGGGTGACCCCTAGGTTGGTGTCACTGAATGTGTCTTATCATAAGGAACTAAAATATATGTGGTTTTGGGGTGGGGATCTGTAAGATTTCTGGAATATTTAGCCTTTTATGAAGTGGAGGGGGTTGGGCATGGCCCCCGCACATTCCGGGGGACCCCCAAGTTGGTGTCACTGAATGCGACTTATCATAAGAAACGAGAATATATATGGTTTAGGGGTGGGGATCTGTAAGGTTACAGGGATATTGGGCCTTTTATGAAGTGTGTGTGTGTGTGGGGGGGGGGGGGGGCATGGCCCCGGCACATCTTAGGGGACCCCCAGGTTGGTGTCATTGAGTCCATCTTATCATAAGGAACAAGAATATATATTGTTTAGGGGTGGGGATCTCAATTGGTTCTGAGATAAACGGCATTTTATGAAGTGGGAAGTGGAGGGGGTGGGACATGTCCCCGGCACATCCCGGGGGACCCCCAGGTCGGTGTCACTTAATGCATCTTAGCATAATTTTCCCCATCATAAGTCTATGTAAACTACAAGTTACCATAGCAACCAAACTTATGAGCATAAAAAACACAAACTTTCAATCCCCCAGCCCAAGGATGTTACAGATAAAATTTGGGCCCAATCGGCCCAGTGGCTTCAGAGGAGAAGTCGTTTGAAAGTGTTGACGCCAGACGACGACAGACGACGACGGACGACGACGACGGACTACTGCCTATCCTATAAGCTCCCCCGGAGCCTTTGGCTCTGGTGAGCTAAAAACACAAAATTTCAATCCCCCAGTCCAAGGATGCTACAGATAAAATGTGTGCCCAATCAACCCAGTGGATTCAGAGGAGGTGTCGTTTGAAAGTGTTGACAGACGCAGACACAGATGCAGACGACGCAGACACAGACGACAACAGACAAATGCCTATCCTATAGGCTCCCCTGGAGCCTTCGGCTCTGGTGAGCTAAAGACATAAAACCTGTAAAGGCAAGTATTGTGAATATTTTGACAAAGTCTCAGCCTCCTAGAGCATATGGTATCTGTGTAGATGATTTTTTAAGTATTTATTTTCTTTTTTTTTTTTTTTTTTTTTTTGCATTTCGGTTTCCATGGCAACCAATAAAAATGATCATTGGCCTAAAAGCATATAGCAGATAGTAGATTGCCTAAGGAACATTTCTATGAAAGTTTTGTCAAAATATCTGCAGAGGTTTTGCAGTAAATGCCATTTTTCTATTTCCCCATTATAAGTCAATGGCAAATATAAGTTACCATAGCAACCAAACTGATAAGCCGATTTTCATAAAAAGCACAAACTTGCAATCACCCAGCCCAAGGATGCAACAGATAAAATTTGGGCCCAATCGGCCCAGTGGCTTCAGAGGAGATGTCGATTGAAAGTGTTGACGGACGCAGACGCAGACGACGCAGACGACGACGGACAACTGCCTATCCTATAAGCTCCCCAGGAGCCTTCGGCTCTGGTGAGCTAAAAATAAGCGATACACATACAACAAACATAAACCGCGACAGAAGAACCTGGCATCTGGATAGTCATTTGAATTGCCTTGTTTGATTTGAGGTTTAACGTCCCCGACAACACTGTATACTTCATTTTGGAGACGTTGCTTCCAATTTTGTTTGACTTTTACCCGACACTGAGATGAAATGACATCTCAAGCCCTGTCGCCCATGAAACCAATAGGTTTATAAGCATGGACGGTCCGACTCGCACCGCTTTTCATCTATAAATTTTCATTTTGTAGGCGCAAAAATCTTACCATGTATTTATATAGGCGTATTTTCGTAATGATTGGAATGACATAGAGATTCAGACTTTTTAGAACATTCTGTTTTGATATCCCAGATGGCAGCCGCCTAGCTGCCCATCTTGAAAAACTTCAAACCGCATCTGCTCCCGAAAGGTCAGTCCTATGGGATCAGAACATCACGTGTACATGCCCATCCAATTATATAGAGAAAACTGGGGTTTAGTGGGTATTCATTATTTTTCTTATTTCTGCTCTCAGACATAGGTTGTGGGTACTCGTTAGAACCGCCTCATGAGGCGGTTCTAACGAGCACACACAACCTATGTTTTGAGCATTTATAGGAAAAATATCAAGGATTTTCATCAGAAAAAGTAGCCATTTTGGAGATGTGAGAAATGCACTATGCCGTACGGGTGTGTTATCGTAATGATTTGATGTGAGGCATCTGGGTGATGTGGAGATTTAGAATTGCTACAATTGTTGCATCATTACAATATGAAAGAAAAATGAAGGATGATACAATTTAGAATAAGAAAGAAAGCAAGACATTACGAGGACACACCCGTGCGGCATAGTGCATTTTATCACATCTCTAAATTGGCTACTTTTCTGGTGAAAATCCGTGATATTTGTCTTATAAATACTGCAAACATAGGTTGTGGGTGCTCGTTAGAACCGCCTTATTGAGGCGGTTCTAACGAGTACCCACAACCTATGTCTTGGAGCAAAAATAAGAAAATAATGTATACCCCCGTAAACCCCCGATTTCTCTGTATAAAGTGGGGTTTATGGGGGTCTTCATTTCACGGAATTGTTCACGTGATGGTACTTATATTGTGCTTGTCTCGTACAGATGGCTGCCATCATGAAATTCTTCAAATGAAATCTTCTCCCAAACCAAAAATCTGACTGAGCTGAACTAATGAGAGGTATCAGTGCAACATGGGGATTCAGATTTGCTAAAATTGTTGCGTTCTCATATCGGAGTTGACTGCCATGATGACCATTTTGAAAATCTTCAAATGTCACCTTTTTCCTAAGCTGAAACTTGATAGGAGTGAGTTTTAGTTTTACGTCCCACCAACAGGTAAGGTCATACGGAGACGGGACATCGGTTTAAAGACTCATCCGAAAGTCTGCAGAAGCCCGGGATCGATCCTGCGATCCCTGGTTTACAAGGCGAGTGGCGTAACCACTGCACCACGGAGGCTTCTGAAACTTGATAGGAGGCATCAGGGTGGCGTGGAGATTCAGAATTGCTTAAATGGTTCCATCTTCTTGAAATTCTTCCGAGTACATTCTACATCCTTCACTCCGCATCAACATCATCCCCAACAGAATCCTAAATCCACTGTATCCTATAACCTTGACCTTAGAGGTACCAAGCTGGGTCTTGCGCAAGACACATGGTGGTTAACATTTCTACCAAGAAATTTCAAAATTCATCCAGAAAAAAAAGAAAGTTATTGACAGTGTTTAAGTTTTGGACCCTTTTTTGACCTTTGACCTCTGTACGACATTGACTATGGAGGTACGGACTTGTGGATTGCGCGAACAGATCGTCTTGACATTTCTGCCAAGTACATATTGTTTCAAAATCCATCCAGACATAAGGAAGTTATTGAACGTGTTTTAAATTTCGGACCCGTTTTGACCTTTGACCTCTACGTACGATCTTGACTTTGGAGGTATGGACCTGCGATTTGCGCGCGACACATTTTCTCATGATGGTTAACATTTTTGCCCAGTAAGTTCAAAATCTATGCAGAAATAAGAAATTATTGACCGTGTGTAAGTTTCATACCCTTTTTGATTTTAACCTCTAATTACGACCTTGGCCTCGGAGGTACGGACCTGGATTTTACGCGCAATGCATCGCCTCATGATGGTTTTGTTTGTTTGATTTGAGGTTTAACGTCCCCGTCAACGCTGTAAAGGTCATTTTGGACACGTTGCTTCCAATTTTGTGGGACTTTTACCCGACATTGAGATGAAATGACATTTCAAGCCCTGCCGCCCAATGAAACCAATAGGGTTTATAAGCATGGACGGGCCGACTCGCACCGCTTTGCCTGGGCAGGCTTAGATCCTCTAAGCGGTTTACCAGTACTCGTGTGCGGGTCGGTTTCAGCTCAGCGTGGAAGCATCATGCAGCCCATATATATTTCTTCAAGCCCCGATGGGCGGGGGCCCTCCTCATGATGGTAAACATTTCTGTCAAGTAATTTCAAAACGTATCCAGAAATAAGAAAAGGAAGAACGGACGGATAGACGAACAAACGTACGAACGGACAGGGCAACACTATATGTCCTTGGCGGGGGCATAAAACATGAAAACAAACAGAATCAAAACACTTAGAGTACTGGTTGAGGCGAATTTGAAATCAGCTCGGCAATACCCACATCACAAAGAGAAATATGAGTCCTCGTAGACATCCATTGTATTTTATTTTTATGTTTGTGCTGTGTTACCGTACTAAATTGACCTGTATCATCAGCTGCTTCTATATTAACCCTTCTCTTGCTGAATATTCATTTTAGCCACACCCATTGTTTTATCAGGATATATCGAGAAGTCAATATATTTTTACTAGTACTATTTATTTCTATATACTATGGTAATACGATTATATGCTATCAGAGAGAACGTTAAAGAGAGAAAGCGCCCTGCAATGTTTTCAAGGTATTTTTATACTGCAGCTTACGAGTATAATCAAATGCGTATCATGTTTCTTAGCTTACCAAATATACAACACCCCGCTTTTTTAAGGTCAATATTATGAGAGTCTATGGTATGCCGAAATTGTTCAACAATGTATCCATGAAAACATTACATGCACTTAATGATAAGAATCATAGTTCACTGAGTGTTTCTTTTATTTGACCCAAGTTCATGAATTATTTCTCAGTTTATCAAAACCTAGTCTGTTCACTGATAAACCAATTTACACTAATTGTTTTGTTGCCCAATTATTTAGTATTCTAATCTCTGGGGCGGTTTAGAGATTCTGCCAGAACGAGTTATGTAGTGTTTATCTTCAGCTTGTTGAGATATAATGTTTTTACTCTGCTCAGTATTGTAGGACAAGGGTGTATCAGATTCTTTCTGTGATAAATCTTTCTCATTTTCTGTTTCTTTGATTGCACGTTGTGGCTGGTCTGCGGGCAAATGTACCTTCGGCCGATAGTCGGCTGGATCATATAATTCGACCGGTTTATTCAACTTAACTAAATGCCTCCTGTTACGTGAAATGATACCTCGCGGTGTATCGACAACATACGATCGCGGACGGTCGGCCGATTTCATTACTTTGCCGTCGACGTTGAAATTTTTGACGTGAACGCTATCGCCATCCCGAAGCGTAGGCAATGTTCGCGCGCGTTTCGACTTGTCATAATTTGCTTTCGAGTATGCACGTGCCGCGCTCTCCTTATCAAAAAGAACTTTTTGTTGAACCTGTCTCGGTTTTAACTTTTCTGGATGTTGCGGAAGGGTAGTTTTCATTTGTCTGCCATATAAAAGCTGACTCGGACTATAGCCGTTACGCAATGGTGTCGCACGATAGTGCATTAGTGCAATGTAATGTTTCTTGTATTTGTGAGTAATTGCTTTATTAACTCAAAAGATTTCTGCTGATCTGGACCCCAGTAGAATTGATTTTTGTTACTCAGCAGATCCCTGATTGGTTTAGAGTATTCAGCCAGCAAAGGAGTAAATTTTTGCAGCTGATAAACCATCCCAAGAAACCTACGAACGCCATGTACGTCAGTAGGGGCGTTCATACCTGTGATGCCTTTGACCCTTTCTGGGTCTGCAGTAATCCCACTAGAGCTTATGATATGCCCCACGTACTTGATAGAAGTTTTCTTAATCTCGCACTTTGACGGATTAATAGTCAAGTTTGCGCCATGCAGTCGCGAAAGTACTATATGTAACCTTTCGTCATGCTCTGTCTCTGTGCGTCCGTACACGAGAACGTCATCTGTCTGGCATATTACGCCGTCTATCCCTTCAAAAAGCTGCGTCATGCGCTTCTGTAGGTACTCGCTCGAGCTATTCAGTCCCATTGGAAGACGATTAAAAACGTAACGTCCAAATGGCGTTATGAACGTAGTAAGCATTTTGCAGCGGCTAGACAATAAAATCTGCCAAAACGCAAAATTCAGATCAATTTTACTGAAATATTTCGCACCGGATAGAAGACCTAAACTTTGATCAATTGCAGGTAACGGAAAATTTTCACGTTTGACGTTTTCATTGAGATGTGTTAGGTCAACGCAAATACGGATTTTTCCGGCTTCCGTCTTAGGTACGACAACCAAGCCTGCGCACCAGTCTGAGGGTTGGTCTACACGTGAAATAACTCCGTCCTTTTCCATATTATCAAGTTCCTGACGGACGTTTGGAAGCAAAGGAATCGGAACTCTACGTGGTACTGAAAGTGCGTGCGGTTTTGCACCTTCTTTGAGTGTGATGTCATATTCACCACTCATCATGCCTAGCTCTTGAAACAGGTTAGGATATCGTTCTTTAACCGTTTCTATTGAATTAACCTCGTTTACACTGGCGTTCTGACATTTTATCTCAAGCAAATTCAGCTTGGATATAGCTGGTCGGCCTAATAGGCATCTGTCGAGACCCTTAACAACATAGATACGCTCGACCGCTGAGCTCGTATTGCTCTCAAGTTTAGCGGAAAATGAACCCATGACTTCCAACGGTACATTACCCGGACCATACAATCTTTTAGAACATCTATCTAAAGGTAATTTGCCTAAGTTTAAATATGTCTTGTCTGAAATGACAGTACAACGTACGGAGCCCGGGAAGTGACATTTAACTCTTTTATTTATTGCGTTTTATCGAATTATTAATTCGTAATATCGAATTATTATTGCGTTATATCGAATTATTATTGCGTTATATCGAATTATTATTGCGTTTAATCGAATTATTAATTCGTTATATCGAATTATTATTGCGTTTTATCGAATTATTATTGCGTTTTATCGAATTATTAATTCGTTATATCGAATTATTATTGCGTTTTATCGAATTATTAATTCGTTATATCGAATTATTATTGCGTTTTATCGAATTATTATTGCGTTTTATCGAATTATTAATTCGTTATATCGAATTATTATTGCGTTTTATCGAATTATTATTGCGTTTTATCGAATTATTAATTCGTTATATCGAATTATTATTGCGTTTTATCGAATTATTAATTCGTTATATCGAATTATTATTGCCTTTTTAGCTCACCGTCACGTAGTGACGAGGTGAGCTTTTGGGATCACTTTTTGTCCGTCGTCCGTCGTGCGTCCGTCCGTGCGTGCGTCCGTGCGTCCGTGCGTAAACAATTTCTTCAAACGTCATCTCCTCCTAAACCACTGAGCGGATTTTGACCAAACTTCACAGGAATGATCCTTAGGTGGTCTCCTTTCAAAGTTGTTCAAATGGTTCCGGTCCGTTGCACATCTAGGTCACAGGAGCCAAAAATAGATTTTTTCACCGAAAACTTAAAAAATCTTCTTCTCTGAAACTGCAATGCCCAGGTCTTTGATATTTGGTATGAAGCTTCATCTAGTGGACCCCTACCAAGATTGTTCAAATTATAGTGCTGGGGCCAAAAATGCCCCCGCCCCGGGGCCCTTTGGTTTTACATGGGCTTATATAGGGAAAATTTTTAAAAATCGTCTTCTCTGAAACTGCAAGGCCCAGGTCTTTGATATTTGGCATGAATCTTCATCTGGTGTACCCCTACCAAGATTTTCAAATTATAGTGCTGGGGCCAAAGATGCCCCCCCCCCCCCCCCCCGTTGCTTTAAGATAGGCTTGTATAGGGAAAATATTTAAAAATCTTCTTCTCTGAAACCGCAAGGTCCAGGTCTTTGATATTTGGTATGAAGCTTCATCTAGTGGACCCCTACCAAGATTGTTCAAATTATAGTGCTGGGGCCAAAATGCCCCCGCCCCGGGGTCCTTTGGTTTTACATGGGCTTATATAGGGAAAATCTTTAAAAATTTTCTTCTCTGAAACTGCAAGGCCCAGGTCTTTGATATTTGGTATGAATCTTCATCTTATGGACCCCTACCAAGAGTGTTCAAATTATAGTGCTGGGGCCAAAAATGCCCCCGCCCCGGGGCCCTTTGGTTTTAACATAGGCTTATATAGGGAAAACCTTTAAAAAATCTTCTTCTCTGAAACCGCAAGGCCCAGGTCTTTGATATTTGTAATGAAGCTTCATCTAGTGGACCCCTACCAAGAATGTTCAAATTATAGTGCTGGGGCCAAAAGTCCACCCCCACCCCCAGGGCCCTTTTGTTTTACATGGGCTTTTATTGGGAAAATCTTTAAAAAATCTTCTTCTCTGAAATTGCAAGGCCCAGATCTTTGCTATTTGGTATGAAGCTTCATCTAGTGGACCCCTACCAAGACTGTTCAAATTATAGTGCTGGGGCCAAAAAATGCCCCCGCCCCGGGGCCCTTTGGTTTTACTTAGGCTTATGTAGGGAAAATCTTTAAAAATCTTCTTCTCTGAAACCGCAAATCCCAGGTCTTTGATAATTGGTATGAAGCTTCATCTTGTGGACCTCTGTCAAGATTGTTCAAATTATAGCCCTGGGGCCAAAAATTCCCCCGATTTTGGGCCCTTTGGTTTTTCATAGACTTATACTGTATAGGGAAAATCTTGAAAAATCTTCTACTCTGAAGCCACAAGGCCTAGGTCTTTGACATTTGGTATGAAGCTTCAGCTTGTGGACCTCTACCAAGATTGTTCAAATTATAGCCCTGGGGCAACAAATGCCCCCGCCCCAGGGCCCTTTGGTTTTACATAGACTTATAATAGAGATAATCTTTGAAAATCTTCTTCTCTGAAACAACAAGGCCAAGGTCTTTGATATTTGGTGTGAAGCTTTATCTAGTGGACCTCTATCAAGATTGTTTAAATTATAGCCCTGAGGCCAAAAAGTCCCCTGCCCCGGGGCCATTTGGTTTTACATAGGCTTATGTAAGGAATATCTTTAAAAAAAATCTTCTTCTCTGAAACCGCAAGGCCCAGGTCTTTGATATTTGTTGTGTAGCTTCATCTAGTGGACCTTTGCCAAAATTGTTCAAATTATAGCCTTTGTTGATATTTGGTATGAAGCTTCACCTTTTTAGACCTCGATCAACATTATGCACATTATAACCCTGGGGTCAATAATGGCCCTCCCCGGGGCCCACTTGTTATGCCCCCAACTTCGAAGAAGTTGTGGGGGCATATTGGTTTTGCCCTGTTCGTCCGTCCGTCCTTCCGTCCTTCCGTCCTTCCGTCCTTACGTCCGTCCCACTTTTTACTGCATAGCATAACTTTAGAACCATGGGTGCTAGGTTTTTGAAATTTCATATATGGATTCCTCATGAAAAAATAATTGACCCGTGTTTTTTTTCTCGTCAGGATTATGCCCCTTTTTTGAGTTATGCCCCTTTGCAAAAAATACTATGAAATCTTGTAAGCAAGATATCTCAAAAACTGTTTGAGCTATTGCCCTGAAACTTTACATGCTGGTTGGGGATGATGAGTAGATGAACTGATTAACTTTTGAAAAAAATCCGAAATTTTTTTCTTGAGTTATGGCCCTTTGAAATTTTTCGCGTTTTAAGTTTGTAAGCAAGATATCTAAAAAAACTATTTGAGGTTTTTCCCCGAAACTTCACAGACTTGTCGGGGATGATGAGTAGATGAACTGATCAACTTTTGAAAAAAATCCGATTTTTTTTTCTTGAGTTATGGCCCTTAGATTTTTTTCGTGTTTTCAGCTTGTAAGCAAGATATCTCAATAATTGTTTGAGCGATTGCCCTGCAACTTTACAAGCTGGTTTGGGATGATGTGTAGATGAACTGATTAACTGTTGAAAAAAAATCCTATATTTTTTTCTTGAGTTATGGCCCTTTGAAATTTTTCGCGTTTTAAGTTTGTAAGCAAGATATCTCAAAAACTATATGAGGTTTTTCCCCAAAACTTCACAGACTGGTTGGGTATGATGAGTAGATGAACTGATTAACTTTTGAAAAAAATCCAATTTTTTTTTCTTGAGTTATGGCCCTTTGATTTTTTTCGTGTTTTCAGCTTGTAAGCAAGATATCTCAAAAATTGTTTGAGCTATTGCCCTGAAACTTTACAAGCTGGTTGGGGATGATGAGTAGATGAACTGATTAACTTTTGAAAAAAATCCGAAATTTTTTTCTTGAGTTATGGCCCTTTGAATTTTTTCCGTCCTTCCGTCCTTCCGTCCTTCCGTCCTTACGTCCGTCCCACTTTTTACTGCATAGCATAACTTTAGAACCATGGGTGCTAGGTTTTTGAAATTTCATATATGGATTCCTCATGAAAAAATAATTGACCCGTGTTTTTTTTCTCGTCAGGATTATGCCCCTTTTTTGAGTTATGCCCCTTTGCAAAAAATACTATGAAATCTTGTAAGCAAGATATCTCAAAAACTGTTTGAGCTATTGCCCTGAAACTTTACATGCTGGTTGGGGATGATGAGTAGATGAACTGATTAACTTTTGAAAAAAATCCGAAATTTTTTTCTTGAGTTATGGCCCTTTGAAATTTTTCGCGTTTTAAGTTTGTAAGCAAGATATCTAAAAAAACTATTTGAGGTTTTTCCCCGAAACTTCACAGACTTGTCGGGGATGATGAGTAGATGAACTGATCAACTTTTGAAAAAAATCCGATTTTTTTTTCTTGAGTTATGGCCCTTAGATTTTTTTCGTGTTTTCAGCTTGTAAGCAAGATATCTCAATAATTGTTCGAGCGATTGCCCTGCAACTTTACAAGCTGGTTTGGGATGATGTGTAGATGAACTGATTAACTGTTGAAAAAAAATCCTATATTTTTTTCTTGAGTTATGGCCCTTTGAAATTTTTCGCGTTTTAAGTTTGTAAGCAAGATATCTCAAAAACTATATGAGGTTTTTCCCCAAAACTTCACAGACTGGTTGGGTATGATGAGTAGATGAACTGATTAACTTTTGAAAAAAATCCAATTTTTTTTTCTTGAGTTATGGCCCTTTGATTTTTTTCGTGTTTTCAGCTTGTAAGCAAGATATCTCAAAAATTGTTTGAGCTATTGCCCTGAAACTTTACAGGCTGGTTGGGGATGATGAGTAGATGAACTGATTAACTTTTGAAAAAAATCCGAAATTTTTTTCTTGAGTTATGGCCCTTTGAAATTTTTCGCGTTTTGGCATATTGGTTTTGCCCTGTTCGTCCGTCCGTCCTTCCGTCCTTCCGTCCTTACGTCCGTCCCACTTTTTACTGCATAGCATAACTTTAGAACCATGGGTGCTAGGTTTTTGAAATTTCATATATGGATTCCTCATGAAAAAATAATTGACCCGTGTTTTTTTTCTCGTCAGGATTATGCCCCTTTTTTGAGTTATGCCCCTTTGCAAAAAATACTATGAAATCTTGTAAGCAAGATATCTCAAAAACTGTTTGAGCTATTGCCCTGAAACTTTACATGCTGGTTGGGGATGATGAGTAGATGAACTGATTAACTTTTGAAAAAAATCCGAAATTTTTTTCTTGCGTAATGGCCCTTTGAAATTTTTCGCGTTTTAAGTTTGTAAGCAAGATATCTAAAAAACTATTTGAGGTTTTTCCCCGAAACTTCACAGACTTGTCGGGGACGATGAGTAGATGAACTGATCAACTTTTGAAAAAAATCCGATTTTTTTTCTTGAGTTATGGCCCTTAGATTTTTTTCGTGTTTTCAGCTTGTAAGCAAGATATCTCAATAATTGTTTGAGCGATTGCCCTGCAACTTTACAAGCTGGTTTGGGATGATGTGTAGATGAACTGATTAACTGTTGAAAAAAAATCCTATATTTTTTTCTTGAGTTATGGCCCTTTGAAATTTTTCGCGTTTTAAGTTTGTAAGCAAGATATCTCAAAAACTATATGAGGTTTTTCCCCAAAACTTCACAGACTGGTTGGGTATGATGAGTAGATGAACTGATTAACTTTTGAAAAAAATCCAATTTTTTTTTCTTGAGTTATGGCCCTTTGATTTTTTTCGTGTTTTCAGCTTGTAAGCAAGATATCTCAAAAATTGTTTGAGCTATTGCCCTGAAACTTTACAGGCTGGTTGGGGATGATGAGTAGATGAACTGATTAACTTTTGAAAAAAATCCGAAATTTTTTTCTTGAGTTATGGCCCTTTGAAATTTTTCGCGTTTTAAGTTTGTAAGCAAGATATCTAAAAAAACTATTTTAGGTTTTTCCCCGAAACTTCACAGACTGGTCAGGGATGATGAGTAGATGATTAACTACAGCTTTTCTTGTGTAATTTCAGCATTGCAGCCACATAAAAACAAGATATCTCAATTACTGTTAGGGACAAGCAGTGTTAGGGTCAAGCAGTTGGGGGCATTGTGTTACTCTATGGATCAGGTGAGCGATCCAGGGCCATCATGGTCCTCTTGTTAGCTCACCGTCACGTAGTGACGAGGTGAGCTTTTGGGATCACTTTTTGTCCGTCGTCCGTCGTGCGTGCGTGCGTCCGTGCGTGCGTGCGTCCGTCCGTGCGTGCGTAAACAATTTCTTTAAACGACATCTCCACCTAAACCACTGATCGGATTTTGACCAAACTTCACAGGAATGATCCTTAGGTGGTCCCCTTTCAAAGTTGTTCAAATGGTTCCGGTCCGTTGCACATCTAGGTCACAGGAGCCAAAAACAGATTTTTTTCACCAAAAACTTAAAAAATCTTCTTCTCTGAAACCACAAGGCCCAGGTCTTTGATATTTGGTATGAAGCTTCATCTAGGGGACCCCTACCAAGATTGTTCAAATTGTAGTGCTGGGGCCAAAAATGCCCCCGCCCTGGGGCCCTTTGGTTTTACATAGGCTTATATAGGGAAAATCTTTAAAAATCTTCTTCTCTGAAACCACAAGGCCAAGGTCTTTGATATTTGGTATGAAGCTTCATCTAGTGGACCCTTACCAAGATTGTTCAAATTATAGTGCTGGGGCCAAAAATGCCCCCGCCCCGGGGCCCTTTGGTTTTACATAGGCTTATATAGGGAAAATCTTTAAAAATCTTCTTCTCTGAAACCACAAGGCCCAGGACTTTGATATTTGGTATGAAGCTTCATCTAGTGGACCCCTACCAAGATTGTTCAAATTTTAGTGCTGGGACAAAAAATGCCCCCGCCACGGGGCCCTTTGATTTTACATTGGCTTATATAGGGAAAATCTTTAAAAAGCTTCTTCTCTGAAACCACAAGGCCCATGTCTTTGATATTTGGTATGAAGCTTCATCTAGTGGACCCCTACCAAGATTGTTCAAATTATAGTGCTGGGGCCAAAAATGCCCCCACCCCGGGGCCCTTTGGTTTTACATAGACTTATATAGGGAAAATCTTTAAAAATCTTCTTCTCTGAAACCACAAGGCCCAGGACTTTGATATTTGGTATGAAGCTTCATCTAGTGGACCCCTACCAAGATTGTTCAAATTTTAGTGCTGGGACAAAAAATGCCCCCGCCACGGGGCCCTTTGGTTTTACATTGGCTTATATAGGGAAAATCTTTAAAAATCTTCTTCTCTGAAACTGCAAGGCCCAGGTCTCTGCTATTTGGTATGAAGCTTCATCTAGTGGACCCCTGCTAAGATTGTTCAAATTATAATGCTGGGGCCAAAAACGCCCCCGCCCCGGGCCCTTTGGTTTTACATAGGCTTATATAGGGAAAATCTTGAAAAATCTTCTTCTCCGAGACCACAAAGCCCAGGTCTTTGATATTTGGTATGAAGCTTCAGCTAGTGGACCTCTACCAAGATTGTTCAAATTATAGCCCTGAGGCCAAAAATGCCCCCGCCTCTGGGCCCACTTGGTTTTACATAGACTTATATAGGGAAAATCTTTAAAAATCTCCTTCTGTGAAACCACAAGGCCTAGGTCTTTGATATTTGGTGTGAAATTTCATCTAGTGGACCTCTATCAAGATTGTTCAAATTATAGCCCTGGGGCCAAAAATGCCCCCGCCCCGAGACCCTTTGGTTTTACATAGACTTATATAGGAAAATCTTTAATAATCTTCTCTGAAACTGCAAGGCCCATGTCTTTGATATTTGGTATGGAGCTTCTTCTATGGAGTGGTCAATTATAGCCTTTGTTGATATTTGGTATGAAGCTTCACCTTTTTAGACCTCCCTCAACATTATGCACATTATAACCTTGGGGTCAATAATGGCCCTCCCCGGGACCCACTTGTTACTCTATGGATCAGGTGAGCGAACCAGGGCCATCATGGCCCTCTTGTGTTTTATATTAGGATCACTTTTTGTCTGTCATCCGTGCGTAAACAATTTCTTCAAACGACATCTCCTCCTTAACCACTGATCAGATTTTGACCAAACTTCACAGGAATAATCCTTAGGTGGTGCCCTTTCAAAGTTGTTCAATTGTTTCCGTTCTGTTGCACATACAGGTCACAGGAGCCAAAAATAGATTTTTTTCACTGAAAACTTAAAAAATCTTCTTCTCTGAAACTGCAAGGCCCAGGACTTTGATATTTGGTATGAGGCTTCATCTAGTGGACCCCTACCAAGATTGTTCAAATTATAGTGCTGGGGCCAAAAATGCCCCCATCCCAGGTCCCTTTGGTTTTACATGGGCTTATATAGGGAAAATCTTTAAAAATCTTCTTCTCTGAAACTGCAAGGCCCAGGTCTTTGATATTTGGTATGAAGTGTCATCTAGTGGATCCCTACCAAGATTGTTCAAATTATAGTGCTGGGGCCAAAAATGCCCCCGTCCCGGGGCCCTTTGTTTTTACATGGGCTTATATAGGTAAAATCTTTAAAAATCTTCTCTGAAACCACATGGCCCAGATCTTGGCTATTTGGTATGAAGCTTCATCTAGTGGACCCCTTCCAAGAGTGTTCAAATTATAGTGCTGGGGCCAAAAATGCCTCCACCTTGGGGTCCTTTGGTTTTACATGGGCTTATATAGGGAAAATCTTTAAAAATCTTCTTCTCTGAAACCACATGGCACAGATCTTGGCTATTTGGTATGAAGCTTCAGCTTGTGGACCTCTTCCAAGATTGTTCAAATTATAGCCCTGGGGCCAAAAATGCCCCTGCTCTGGGGCCCTTTGGTTTTACATAGACTTATATAGGGAAAATCTTTAAAAATCTTCTTCTATGAGACCGCAAGGCCTAGGTCTTTGATACTTGGTGTGAAATTTCATCTAGTGGTCCTCTATCAAGATTGTTCAAATTATAGCCCTGGGGCCAAAATCCCCCTCCCCCGAGACCCTTTGGTTTTACATAGACTTATATTTGGAAATCTTTAAAAATCTTCTTCCCTGAAACTGCAGTGCCCATGTCTTTGATATTTGGTATGGAGCTTCATCTTGTGGACCTCTATCAAAATGTTCAAATTATAGCCCTCTGGCCACAAATGCCCCCACCCTGCAGCACTTTGGTTTTACATAGACTTATATTGAGATAATCTTTGAAAATCTTCTTCTCTCAAACAGCAAGGCCCAGGTCTTGGATATTTGGTGTGATGCTTCATCTGGTGGAGCTCTATCAAGATTATTTAACTTATAGCCCTAGGCCAAAAATGCCCCTGCCCCAGGGCCTTTTGGTTTAGCATAGGCTTATGTAGGGAATATCTTTAAAAAAAATCTTCTTCTCTGAAAACGCAAGGCCCAGGTCTTTGATATTTGGTGTGTAGCTTCATCTAGTGAACCTTTGCCAAGATTGTTCAAATTAAAGCCTTTGTTGATACTTGGTATGAAGCTTCACCTTTTTAGACCTCCTTCAACATTATGCACATTATAACCCTGGGGTCAATAATGGCCCTCCCTGGGGCCCACTTGTTACTCTATGGATCAGGTGAGCGATCCAGGGCCATCATGGCCCTCTTGTGTTTTATATTAGGATCACTTTTTGTCTGTTATCTGTGCGTAAACAATTTCTTCAAACGACATCTCCTCCTAAACCACTGATCGGATTTTGACCAAACTTCACGGGAATGATCCTTAGGTGGTTCCCTTTCAAAGTTGTTCAAATGGTTCCGGTCCGTTGCACATATAGGTCACAGGAGCCAAAAATAGATTTTTTTCACCGAAAACTTAAAAAATCTTCTTCTCTGAAACCGCAAGGCCCAGGTCTTTGATATTTGGTTAAAAGCTTCATCTAGTGGACTCCTACTAAGATTGTTCAAATTATAGTGCTGGGGCCAAAAATGCCCCCGCCCAGGGGCCCTCCGGTTTTACATGGGCTTATATAGGGAAAATCTTCTTCTCTGAAACCACAAGACCCAGGACTTTGATTTTTGGTATGAAGCTTCATCTAGTGGACCCCTTTCAAGATTGTTCAAATTAAAGTGCTGGGGCCAAAAATGCCCCCGCCTCGGGGCCCTTTGGCTTTACATGGGCTTATATAAGGAGTCTTTCTTCTTCTCTGAGGCCACAAGGCCCAGGTCTTTGCTATTTGGTATGAAGCTTCATCTAGTGTACCCCTACCAAGATTGTTCAAATTATAGTACTGGGGCTAAAAAATGCCCCCGCCTCGGGGCCCTTTGGCTTTACATGGGCTTATATAAGGAGTCTTTCTTCTTCTCTGAAGCCACAAGGCCCAGGTCTTTGCTATTTGGTATGAAGCTTCATCTAGTGTTACCCTACCAAGATTGTTCAAATTATAGTGCTGGGGCCAAACATGCCCCCCCCCGGGCCCTTTGGTTTTACATTGGATTATATAGGGAAATTCTTTTAAAATCTTCTTCTCTGAAACCACAAGGCCCAGGTCCTTGATATTTGGTATGAAGCTTCATCTAGTGGACCCCTACCAAGATTGTTCAAATCATAGTGCTATGGCCAAAAATGCCTCCGCCCCGGGGCCCTTTGGTTTTACATAGGATTATACAGGGAAAATCTTTAAAAAATCTTCTTCTCTGAAACCACAAGGCCCAGGTCTTTGAGATTTGGTATGAAGCTTCATCTACTGGACCTCTACCAAGATTGTTCAAATTATAGCCCTGGGGACAAAAATGCCCCCGCACCGGGACCCTTTGGTTTTACAGAGACTTATATAGGGAAAATCTTGAAAAATCTTCTTCTCTGAAACCACAAGGCCTAGGTCTTTCATATTTCGTATGAAGCTTTATCTAGGGGACCTCTACCAAGATTGTTCAAATTATAGCCCTGGGTCCAAAAATGCCCCCACCTCGGGGCCCTTTGGTTTTACATAGACTTATATTGGAAAATCTTTAAAAATCTTCTTCTGTGAAACCACAAGGCCTAGATCTTTGATATTTGGTGTGAAATTTCATCTAGTAGATCTCAATCAAGTTTGTTCAAATTATAGCCCTGGGGCCAAAAATGTCCCTGCCCGAGACCCTTTGGTTTTACATAGGCTTATATAGGGACATCTTTAAAAATCTTCTTCTCTGAAACTGCAAGGCCAATGTCTTTGACATTTGGTATGGAGCTTCATCTAGTGGACCTCTACCAAGATTGTTCAAATTATAGCCCTCGGGCCACAAATGCCCCAGCCCCCGGGCCCTTTGGTTTTTCATAGACTTATTTTGAGAAAATCTTTGAAAATCTTCTTCTCTGAAACAGTAAGGCCCAGGTCTTTGAAATTTGGTGTGAAGCTTCATCTAGTGGACCCCTCTCAAGATTTTTTTAAATTATAGCCCTAGGCCAAAAATGAGCCCACCCGGAGCCATTGGTTTGACATAGGCTTATGTGGGGCATATCTTTAAAAAAATCTTCTTCTCTGAAACTGCAAGGCCCAGGTCTTTGATATTTGGTGTCTAGCTTCATCCAGTGGACCTTTGCCAAGATTGTTCAAATTATAGCCTTTGTTGATATTTGGTATGAAGCTTCACCTCTTTAGACCTCTCTCAACATTATACACATTATAGCCCTGGGGTTAATAATGGCCCGCCCCGGGGCCCACTCTATGGATCAGGTGAGCGATCCAGGGCCATCATGGCCCTCTTGTATCGAATTATTAATTCGTTATATCGAATTATTAATGCGTTTTATCGAATTATTATTGCGTTTTATCGAATTATTATTGCGTTTTATCGAATTATTAATTCGTTATATCGAATTATTATTGCGTTTTATCGAATTATTAATTCGTTATATCGAATTATTATTGCGTTTTATCGAATTATTATTGCGTTTTATCGAATTATTAATTCGTTATATCGAATTATTATTGCGTTTTATCGAATTATTAATTCGTTATATCGAATTATTATTGCGTTTTATCGAATTATTATTGCGTTTTATCGAATTTTTATTGCGTTTTATCGAATTATTATTTCGTTTTATCGAATTATTAATTCGTTATATCGAATTATTAATTCGTTATATCGAATTATTAATTCGTTATATCGAATTATTAATTTCTTGGCCAGACTAACTAGTTTTGGCCGATTAGTAGAAGGCCTTATCAGTGACCCTCTGATTATTTCAAAGTTCCACAATGGAATCAATAATGCTTAAGGACTAGAAAATAAAAACTCCACTATGGGATGAAGGGCAGTGAGACTTTTACGGTGACCACATAGTCCCTTAACACCAGCTGTAGTGACGTTAAATATTTTCTATAAAAGGTTTATCCTTTGGAAGCAAGAAATACACCAAAGAACTGAAAACAATCGAGTGTACAAGTTTTCTGGGCCAGAGCTACTCAACTTAAGCCAGAAGTAGTTTCCGAATACAAATTAACTTCTTATAACAACTTAAAACCTTCCCCTTTCATGCTTTGCATATGAATGGTATTTTTGGGTACTTTCGGCAAAGCTTGAACCAGACCGTCTTGACCTCGGTCAATGGTTTCCAGAGTGCCACCCTATAGTACTAATGCATTTTTGGTCGGAAATATAGCCTATTTTATCGACTTTATTTTGTCGATTTTTTGCAATATCTAAATGCAAAACTGACTTTTAGATTATCGATATGTGTGTTTGATAATGAAAGTCGATTTAGAAAATATCGACTTTCAGTTCCTTCATTAACATGTCGACATGTGCAAAGTCATCAAATTACACTACTTGCGATTATATCGATTATATCGTCTTCTTTGGTTTAAACATATTTTATTCGTATTCTACAAGTACAATACAAAGCAAATATGACTGAAATCATACAAAAAGGGATTCAGAAGAAAGTCAGAGACTTATTTGAATCTGTTTCCCTAAACATTTGCGATAATACCATTGAATTAAATCTATATAATTGTCGATGCAAAACAGTAACTATTGTAAGTACAGAATTAGCGACTATGTTCAAAGCTATTTTGTAGCATTTTTACATACTAATAATGGTTAAGGTGAAGGTAGCGTTGGAGGGAGGGGGGGGGCTCCACGGGGAATCCATCAGGGTAAAAAATAACAATGAAAAAACAATACAGCTTCTGCCGCTCTCATGTAAAAGGTCTGAGACATTCAAATCAAAGGTGTTTTATCAAGTACCAATAAAACTATTTCTTCAAAGGCGGAACGTATAGGTTTGTCGTTCTGAGGGTTGGATATAACTTAGGTTAAGGTCGTATGGTTAACTTTGCGAGGTAGTTCTCTAAAAACAAAATAAGAGTAACAAACCAAAATATTTAGGTGTATTTGTTGGAGAATTACCGGTTCGGGAGATTATCACAGAAAAGAGCCTGGTTAGACAAGTAAACTTGCCGTAGATTTAAAAAAGACATATTCTAGCCCCACACTCTGTTCTCGGACTAACATCAAAAAAGGAAAAAAAAAAAGAAGTGAAAGTGTGTCTAATACGGTAGGAAATGATACATGCATTCATCGCCTAATTATGGTTGGTTTGGAATCTTTTAGTTTTTAAAATAAAGTTATGGACAAGGAGGACGATTTGTTTGTTCTCGTTGTAATTTAGTGTTTGGTCACCATAAAGTAGAGTATCGAGAGTTGGTTGACAAAACTGATAAACTGATCTTAACATTTCTTCTCTAAAGTTCGCATATCGTGGACAGTGAAGAAGAAAATGTTCGGTGTCTTCGACGAGACCACATACACATAAAGCACTTGGGACAATGTTTCTTGAGAAGAGGTGTTCGTTTAAGGAGCTGCATTTGGTTCTAAGCCGGCTGTGATAAATTTGTCCGAGACGTTTCCCTGCGTTGAAATGACGAGGCGTAGGGATTAAGTTAGTATTGAGTTGACGTTTAAGTGATGCTAAACTGGAGCTGTTTCTGATCGCCTCAGACAGAGAGTTCCAAGTTCTTATCGCACTTGGAAGAAAAGAATTAAAGTAGAGCTGTGAGTGACTGTGAATAGTTTGGATGTTGGTAGAATTACGAAGGCTATACGAAACATTTTCTCCCACTGTAGCTGGTAATAGTGAAGATAGATATGCTGGAGAAATGCCATGATACATTTTGTAAAGCATAGCAATTTTATGTTTATTTCTTCGTGAGGCCAACGTATCCCATCCAGTTTCAGAGTAAAGAAGATTTAGAGAAACCAGTCTGGTTGCCCCAGTAACTATACGTGCTGCCTCAATCTGTATTTTTTCAAGTTCATATGCTTCATACTGGGTGCAATTGTCCCATACCACGTCGGCATATTCTAGAAGAGGTCTAATGAACGAACAATAAATAGTCTGAAGTGATTTTCTATCAAGTAGAAATTTTAGTTTACGCATGATATTAATCCGATTCCATGCTTTTGATTTGATTTCGGCTAGGTGTTCATGCCACGTGCAATCACTAGAAAATATAAGGCCTAGGTGTTTATGAGTACTGACCTCAGATATTTCTTGAGTGTCCATGAAAATTGGTGGGTGGTAAGGTTTATTGATTTTACGAGAGAGCAAGAGAGATTCAGACTTTGTAGGGTTGAAGCTGACTAGCCACTTTTTTGCCCATTGCTGTATCCTTTCTAGATCATCATTTAAGAGGTGAGCAGCTTCAACCGGGTTTTCAACAATTATGTAAAGACTCGTGTCGTCTGCAAACAGACGTATCGTGCAATGGATATCTTCAACAATATCATTAATGTATACTAAAAACAAGAGAGGACCAAGGATAGAGCCTTGTGGGACACCAGCTTTAATTGGTTGCCAACTGGACGTGGTCCCAGGAAGAACGACTCTTTGTAATCTATCGCTTAAGTAACTGTTAAACCATGAGAGAAGAGAACCAGTTATGCCAACGCTATTCAACTTGTGAAGAAGTCCTTTATGCCATACACGATCGAAGGCTTTGCTTACATCACAAAAGACGGCTCTTACTTCTTTGCCTACGTCAAGAGCTTTGCAGAAAGAGTTGTATATATCAATAAGTTGGTTAACAGTAGAATCGCCTGGTACAAAACCAGATTGAAGTGATGTGATAACTCCGTTGTCCCGAAAAAAGTTGAAAATATATTTATGAACAAGTTTCTCAAGAACTTTTCCCACTGCACTTAAGAGAGATATAGGGCGGTAGTTAGCTGGGTCAGAAGGTTCGTTTTTCTTGTGAATTGGAGTGATGTTCGCTAGTTTCCATGACTCAGGAAATTGGCCTGATGATAGCGAAAAGTTGAAGAGATCACAAAGAGGGATAGAAATTGAATTAGATAGTTCTTTCAGGAGTCTGTTGTTAATCGCATCGGGTCCTACAGCTTTGCCAGTCTGAAGGGACTTCAGACAGGTTTCAACTTCCGACGGTGACAGGTGAACAGAATGGAGGGTTTCATTTTGAATGTTATTTGGATTGCTTTCAGGCCAATGTGCATTAGTTTCGTCTATAATAGTTTGTGAGGAGAAGAAAGTATTTAACACTTCCGCTTTGTCCATTTCGTCAGAATATATATTTCCTTGTGTGTTTAAGGGAGGGATATTGCTTGTTCGTGTTGGTTTTATTACATGTTTAAGTGTTTTCCACCAGTCTTTTGGACCTAGTGAACCATTGTTTAGTTTATCAGCCAGTTTTTCATTCATTTTTTGTTTTGAATTTCTTATTTCGTTATTAACGTGATTGCGAATTTGTTTATAGGCTTCAAAATTAGTGATGGATTGTGTTTTCTTGAATCTGCTGTAGTAACGTTTCCTTTTCCGAATGAGTCTTTTTATATTAGTTGTCAACCAATTTGGATCGGATGGTCTTACACTTACTATTTTATTAGGAATATACTTAGACGAACATTGGGTTAGGTGATCAGTTAAATTTTTAACATATTTGTTGATGTTTGGGTCTTTAAAATTATCCCAATTTGTATTTCGCATGACGTCAGAGAGCGACTGATAGTCACCTTGATCAAATAGCCAAATATGTCTTTTGAATACATGAGTTTTTTGTTTATCAAAGTTGAGGACACAGAATACAGGACAGTGATAGCGAATGTTTTGGTTAAGGAAAGGTTCTCCCACCCCACAGATTAAGATGTCTTTGCTGTTGTTAGACAAAATAAGGTCAATAGTGGATTGTGAAGTTTCCGTAAAATGAGTGTAGCCAGTGATTAGTTGGTCCAGACCGTTTTCTTGACAGAGATCAGAAATTTTCCTACTACTTCTGTTGTCAGCCATGTCTATATTAAAATCTCCCATAACCAGTAATTCATGGGGGTTTGTGTTTGTGGCTAGCCCTATAGAATCTTCGATTGCCTGAAATGTTGCATGTGATGAGTTTGGTGGTCTATAGAAAGTTCCAATTAATAATTTTCTATTATTAATACAAATTTCTACCCAGACACATTCTAAGTCAAGGAATTCAAGATCTTGTCTGCGTTTGGAAAATAAATTATCGCGTACATAGACGCATACACCCCCATGGTTGTCACCAATACGGTCACGTCGATACGTGACGTAGCCGTCAAGGGCAATGTCTTCATCTGAAGTTCGAGGATCAAGCCAAGTCTCAGTGATACCAATGATACTAAAATTGCAAAGTTCAGAGAATATAATATCCTTTTTGTTTGTTAGACTTTGAACATTATAGTGCACAATAGAGAATTTTTCGCTTAGAACAGTGTCGTTTAGAGATGTCGATGAGTTATCAGATGTTATTGACTCATCTGAGTTCGGGCCCGGGTTAGTTTCAACATCCCCACAACTAATTAGCAATAGCGATAGGAATGTTATAAATTCAAAGTCTGTGAACCGGGATAGACCTTTGATTTTCATGTGATGACAATAATGCAGACCTATATGCATCCTATATTCAGTAATATCTATGTTCATTATGTTATACAATCGACAAGAAATCTGAATTGCTTTAAGGACACACGTATAGGACCGGGCATGACTGTCACATTACAGAGGCAGAAGGTTCGATATTTAGGAATGGAATCCCCGTGGAGGAGAATACAAGCATTAAGGAGATACAATAGTAAATGTACATATAAATAGAGCATTTGTAACAAACAGGTTTCCATAAGGGAAATGGGATACATATGTTATGAATAGGAGACAGCTTTAAAGTTTCTGATTCGCATTATAGTTGACCAAAGTGCCAATACACAAGTCCAAAAATGACACTCTTGTAGAAGGCTAGATACTTAAGTCGACCCTCGTCATCTCAAACACAAAGGGACTGGAAATTTTTGGCTTAAGGTAGCAATGGTTTAGAAGCAAAAAAGCTTAAGTTTAAATTAGAATAATAGTGCCAGAAATTCATTTCGACCTCAGCAGTAGCTTGAGATATCAAAGTTTGAGATAACGAGAGTCCACTGTACTTTCCAATGTACCGCCGCATGCCGAACAGCATCATCAATGGACAAGGTATCAGCAGCATGCATAAAACTAACAGTAACAGTAGGCGGGTAAAAACATCACGAGAACATGCCTACTCAAATTGTTTCAAACTCCACCACTGAACAAATCAATAATTCGGGCTAAAAAAAAAAAAAAAAAAAAAAAAAAAAAACATAGCCCAATGTATTATATGTATAAAAAGAACAATACAGATCGCGGGTACACGCTTCAACCGTCTCAACGGGCACCCACAATCCATACTTGTCGGCAGTAACAGGGGAGGGGTTAATCCTGCAAACCCCAGTTTTGCTACATAAATTTAGAGTTTTGGTGTCAAATGTATATAGGCGAGTTTCCATGCTGCAGGAACAAGCATATACGATTTACTTCCCTTGAATTAGGGGAAAAAAAGATATCGTAAATCAAGAATACTACAGTCCTCGAACGATAAGTTGAGAGTGACGTCAGCGAGTTTTTTTTTTTTTTTTTTTTGTTGTTGAGGACTGTCCACCCTTGCGAAAAGGCGACGACGCTTCAATAATGATAATTATAACGGTAAAATCTGTCTTGCTAGCCAATGATGGTTACTTCAGCAACAACGGCACAACCTGCCAAACCTACCTGTGGTGGTTTACTCTTTTACGTCACTGTCAACCCATCTTCCGAGAGCTATACATATGGTACAGAAGTTCGTGCCAACAGGCACAACAATAAAGTGACCCGGTCTTGCGATATCGAAGGGGCAACGTCAAACAAACGTCGTTGTAACGTCCTGACGATGCACCGACGTTGATGTGACGTTGCAACCATAACATGACGTTACATCCTGTTACATCCGATGTCACAATTGCGTCATCGGCCTGCTGGGATATGTCAGATCAGAATTACATGCATTTAATGAGTCGAAGCGTCGGTAGCAGTTTCGACCATTCGCAAATAAGGGAAAGAAAAAGAAAAGCAGTTCCATTGAAGACACTATAGTCCAGGCTCACTGGCCCCAAGACCGCCACCTCGCCCAATTCACTCCGGCAAATTCAAACATATCAACAATTTGGCTTTTTAAATTCATAAGCAGGACATATAACACGCTGATTTGTCAAAAAAGGCATGTGGGTATTATGAAAGTTATAAGCATCACCAATATCATAACAGGCCGAGTCGAGCACTGAAAAAGACCCGCACTACCGCTGGGCCTGGACATGACGATAAGGAGTACCCATCAGACTGCTCAGGTGCGTGGACCAGTGCACACTCTTGTTTGCGGATGATCTATAAGCAGACATGCCTCGTGCAGTACAACTCCGACATTAGTTACATATATGGGCCATTATTAGTTTCTATAATGTTGATAGTTTGAGAGCATCATCCACGGACCCCCGTCTCATTTCCGAAACGAAAATAAAATGAAACGAGAGCCCTTGTGGTGATTTGAGGACACGCTGAGATACACAATCTTCCCCGCCCCATGACGCTCTTACATTACACTAGGCAAGGGCCTCGGGCAGGGGGATGTGTAGGATACATGTACAACGCGAACAAACCGACCTGAGGCTGACCTCGACGCAAAGAGTAAATCACCCAATGCCACGGCCCAACACGTCGGGCCGCGAAAACTTCCCGTGACTCTTCGGCAGTTCGTGAATCGCGATCCACCTGCAGTCCCCTATGTATTAAGCGAGGCTGCGCATGACAAAACCTACAAGAATGCCTGGGCGACCAGCAAGGACTCGGATCAGCCTGCGCATTCGCGCAGTCCGATCAGAGTCCTCGCTGTTCGCACGAACCCACTATAGGCTATAATCAACGCAGAAAGACAAAATTTCCTGACACGGTGGACGGGGTCCATGCGCTGGCTCACAAAAACAGTTTCGACCTCTTCGGAAAACTGCGAAGATGAAAATATGTATTCAGTCGCGTGTAAAATTTTGCTAGTAGAGTTCAAAAGCACCAGGTCAGCTTGTTCGTGATTAACATGGAAGTGTTGTAAAGCGAGAATTTCATGCAAAAATTGTGTCAGCGTTACAAATGTACATGCGTCAGCACAAAGTACTTGAGTAAATAGGAGTAATAATGTCTAATAAGGTACGTTATGATATTAGATTTAGGCCTTCAAAAAGCATGTCCCGTGAGGTCGACGGGGTCTCAGGTCCGCCTGCGCATTCACAGGCTCAGACCCGAGCCCCCGCCGATCCCGCGAGCATGCATGCGGTTTATATGTGTAGCTGTAGCCGCCAAACGACAAGATTTCTCACAATGAGCGTTGAACCGCCAAACAAGATAGCAGCGGGCACATGACGCGTGAGCAACGTCGCATCAACACCGGCATCAGCGCCGATGCGACGCCGACAGGCGCCATGTGCTCGCTGGGTAATTTTGAGCAACTGTACCGGCAAGATCAAGTTATTTACTAGGATTATGAAGCTCATTAACCAACCTTTAACCTGCTGAATACTCAATTAAGCCACTTTTATTTCTGACTTGGAACCAATCGGATTACTTGATGCGGTTTATTTCTACACATTCATAAACTGAATGTCAAACAGTGTAGATCCCGATCAGATGGCTTCAAGCCATCCTATCTGGATCCACAATGCTTGCAAAGATAGGGCTTGTCGCCCACAACAGGACAGAGGCCAATACAACAAATCAAAATGTGCGGGTGAGCCGTGTCACACAAGGGATGTCATTGCCTCATGAGCGTGCATCACCAGCCCAGGCCCGACTACGGATTCGCAGTCGCACCTGAGTTGGTGCAGCCCACCCAAGCAGGACGCAGGACAAGATTCAAATGCACAGTAAATTTGGAAGGATCGGCTCATTTAAAAACACTGGCAAGTCACAGAGCCATCTATCACCAGGACTGTACAAGCTTACTACAATCTAGTCAGGTTCTTAGATAAACTGGGGTTGGTAACTCGAAGCTCTCTTAAGGCTTACGACGACCTTAAGTATATCTTAATCACCTCGTAGGGAATAGTGTGAGAAACTCGAAAGTACCGTAATTTATGGAGACAACTTAACCATATCGTAAAGTTAAGGACAACTCAGGCATGTCGTAACCTCATCTTAACTAATGCGAAAAAAACAGACACTACTTAGAAGCATAAGGAAAGAAGTTGTACATCTATCTATTTTTTTCTCGGCACACAGGGTTTCTTTTAGTAATGGTATGCGATACATGTATTGTATGGTATTGTATTAAGGCAGATATATGCTATATTTAGCAGAATTACCCGTATAAAATACATGTAAACAAAGATCTATACATCTCCGATGATTTGTTTGTTTGGTTTGATGTTAACGTCCCCGTCAACACTGTAAAGGTCAATTTGGAGACGTTGCTTCCAATTTTGTGGGACTTTTACCCGACACTGAGATGAAATGACATCTCAAGCCCTGCCGCCCAATGAAACCAATAGGGTTTATAAGCATGGACGGGCCGACTCCCTTCGCTTTGCCTGGTCAGGCTTAGATCCTCTAAGCGGTTTACCAGTACTCGTGTGCGGGCGGTTTCAGCTCTGAGTGGAAGCATCATGCAGCCCATTTATTTCTTCAAGCCCTGATGGGTGGGGGCCGACATCTCCGATAAACATGTATATATGTAGTACGTAATTATTATGTACAAGCTGTTTATTTGTGTGTGTAATAGTCGTGTCAACAACGGAAGAAAAGAAGAAGAATAAAAGAAATAAGGTAAAAGATAGTATAGGCTGTACAATAAGTGTACTACTGACCACAATCGTCTTGTTTTTGAGAAATAGCGGTCATAACTTTTCAAATAACAATGTCTTCCTTTCATTAACTTCGTCTACAAGTGTTTCTAATTCTTCCTGTGTATAGTTTGGTTTTCGTTTCTTTTTTTTTTGTAATTTTTGTCTCTGTCATTTTTTAAAGATACATATTTTTGGCTGTTGCACGATTTGTTTAAGACACTTTCAAGTAATTGATGCTAATATGAGCTCCGGCATGGCAAATCAGGAGGAAATGTAGAGAAGGGGTCGCCAGTTGTGTCATTATTTCTCATCCCATAGTTTATTTAGAACCTTGCCTATAATGATTACGCTACCCAAGCCTTTTTTGTGCAGAAAAGGCTCCAACAAGGCTGCCTTGTTGTTAAACAAACCCCGTTATTATCATTAAGCGTTATTTTATTTTGCTATGCCCTGGCTTACAAAAGTTTCCGAAGCGCTTTGCACGAGATTTAAAATTACACAGGTAAATCGTAAGTGGTAAGATGGTCGTAACTTTATGGAAACGATACGACAGGTTTTCAGTTACCGGCATAACGAGACCTTAAATTTTACGGTGGTTACCTTAAGTATGTCTTAAGTACATCTTAAGTTGATATATTTACGATGGCTTCGAGTTATCAACCCCTGGTTTACAGCTCGAAAAAAATAATCATGTGCTTAGATTTTTAAGCGCCACTGACAAATTTTCAACTACTAAGTAGGTACATGTATAGTAGCTTAGAGCATAGATACACGCCGTGTAACGATGGTCCCAAGCATTGGATAATACAGTTCTAAGCTAATTGCGTAGACCCTCGCCAGACTGCTCCTAAAGGAAGGTGCCGTCTGGTCAGGTTTACACTGCACGTCAATCCGCCAAAGTTTTCCGAATAATCCACGAAATATGCAGCAAACTTGTTGACATGAAAAAGAGTAGCGTCACGAAAACATGCCCAGTCTGATATTCTTCGAAGTTCCGCCCCCCCCCCCCCCTCCTACCCCGGGAAAAAATGTACGGATCGTAAGTACCCGTTAGGACCGCCTCATCAAGGTGGTTCCAATGAACAACCACAATCCGTGCCCGGACAGAAACGAGAGAAAAATGAATGTCCCTGTAAACCCAAGTTTTAGTATATATGGTAGAAGTGGGAACTCAAGGGGGTCAAGATTACGTGGGCTTGCTTTCGAGACGGTACACAACGTGATAGAGTCCATAGGGATTTAGGTTAATAATGTAATAATTTGACCTTTTGTAGGCTGTTGGCGATCACGTGTTGTCACACAACGAGATCGAGCTTTTGTGAATGAATATTGGTTCAACTATTATGAATGGTTCAACTATTATGAATGAAAGATGTAAACAGAGAATACTAGTATAAACACCATGCGTGTAGATAGTATTTGACATAAGGAAGTGGCGCACATCATTAATATGAAACAGACAAGGATGAATGAAGGATGGATACACATTTGGAATAGCAGCTTATGTGTTCATAGGGTGCCCATCCTCCTTGGCATCATACACTTTCAAGTCAGACATACACGTAATTTTGGTTTTGTTGCCAGCAGAGTCTTGAATGTGGGGATAGCCACCATAAATCCATGTTTTAATGACTTTAGAGTTTTTTGTCCGTTTGATACGTCTACATTCAAATGCTAGTTGCTTACGTGCTGGGGTAAGGTCCTCATTAATGAAGACATGTTTGATATGATTGTTGCGCAAAGCAGTTCTTCCCTGAAGCAAATTCAGTCTAGCGTTGCTGTTAGTGAATTTAATGATAATTTCACGATCCCTTGGTAGTGGCCGCGACGCATTTACGTCGTCTTCGTTGGATTCGTCAACGTTCACACCTCCATGGACACCAGGCCTTGGCGGACCAACGCGATGGGCACGGTCAATATCAAGATTCGTTATATTAGAATTCACAGATTTAGCAAAATCCAATACCTTCATTGTGACATCCTCGTTCTTAGTTTCACGAATACCTGAAATGCGAAGACACATCCTTCTTGAGTACTGTTCAGACTCATCCTGCTTTTGCTGGAGAGAACTAACTTCATTTTGGAGGTCACTACATTGCTTTTTCAGATCGTCGAGGTCAGACCTAGTTGAATTTAACTCGGTCTTCAAGAGTTGAGTTGCTTCATTAACTTTAGCCTGAACCTGATCACTTATCTCCTGTTGCAGCATTGACTTAACTAGTTGTGCAATTCGTATTATATCGAGCTCTGAAAGTCCCGGAGTTGCAGACTGGAAGCCCACCATCTGTGGAGGAGCGCCTATGCCAAGCATAGGATTCATGATCGGCGCTTGAATAGGAGGCTGTGAGCCAAGGCTCACACCCGGACCAAGACCCGACTGGTCTAGACTTTGGTCTAGACTTTGACCTTGGCTAAAGTCTGTGTTCTGCAGCATTGTTGAACTACTGGGTGTAGACGGGAGTTCTACAGAAGCCGGGTCAATAGACTTGTGTGGGGTTTTCAATAGAGACTGCGATTCGGCTTCTGTATCTGATTCAAAGACAGCTTCAGTTATAATATTAGTGTCAGAAACAAGAGATTTCGTCTTCTTTGGAGATGACTCTACTTGAGGTGATGATTTATTTCGCTTTCTGCTACTTCTACTTCTACGAACCATAATACACGGGCACTCTTTAACTAGTAACGGTACAAAGGTCTTTGTTTACATTTTCCCGCCTAAGGATTCACTGTGGGTCTCTGATAATCAATCAATATCTTCAAATATAGATACTAAAATGCTATAAAAGACATATTTCCTGATAGCTGGGAAAAAATGCTGTCACTCACATGTATTTTTTTATCCCTAGTCCCCTATATCCTTTCAAAAGTTCACATTATTTTCACTTCAAATTTCCATGTTTTGAATCGACAATCACGTGACAAAAAAAAAAAATCTCTTCTTCTTTAATGCGAAACGTTTTTTTTTTCATTCCTGGCCAAGTTTTCATGAGCCAAAATAACGATAATTGTTTTTAAGATGACTTTGTTCAAGTCGATTATTATATTAATTCAAAGATTGCAACTTTGATTTTAATTCGCGTGAGTGTAAGCCGATTTACAGTGATACAACAGAGAATGTAGACAGGTACATATCGAAAATATACCGGAAAATCAAACCAAATCGCTCTATCCATTACGTTAACATACTCATGCAAAATTTGGCCCCCATTTATGGTCCTCAAAATGGCATTTTTTCGGAAGAAAATTTGAGATATTTTTCTTATTAATGGTCCAAACATAGATTTTTTTGGGCTAGTTAGAACCGCTCCAATGAAGTGGTACTAATAAACTATAAAAATCTATAATCGAATCATAAATTAAGGGTATACCCCTGTAACCCCACTTTTTTCTGTAGTATGTGGGTTTACAGGGGTCCTGATTGTAAGGACGCGTTAACGTAATGTAGAGTCGCAAAAATTGCGCTATAACACAATTAACATAGGCACCAATACGCTGCCATAATATCGCATTAAAAAAAATCTATAATCGAATCATAATAATTCGATATAACGAATTAATAATTCGATAAAACGCAATAATAATTCGATAAAACGCAATAAATAATTCGATAAAACGCAATAATAATTCGATATAACGAATTAATAATTCGATAAAACCCAATAATAATTCGACAAAAAATGACCGGGAACCAGTACACGTGGAAAAACGATGGTTAAATCGATGGCAAAATAAATATAATTTAACCAAGTTAAAAGTGACATTTTCGTATGGAATTTGCAGGACTAATCTATTAATATACGGACTAACGTTGGCTTAAATATTACGAGTGAGTTCATTATAGTTTTTCTACAATTTTGATCTGAATAAGAACTCTAACAAGAAATTCAATCAAGGGAAGGAACTCTGTACTGAACGAACATCAACTACAGATGTAACTGCACTTATACGACAATACGCCAACATGCCCGTTGATTCCAGACTGCTAACTGTAGAGGACTCTCTAAAGGCGAAACACCTCAAAAATTTGAAACAACAGTCCCATGCAGAGCTTAAGAAATTCAAGAAGCATGATTACAAGGATGTAGTCATGAAAGAAATGGGTGATTTACTGCCGGAACATCGGGAATCTCAGTATGACCAGACAGCTCAGTGTGTGGTCAATTTTCTTCAAAGTGAAGTGAAAGTATTACTTCGGAAATCACCAGAGGAAACCACAGCTGGTAATACGACCCTGATGTCCGAGACCGTCATTAATGAACTGGACTCGACAATGCGTCAACACATCGATGAATCAGACACAGAGAGTGATACTGATGACAATGAGAACACACAGAACTTAAATGACAGCATAACAAAACTTAAAGAAGTGGCAAGTCAGAAGTCAAATCCTCCTAAACCGACAAGTAAAATACCCGATTCTTCGAAAGTGAGCAAAAATGCAAAATGTTGTGATGTGTGCAAAATCAAAAGTACTGCAAAGAAAAAGCACGACCAGATTCAATGCGTATTGTGTACGGAGTGGTTTCATGAGTTATGTGTAGGCATCAAAAAGGAGGATCCTGTCGGAATATGGGCATGCCCTACATGTAGAAATGTACCAGCTGAAATTAAACAAGATCTAAGCAGTCTTAAACAGGAGGTCGATGAAATCAAACACTGTACACAGTCGATCGTCAAAGCAGTTGAGAACCTATCCATAAAACTTGAAAACAGTCTTGGTGGTTTAAATGACCGGATAACATCAGTGACCAGACAGATTAAAAGTAATGATCTATGTCTTTCAGAGTCCATAGACACTCTACAAACAACTACACAAAACCTTAAAACATCCCTAGATCAGAAGGCATGTCAGATCCTAAATAAGACTTCAGCAGTGTATGACAAGATGAAAGCTCACACCGAAAATTTGAACAGTAACCCATCTCCAAGTCGTCCGATCGCAAACTCGGGTAAATCTGTAAAAAGTGCAAGTGAGATCCTTGATAGAAGATTGCCTGAACCAAAACCTAAACAACAAAACACTAAAAATACACCTAGTGCCAGACGTGTACAAAATAACCAAGAAACAGGTCCAGCACGACTGAAGAAGCCACAGTCTTCAAGTACCACTGGCTCGGAATCAGAACCAATTGACCTGACCAGTAAACCGACAAAAAACATAGCTAAATCTAACCTTATTGTCGGAAGTTCCATTCTCAAGAGAGTAAAAACCCATGAACTCAATACATCCACTACAGTGCGAACATTTCCTGGAGCAAAGATAGAGACGCTTAAGACGAAACTTGAGGGATATGACATACAAAAATGTTCAACAGTCATTTTACATGTAGGGGGGAATGATGCCGATGATGGCACAGACCCTGAGACATTTTGCGACAAATACATTTCTTTGTTAGAAAGTTTGATGGCGGATGACCGACGCATTATTGTATCTGGTCTTACGCCCAGACAGAGTGTAGACCTTGAACCATACAATGACAAACTAAAAGCATTGTGTGCCGAAAATGACATTGAGTTTATTGATAACTTTGACGGTTTCTTACTTGCTTCCGGTGAAATTCCAGAAACTTACTATGAGAATGATAAGACACATTTGAATGTATCTGGAACTAAAAAATTACTGTCAAATATGAATAAAGTTTGTAAGGTGAAAATTTCTGACAACCAGCCTGCTAGAAGTGGATATTTTGTTCCTCCTAGAGGGGGGTTGCAGGGCTTTGGGAAACGAACTGGGCCCTCCAAGCGTGATGGACCACGTTCCCCACCTACCTTTTGTCACATTTGCGCTACAAATAGTCACAGCACCAGGGACTGTTGGTTTAACGGAAGGAACATGAGGATGCCGGGCAGATATCCACATTAGGAGAAAGTAGGGCGTATGAAACACCATTCACATGTGTGCCCGGAAGTCCCTAAACCAAATACTGTGTCTCCTAACAGTGTTGATCTGTCCGAAGAGCCCCGTTTTCCGCCCGACACTGATTGCTTAAATTCATCAGCCGCCGACTCTATCTGTTTGAATGAACAAGTTATACATAAGAAGGTATCAGACTTACAGTTCTCATCAAGAGGTTTACACGTTTGTAGCCTTAACATTCAACATATACTCCCTAAATTGGATGAACTTCGTGTCATTTTGGCATCTGAAAATGGCCCTGACATGTTTGGCGCCTGCGAAACATTCTTAGACCCAAATATATCAGACAACCAGTTAGTAGTCGACGGCTATGATTTTCTGAGGAAAGACAGAGCATCCAATCAAAACAAAAGCGGCGGTGGTGTGATCCTATATGTCAGGAACACTCTGACGTGTACACGTCGCTCAGAGTTAGAAATCTCGAAAATAGAAACCATCTGGGCAGAGGTTGAGCTACCTAATACAAAACCTTTCCTTTTATGCACAGTTTACCGCCCACCAAATGTTCGTAGCAAGTGGATTGATTTATTTGAGGAAGAACTCTCCATAGCTCAAGCTACAGGTCTCGAATGTATAGTCATGGGGGATTTTAACATTGATATGCGTTCCTGTTCCAACTCTAAATGGTTAAATTTAATACAACTCTTTGACCTCACACAAATGGTCACTAAACCAACGCGTATTACGCAAACGTCTTCCACAATAATAGATCATGTTTATACCAATACTCCAGGTAATATAGTCGAATGTTTTGTGTCTCAGCTGTCAGTAAGCGATCACTACCCAGTGTGTTTTACTAGAAAAATAAATTGTAAACTATCAAAACATGAACATTACACAACTACTTATCGCTCTTTTAAAAACTTTAATGAAGAGCAATTTTTAAATGAACTTTCTTTCGACATGCAAAATTTCCAGGTTAACCAATCGCACGTAAACAAAGATTTTGACATATGGTCGTCTATTATCGCCAAACAAATTGACAATCATGCTCCGCTAAAAACGAAACGTGTGAAATCCAAACGCTTACCAGAGTGGTTCAACGCGGATATTACGGAAATGCAGAACAAAAGAGATACTCTTAAACGCTTAAAAATGTGGTCTGCCTATAGAAAAACTCGCAACAAAACCAAACAACTAATAAGATATGCAAAACGGAAATATTTTTCAGATAAAGTTGATAACGCAAAAGACACCAAATCAATATGGAAACATCTGCGGGCTGTTAACACTGGGACCAAACCGATGACTAATAACCTTCCAACAGAGCTTATTATAAATGGTGATCGAATAATCAGTTCTGAAAAAATTGCTTCTGAACTTAATCATTATTTTTCGACAGTAGCCGAAAAATTTCAAGACAACTCTGATATAATTCATATAAGTACAGATAAGATAAAACATTTTGTTAATTCTAAAGTTCCTGGCGACATCAGTTTCCAAATTCCTTTTATTACAACGGAGCAAGTTACTTCATTTATTGATAAATTGGACTCCACCAAAGCAACCGGTTTAGATGGTTTAGGACCGAGGATTTTAAAACTTGCGGGTAGTTGCTTAGCGCCTTCTATTTCTGATCTCATTAATAAAAGCATAGTGACTGGCCACTTCCCAGCTCAACTAAAAAGAGCCAAAATTCTCCCTATCCATAAAAGTGGGTCAAAGTCCGACCCGTCGAATTATAGGCCAATATCGATTTTGCCAACAGTATCAAAAATTTTTGAAAAACATGTAAACAAACATTTAATGGGTTATCTAAATAAGCATAAACTTTTATATGAGAACCAATCTGGTTTTCGTCCCAAACATAGTTGTCAAACTGCCTTAATCAAACTTATTGATAAATGGATGGAATGTATTGACAACGGCGACATAATAGGGACACTTTTCCTTGATTTTCGGAAAGCCTTTGATCTGGTTGATCATGAAATTCTATTAAATAAACTGTCACTGTACAAATTTAATCCTTTCACTCTTCGTTGGTTTGAATCATATCTACAATCCCGTCAACAAGCAATTCAATGTGAAATCAGGTTAACTGAGTTTGCGGAAGTACGGGCAGGTGTGCCTCAGGGTTCCATCTTAGGTCCAACCCTCTTTCTTTTATTCATAAACGATCTACCTCTCCATTTTGAAACATGTTCATCTGATATTTATGCAGATGATACAACAGTTCACACCAACAACAAACACTTAGACACTGTTGAATGTAGATTACAGGTAGAACTTCTCAATTCGAAGAAATGGAGTAAAGATAATAAATTACCATTGAACTTAAACAAAACTACCTACATGACTTTGGGCACAAGAAGGCGTCTAAGTAACTGCCGCGAACTAAACTTACAAGTTGACGGTATCAGTATTGAAAACGTCACCTCACAGAAATTATTAGGGCTTTATATCGATGAAAATTTGACGTGGACAAAACACATAGACCATTTGTGCTCAACTATATCATCTAAAATCTCACTTTTGAGGCAACTGGCTGAATACGTTCCAAGTAATATTCAAAAACGTTTTTATCAAGGATATATTCTTCCTCTGATAGACTATGGGTCGGTCACATGGGGGTCGACATCTAGCACTAATCTGGAACGCCTATCAAAATTGCAAAAACGAGCTGCTCGAATTATACTTAAAGCTGACTTTAATACACCATCCGACTTTATGTTCAAAGAACTAAATTGGCTCTCTGTTGATAGTAGAATGAAATATAATAAGGCAGTGTTTACATATAGAGCTCTAAATAATATGGCCCCTGTGTATATAAAGGAACTGCTGGCGCCAATGTCTGAAACCCACTCGTTAAATCTGAGATCAAGCGAAAACGGAACGCTATACATCCCAAAAGCTAAAACTTCATTATACAAAGGTTCATTCGCCTGTTCAGCTCCACAGCTATGGAATGCTCTTCCTCAAGAAGTAAGAGACACAGATTCGCTTTCAACATTTAAAAATTGTATCAAACAACTGTTATAGGCTTCCATGCTATCTTAACCAAAATTTAACATTATTATACACGTAATTCTTATGCTTTTATGCCGGAGTGAACAGCCAGTCAGTCTCTGTGCCGGGGAAACAGCGGTGTATAATGTAGCTGTTTGGCAGTGGTACCTGCTGTCTGGACATTGGCTCCGCCACAGGACTCCTTGCTAGCTTGTTCGTTTGACTGTACGCTGTTTTTTTACCTCGGTACAGTTACTGAATGGCTTTAATGATACAAGACTATCTGTTTTAGTAAACTGACCACTGTGATACTTAAGGATTTTAACTTTTGAAGATTGTCTATATGTTATTTAATCCTATGATTGTTTATTTGTATCTTATGCTTACGTAGATGTTTCATACGCTCCCTATGGATACATATATGTGTAATAAGTGCATTTTAACTAGAAAGGAGTACCATTTTAAACGCAGATATTCATGCTAAGTCCTGTTTAAATTTACGCACTTGTGCCATGTCTTATGTGATTTTAACCTCCTTTTTGTTTTTCAGCATTGTTTCATCATTTATGTTTTCATGAATCTTGTGACAATGTGCATGATTGTATGTATATATGTATATAGCTTTTTTATAGAGGGCCGCAAGGTAGAATAGCTTATTAGCTAATTGTGTCACCCTCTCAAAATATTGTACAAATAAATAAATAAATAAATATAACGCAATAATAATTCGATAAAACGCAATAATAATTCGATATAACGAATTAATATTTCGATAAAACGCAATAATAATTCGATATAACGAATTAATAATTCGATAAAACGCAATAGTAATTCGATATAACGCAATAATAATTCGATATAACGAATTAATAATTTGATAAAACGCAATAATAATTCGATAAAACGCAATAATAATTCGATAAAACGAAATAATAATTCGATTTAACGAATTAATAATTCGATAAAACGCAATAAATAAAAGAGTTAAATGTCACTTCCCGGGCTCCGTAGGCACCCGTATCGATTTTGAATCTGATACAAACTGATCCTACCTTAAGGGCGATAGTCCATGGTTCACTTCCTGAATTCACTGACTCCAGTGAAGCACTATCGTCACTACTGTCACGTGATTCGATAGTCCAAAGGTACACTCCAGATTCGTCTGTCCCAAGGTACACATCGGATTCCTCGTCTCGATCGTCAACCTCGTGAACTTTCTTGGATAGGCAAAAACGAACCCAGTGTCCTTTTATGCCGCAACCCCGGCATTTTGAGTCTCTCGCTGGGCAATTATTCCGACCGTGTGTCGGCACAGCTCCGCACCGAGTACACTTTGGCTTTTCCCTATTTTGTTGTTTTAAATTGTCTCTGATCAGGGTCCTCTGTCGTGAATTTTGACCTCGTCTCTGTTTGTATTTCACTGAGTCAAGTTTGTTATCTGATATTTGACTTCTGACAATGGATTGTTGCTGGTGGACTGCCTCTTTTTGTCTGGCCTGATTGACAGCTGTTTCAAGCGTTAACTCTGCATCTAGCTGCAATTTCTCAGAAATTATAGCGTCCCTCAGTCCAACAACGATTCTGTCCCGGATTAACTCATTCTTTAAATTTCCATAGTTGCAATGCTCTGCAAGTGTGTACAGTGATGTAATAAATTTATCCACTGACTCCCCCTCCTCCTGTCGTCGCATATTAAATCGTGCACGTTCGAATATGGTGTTTCTTCGAATTACAAAGTAATTTCTGAATCGCTCCGTAACAGTACCATACACTGCTGATTGTTCTTCCGTGAGTCCGAACGATCTTAAAATATCATCCGCTTCTTTTCCCATACAGTATACTAGAGCATTCACTTGCTGTTCCTCCGGTGTTTCTGACAACCCACTTGCAGTCTTAAATCGTTCAAACCTAGTAAACCACTTTTCATACTCTGAAGGTCTCTTGAAATCTAATTGTTCTGGAGGGGTCACATATGAAAACAAGCCATTTTAGTGTAATTTAGTGTAAGTCGTTAGTCTGTTTAATTTTAGATTTATTTTTTTTTCACTGCACAAAATTTCCGTTTTATGAATGTTCAAAATTGAAATTTAAATCCTGGGAACCACTTCTGACACCATGTTTTATCAGGATATATCGAGAAGTCAATATATTTTTACTAGTACTATTTATTTCTATATACTATGGTAATACGATTATATGCTATCAGAGAGAACGTTAAAGAGAGAAAGCGCCCTGCAATGTTTTCAAGGTATTTTTATACTGCAGCTTACGAGTATAATCAAATGCGTATCATGTTTCTTAGCTTACCAAATATACAACACCCATCTCTTACTTTGAACCAATCAGATTGCTTGATGTAATTTATTCCTGCAAATTCATAAACTGAATGTCAAACACTGTAGATCCTGATCAGATGGCTTCTTCAGAAGCCATCTGATCTGGATCTGCACTGTTTGCAAAGATAGGGGTTGCCGTGAACAGCAAGATAAGGGTTATTGCTGTGTCAGTCCGGTTTTATTTGGTCGGCGTTAAAGTAATCGGCAGCGCATAGGTGTTTGTTTATGCGGCTTATGAGTAAGTTCAGAGACGATGTCGTTAATACTGATTCAGGCAGCGCGTTCCATGTATCTACGATTTTGTTACTGAAACTGTTACTTATAATCTTTAGTCGAGCTCTGCATTTGCTTAATTCAAGACTGCGCTAGCATACGAAGTTGGGCAGGTCATGTCCGGCGCCAAACCGACGGCAATTTTCTCGAGGCCTGGTTTAGGTTTCAAGCTGCAAACACAGTAGATCCAGATCCGTCGCAGCAGAATACACAATTTGTGCGAGGTACTGTTTGCTAAACGTCAAAATCCCGTCACCCTTGAAATTTGAAATGGGCTGTCATCAAAGGAATAGACTGGTCTCCCCTTGTTGATTGATCTCCCCTTCGCTACACATGCAAGGAATAAATAAAGCTCTATCAACTTACAACCTAGCTTAAGACGGGCACTTTGGCAGACTTGTTTCTTTTTATTGCCATCATAGTTTGTTTTGTCTTCATCAAAACCAAACCGAATTAAGATCTACATTAAATGTGAATAGTAATGGCTGATTTGACGTGTTGCTTCAGCGGCACGATACAGTTTCTCTCAAATTACTATCCGCCTCCCCCGCCACACACGAACCTGTATGCTAATCGTCCTAGATACCAGAGTGGTGAAAGGTTGACGAGTTCCATCCCGGCGGACTTCTCCAGTCGTTTGGAAGACGCTTTAAACCGAGGTACCCTCTACATATGACCTAGTCGGATTCATCACGTAAACACGCCTATATAATTTTGACCCCCTCGAACCCCACTTTTATACAGTGAAACTGGGCTTTTTAAGGTTTAACTTTATGTTTCTTATTTCTGCTCTAAAATATAGAGTGTGGGTACTCGTTAGAACCGCCTCGATGAGGCGGTTCTAACGAGTACCCACAATCTATATTTTGAGCAGAAATAAGAAAAATATCAGAATTTTTCATCTTAAAAGTTTCGTTTTTTCGGCGATAAAGGTTACAATGTATTGGTATAGGCGTGTTTTCGTAATGTGTACAATAACAACAAAAATCTTACCCGCAAGCTTTCACTCCTAATATATATAGATAAATGAGTAGAGCGACAAATATTATAATATTTGCTTTATACTGCAATGCATACTGCAATGCATATCGTTTTTTTTTTTTCTTGCATATATGTAAACACAAGGTAAAACATTGCAACCTCGTACTGTTTAAAATTTTTCGCACAGGTCAATATGCTCCACTTTAGGTCAGTTATGAGACATTGCTTCCAAATTTGTTGCATTTTTACACAACATTAAGATGGAATGACATCTCAAGCCCTACCACAGGATTTATATGTAGAGACGGTCCGACTCGCCTCACTCTGCCTGGGCAGGCTCAGACCTTCTAAGCGGTTTACGAGTACTTATGTGCTGTAGGTTTCAGCTTTGCGCAGCCAGAACTACTTCTCCAACAGGCACAAGTAAAATCAATTTGTTTTGTTTGTTTGTTTGTTTGTTTGTAGCTTAACGGTCTAGTCTAGATCAGTCGTCCACATCAGCGTTTAACCACCCAGTAGGCACATGACGTAATTGCGACGTCACATCATCGTCTTTGCAACGTCATGGCGCTTATGCAACGTCAGTCACATCTACGCCAGTGCACCGACGTTGATTTGACGTTGCCCAAGCGACGTGTGCCTGCTGGGCAGTACACTGAACATTCTTTCGCCAGAATCAGACCAATGTGCAGTACAGTGCACGTTTTTCCCCAGAATCCGACAACTGCCCGAGAATCACAAACGATTATTACCGAGCCGACAGGTATCGAACAAACTTCCTCCTGATCACCCGTCAGATGCGCACCCGACTTCCGAGGCCAGCAAGTACAGCCATTTATGTTCTAGAAAGGGTTGTCCTTTGGAAGCAAGGAATACACCACAGAACTGGAAAATATGGAGTGAACATGTTTTCTGGGCCAGATTAGCTAGTTTCGGCCAATTAGGCCTCATCAGTGACCCTCACATATTTTCAAAATTCCACAATGGAATCTATGATCCAAAAGGACAAGAAAATATAGAACTACACTACAATGTAGGGCAGGGAGACTTTTTACGGCCGCCACCAGCTGTAGTGGCGCCAAATATGTTCTAGAAAGGGTTATCATTCGGAAGCAAGGAATACACCACAGAACTGGAAAATATGGAGCGTACAATGTCTCAAATTTCAATGTCTCGAATATAGGGAGCAGAATGGGAATAATTTAAGGGGAATAAATACACTTTCAGGGAAGGCAACTCCTGCAGAAGTATTTTTGTCTCCCATGTCGATAGGGGTCAACTCTTACCGGAAAGAATTTGCTCCACAGGAGCAAATTTTTTCCTTTAAAAGTAGACCCCTTTTTCAGTGCGACAGGGCTTACAGAAAAACAAACAGGAAGTTCCAAAAGGTGTCTCCCTTTGAAAAAATGGCGGTAAAAAAATCTTACCAGGTGTTCCCATTGCCCTTAAATAGGATATCTTTTCGATTTTCTATAAAAAAAGGTATGCTGTGTGTACTAATTCGAATTTCCTCATTGAAGGGATTCTAATGTGTACACACACCATACGGTTGTATGCGGGAAACCCCTAAAGGAGTACCTTGGCAAACAGTGTAGGTCCAGATCAGACGCCACAGAACGCGGCGTCTGATCAGGGCCTGCACTAGTTGTTAACAGAATTTTCCATCAAAAATAGAATGAAAACGAAGAAAAATAGGCCTGACACCCCTTATATGACAAATGGACTTGTCCAACATATAGCAATGGAAGAGTCCAGTTGTTTGTTTTTGTTTGTTTGTTTTAAGATTTCACGTCCCCGTCAACACTGTAAAGGTCATTCTGGAGACGTTGCTTTCAATTTTGTGGGACTATTAAGGCCCGTTTACACGATAAGATTAGTCTTTCATGATTTTGTCATGCATGATTTTCTCCGGTAAGATTTTTACGTTTACACATCATGACCAATCTTACATGATTTTATTTTTCCCGCCTTATATCAGGAGATAAACAATGGAGGAAGAACATCTTGCAATTCCTTTATGTATGATAATAATTGCAAGTGCAGTTTTGAGTCTGAGAAGGGAAAGAAGACCTTTATCTGGCTGAATAGCTTAATTTAGCCACACCTAATTTTAATATCCAACCATCAAATTACTTCATGTTATGCATTCATTAAACTCACAATCTGCCTGACAGTGCAGATCCTGATCAGATGGCTACTACATGGCATATCTGCTTTATTTTTTTTCACACCTCGATATGCAGGGCAATTTATCAATGGAATGTTTAGCCTTGACTCTAAAATTTCATGTGGAAGTAATTAACCTCAGTCACCTTTGCTCTGATTGGCTGAAATGGCATGACTAGTCTTGCCGAAATAGAACATGTTCTATTTGCCATGACTGTCATACATGACTCCCAAGACTGTGTAATAGCAGGGTTAACATGGCAAGATTTGTCTTGTAAGACTAATCATATAAGACTAATCTTGTCGTGTAAACGGGCCCTGTCGCCCAATAAAACCAATAGGGTTTATTAGCATGGACGGTCCGCCTCGCACCGCGGTTCCTGGACAGGCTTAGATCCTCTAAGCGGTTTACCAGTACTAGTGTGCGGGCCGGATTCAGCTCTGCGTGGAAGCATCATGCAGCCCATATATTTCTTCAAGCCCTTATAGGCGGTGGCCGGCTTAATCATCCTAAATAAGGTAGTTTGGAGCTATGGGAAGTTTACTCAAGAGCCTTAATAGTGGGAGTATATATATAAGGTAGTTTGGAGCTATGGGAAGTTTACCCAAGAGCCTTAATAGTGGGAGTATATATATAAGGTAGTTTGGAGCTATGGGAAGTTTACCCAAGAGCCTTAATAGTGGGAGTATATATATAAGGTAGTTTGGAGCTATGGGAAGTTTACCCAAGAGCCTTAATAGTGGGAGTATATATATAAGGTAATTTGGAGCTATGGGAAGTTTACCCAAGAGCCTTAATAATGGGAGTATATAAATAAGGTAATTTGGAGCTATGGAAAGTTTACCCAAGAGCCTTAATACTGGGAGTATATATATAAGGTAATTTGGAGCTATGGGAAGTTTACCCAAGAGCCTTAATAGTGGGAGTATATAAATAAGGTAATTTGTAGCTACGGGAAGCTTACCCAAGAGCCTTAATAGTGGGAGTATATAAATAAGGTAATTTGGAGCTATGGGAAGCTTACCCAAGAGCCTTAATAGTGGGAGTATATATATATATGGCAATTTGGAGCTATTGGAAGCTTACCCAAGAGCCTTAATAGTGGGAGTATATAAATAAGGTAATTTGTAGCTACGGGAAGCTAACCCAAGAACCTTAATAGTGGGAGTATATAAATAAGGTAATTTGGAGCTATGGGAAGCTTACCCAAGAGCCTTAATAGTGGGAGTATATGTATAAGGTAATTTGGAGCTATGGGAAGTTTACCCAAGAGCCTTAATAGTGGGAGTATATATATAAGGTAATTTGGAGCTATGGGAAGCTTACCCAAGAGCCTTAATAGTGGGAGTATATAAATAAGGTAATTTGGAGCTATGGGAAGTTTACCCAAGAGCCTTAATAGTGAGAGTTAACGACCTATCAGTGTTTGAAATATTGAAATTTCACTGTACATTACGCAAACACGCCTATACAAATACATTGTCACCTTTATCGCCGAAAAATGAAAATTTTAAGATGACTGAAAAACTGATATTTTTCTTATTTCTGCTCCAAATATAGATTGTGGGCACTCGTTAGAACCGCCTCAATGAGGCGGTTCTAACGAGTACCTACAATCTATATTTTAGAGCAGAAATAAGAAAAATAAGGTATACCCCCGGAAACCCAAGTTTTACTATATAAAAGTGGGGTTCAAGGGGGTCAAAATTATATAGGCGTGTTTTCGTGATGATTTTTAAATGTATAAATACTTGGTCTCATCCCAGCAGGCACACGTCGCTATGGCAATGTCAAATCAACCTCGGTTCAACGTTGCACCGACGTAGATGTAACGTTGCATAAAGGTCATGGCGTTGTGTCGACGTTGAAGTGACGTCACAATTACGCCATGTACCTGCTGGGATTTTGTTTCCATATTGTTGTGGTAGTTTTTTTTTTTTTTTTTTTTTGAGTTTGACATGGCAACTCACTCATAACTGGCGTTGAATATACCGTTTAGGTAACGTATACAACGTATAGGAATCAATAATAGCAGCATCTCTATGTAAGAATGGACAAAATGAGAGACAACGATTCAAGACATTGTTAGAGAGCACTGGCGGCAATGAATGGTCGATTGTCCCTGAGTGTCTATAGACTGAACAAATAACGGTTTCATGTACCCCATAAGTTTCTGTACATCAAGCTGAAACAGTGAAGACCCTGATCAGAATCTGATCTGAAATAAGAAGCAAAATTGCAGAAGGAATAAGATTCATGCAAAGGCAAAAAAGACGGGAAGTGGTAAACTCCGGACAAAATTTGAAAACTTGAGACGTGACATCAAGACTGATATATATAAAATAATAATAAAACGTCAGCATAATTTGAATGTGAATAACTTGGTAGGTGATGTAAAGACAATACGTTGCTGAATCAGACTCTGAATGGGGCTGAGGAACTAGTTGGTCAGTTCAGTGATACGTTTAACAAAACTGAGTTAATGGAGGTTCCATTGACCCCATTCATGGATAATATTGTTGTGTCATCGGCAGGAGTGATCAATTTACTTCTAAAACCCTACTAAAACTTTAGGACCTGATGAGTTTCATCCAAGAGTCCTCAAGGAACTATTAAATGAGTTAGATCCAGTTTTGCACACCTTTTTCAACAGTCTCTTGATACGGCGAATGGCTCCTAGCGAACATTTGCCCATCATCAAAAAGGAGATAGGGCTCTTGCCCGTAATTATCGCCTAATGTTTCTGACTTGTGTTCTGTGTAAATTGCTTGAACATATAGTCTGCTCAAACAACATGGTCCACCTGGATGAACATAAACTTTGTCAGACAGACAACATGCAGTTGAACACAAGTATAAATGACTGGGCAAATATCTTGGACAAAGGGGGAAAACAAAAAGGGACTGTTCGTGGTCCACTGTTGTTCTCCCTGTACATAAATAATATTTGAACTGAAATTGACCCAGAAATGAGAGTGTTCGCAGAAGACTGTGTTTGCTACCGGGAAATTAGAGATACACAGGACTCACTAAACTTCAGAATGATATAGATAGATTAGGATGTTGGGCACGAAAATGGGACATGCGATTTCATCTCGTCAAATGCAATATTTTGCAGATAACTAGGAAGAGAACAAATAAACCGAGGCTTCTTACACCTTAGAGGGAATGGTCCTCGAGAATGTGGATTCCATTAAAAATTCCTTGGTGTGACAATCACACACAATTTGAGATGAAATACACATTTTAGCAACATTTGTACTAAGACAGATGTTTTATGAGGGGAAATCTTCACCAGTGTCCCCAGGATGTAAAAGAAGCAGCATATAAAGGACTTGTTCGCCCAATTTTGGAATATGGTAGTTGTATCTTGGACCCCAGTGGAGTGGAAATTGAATGAAGAAATCGAAAAAGTTCAGAATAGAGCTGCTAGATTTGTAACAAGCTATTACTGCTTTGAAACTTGCAGCATGACTTGAATACTAGGAAAATTAAGACGGGAGTGTCTCAAGAAAAGAAGAAAAGACAGTAGGCTCATACTTTTATACAAACGTCTAAAGGGTACTGCCAGTTGACCTAGGCTATGTTTGTTGGCGTTTAAGACCCTTACTGCAACCATTGACATTTATAAAGAATCGGTCTTCGCCCGAACAATTAGAGATTGGGATGCCCTTCCCGTTTCGATTTTTCGACGACTTAAGGTGCTGAGGATTGTGTAGCTAAGTTATATCTTTGGCGAGAGCTAGGGACTAACTTCCCATATCACAGGTCCTGGTGTATGAATGACATTTGACGTGTCACCAGTAACAATTCTGATTCTGATTCTGATGATCAGATGTCAATGTCCCATTTTTTTAGATTGGACCTTATTTATTACCTTAATTTGTGTGCGGTTCGCCCTTATTTATTACCTTAATTTGTGTGCGGTTCGTCCTTATGTATTACCTTAATTTGTGTGCGGTTCGTCCTTATTTATTACGTTAATTTGTGTGCGATTCGTCCTAGTTTATTACGTTAATTTGTGTGCGGTTCGTCCTTATTTACTACCTTAATTTGTGTGCGATGTAATTTGATTGGTCCGTTGAATCACTTGGACAAAAATAAATAAATGAACGGCAAGTAGTATCGTTAACTTTGGGTCGATTTACAGACAATCAATCCAAAGCTAAAGTGGTGTATAGCTCTTATGTCTGTGTTTGGGTTTAACTACATGTCAATATATTGAGGGTCATTCTGTGTCGTCTCCTAGAGAAAGGGGGGAAGCTTCAGAAGTCTAGGACATGAGATGAAAGTGAATGGCAGGGGAAAAAGTAGAAAATGAGTGGAAGTATAGAAACTAAAGATATAATAACAATCCCACTTTCCTGCTGCAAGGACACCAGGCCTTGACCAAGTGTAAGCCAATATCAGTTGGACGCCCCAGTGACGAAAGATACAAGACATCTTCGCTTCGCCTCACCCATCTCAACCCATCCACCCTCCGCGCCCCACAAAAAAGCCACAATGTAGTATAGAGACTTAGGACATGAAGGCATAGCAAAAACACGACATAATATATCAGAGTGCAATATTATCAGCACAAGATCAGTTAAAACTAGAATGTGTTTTTTTTCACATCCTCTTTTAGAGTATCAATATTAACAATAATGCACGTCGTCTCGTAGTGCTTAGCATATCATTTTACGGACAGACAGACTTCGAACAAAATGAATAAATATATAGATAAATAAATAAAAACCACAATTTCTCCTTATTCTGTTGATGGTTGGGACGATTAATATATGAGTTATGGTTCTTATGTTCTGCACGCCGTCCCATGATGCTAAACATACCTTTAATGTTTCGTGGAAATATCACAAAGAGTTTTCAAGTAGCGGACACTAGTATAAAATAGAAATCCCTATTTACTATTTTGGTTTAAACATATTTATTTCATTAGTACAATACAGTAAATACTATTTTGAAAGGGCTTCAACTCCAGAAACAGAAACTAAAGTTCTTGTGTACTCCACGTCGCCTTATTATGCTTAACATATCAATGAAGTTCCATACAAAAATATCTCAAACGATTGTTAAGTTACAAACTGGACTGGAGTTTTCGGTAAATCACTATTTTCTATGTTCAAACACCCATAAATTCAGAAATAGATGCAGGTAAAACAGAGTTATTTTTCTTGTGTAAATAGGAAATCCAGAGTTATGGTTCTTGTGTTCTGCACGTCGTCTTATGGTGCTTAGATTTACAAATTAGTTTCAAGAAAATATTTCAAAGCGTTTTCAAGTTAAAGAAAAGACACAAGTATCTGATAGAAATTGGAAAACGAGGATGGTGAATCTTGTGTTCTGCATGGCGTCTCATGGTGCTTAATATATCTTAAAGTTTTACGAAAATATTTTAAACAGGTTTCAAATTACAGAGCGTACACAACATAAACGAAATCAATATAGGAAAAACAGGGTTATGCTCCATATTTTCTGCACCTCGTCTTATGGCTTAACATGTTTATAAATTTTCATGAAATTATCTCAAACATTTTTCAAGTTCAAGGGTTGTCCTTAATGCTCATCTGTGCTTAACGTAGGTCAAGGTCATCCAGTGTCTATAACATTCACTAATCTGGAAGACATAACTCTTAAAATGTTCATGCCATCCTTATATGCAACTTTTCAGAAAAAAAAAATTAAACCGATGCAGCTATGAAGCCACGAAGATTAACTATAATCAGCTTAAGCAATAGTGGGACATAGCTCCTTGTATCAGACAGTTGTTGTCAGTTTTCACACTTTTTTAAATCAAACATTTTCAAAGATTTGCTGAGAAACCGCATATAACATTTTAAAGTGAATATTATTATATGGGCCCCGTCAAGCGATTTTGGTACTTATCGCCTATGCGAGCAGCGAAGGTTCAGGCGAGCCTGCGCATCCGCGCAGTCTCGCCAGAACCTTCGCTGCTCGCTCATACAAGCAGCGAATCAAGAGAAACCTACAGACAGAAAGCCATATCACTGGCCCCTCTGAATGGCTGGGCATGCGCAGTTAATATTTGTCATGACGGAATTCTCGAAGGCACAAATTCACTTAGCGGGGCTCATATAGTATAAGTTTGGATCCTTCCTTCTAAGAAAACACAGATAAATTCAACTGGATTAGCCCAATTGGCTTCTATAGAAATACAGGTAAATTAGCCCCATTCTTATTTTTCTAGCCCCATCCTATCTTTGAGTTGCCATTTAGCCCCATTGTGTAACGCCCAAGCAATGTGTGACCAGATGGACTAGGTCATCAATCTATAGACTTGTGGATTTGGTTGGTTGGTTGGTTGATTTGAGGTTTAACGTCCCCGTCAACACTGTAAATGTCATTTTGGAGACGTTGCTTCCAATTTTGTGGGACTTTTACCCGACACTGAGATGAAATGACATCTCAAGCCCTGTCGCCCAATGAAACCAATAGGGTTTATTAGCATGGACGGTCCCCCTCGCACCGTGGTTCCTGGACAGGCTTAGATCCTCTAAGCAGTTTACCAGTACTAATGTGCGGGCCAGATTCAGCTCTGCATGGAAGCATCATGCAGCCCATATATTTCTTCAAGCCCCTATGGGCTGGGGCCTTGTGCATACTAGACCCAATCAATCAACAACTACTAGTGTGTGGGCTGGATTCAGCTCTTGTTTGGAAGCATCATGCAGCCCATATATTTCTTCAAGCCCCTATGGGCGGGGGCCGTATAGACTTGTGGAATACAACAGGTTGAGTTCAGCATGAAGTGTGTGTGTGTGTGTGTGTGTGTGTGTGTGGTGTGTGTGTGTGTGTGTGTGTGTGTGTGAATTCGGGTTTAACGTCGCTTTCAACTATTTTTCAGTCATATCACGACGGTGTCTGGTTGCGACAAGGAGCACAATGCTCACTTATAGTGCTGCCTCACTGAAGTATCATGTTCCAGACACAATACATGATACCACACCCAGTCACATTATCCTGACACTCGGTCGACCAGTCCTAGCTCTACCCCGTAAATATGAGTGCCAAGCGAGGAGCAGCTAGTACCATTTTTAACGACTTTGGTATGTCGCGGCCCGGGATCGAACCCGTGACCTCCCGTTCCCCGGAGCGGACACTCTACCAATTGAGCTATCGGGGCCGGTACTCAACATGTAGTAATATGACCAGTCAAAATTGCTAATGGAAGAACGGAAAGATAGAGCGACGGACATACAGATGAACAGATGACCAAACACCATGCTTTGGTCTGACAGTTTACAAAACCAGTCTCTCCTAATAAGAGAAAACCTTTGGGACTGTTCAAAAGTGGCCTTAAGGGTGGTCTTAATATGGAGATTTTACTGTAGATTGTAGCTCACTCAGCAATCAATGGTACATGTGTATAACCTTGAGACAATTTAATTTGGCCAGTTTTTCTCCTTGTTTAAGGTTCTGTCCATGTCCATCTTACGTATGTCAAAGTTTCAAAACTAGTAGAATGACAAAAAAGGCACTTTCAGAAACCAAAGGGACATAACTTCGACCAATAGGCTGGCCTAGCAAGTTTTCAAACTCATTCCAGCTTTTTATCCCCAGTTACTTATATTTGGGCCCCGTCAAGCGATTTTGGTACTTATCGCCTATGCGAGCAGCGAAGGTTCAGGCGAGCCTGCGCATCCGCGCAGTCTCACCAGAACCTTCGCTGCTCGCTTATACAAGCCGGCAGTGAATCAAGAGGAACCTTCAGACAGAAAGCCATATCCCTGGCCCCTCTGAATGGCTGGGCATGCGCAGTTAAAATTTCTCATGAAGGTGTGCTCGAAGACACAAATTCGCTTGGCGGGGCTCATTTAATGCTCTAGTAATTTTGCTGAAAACAGTGAGTTGCATTTGCATTTGCAAAAAGCTGTACATGTTCCAGCAAAACATTTACAGTCGAACTTTAATGGCTCGAACACCTTTGGGACCTCGAAAATCTGTTAGGGACGGGGTAGTTCGAGGCACTGAGGTTACTGTCAGGAGTCATAACGAGGTACTTTTATACATCTTTTCGGTATTCTATAATAAAAAACGTATGTTGTGTGTACTCATTAGAATCGCCTCATCGAGGCGATTCTGATGAGTACACACAACATACATTAGCAAGATAAAATACTAAAATCTCCTTAATTATCCCCCACTATCTCCATGTAGAGGATTTTGCCATGGGCTCAAGAATGGGTTCGACGCATCCATGGTAAACGAGCCATCGGTGTTCGAGCCATCGAAATTCTACTGTAGTTGCCTTATGAAATGATAAAAGTTTTATTGATGTGCATCTAACAAACATCGTTAATTTTGATAATCCGGATTTATTATTTCATTTGTATTACAATTGTTGAAATGCATTCGGTATCAAGTGCCCGTATTCATTCAAACACGCTGTGGACGAAACCATGGGAATCACTGATTATTGACACAAACCGAATTGTTGACAGCGCATTTTTGTTAAATTCCAATAGTATTTACACTGATCCGGGTCTTTAGCACTCTTCATCACGTGACCAAGTCCGTGAAATAAAGACCCCCCCCCCCTAAACCCCACTTTATATAGAGAAAACTGGGGTTTACGGGGGTAAACATTATTTTCCTTATTTCTGCTCCAAGACATAGGTTGTGGGTACTCGTTAGAACCGCCTCACTGAGCCGGTTCTAATGAGCACCCAAAACCTATGCTTGGAGCAGAAATAAGGAAAATATCACAATTTTTAATCAGAAAAAAAACCTTTTTGAGGTTTGAAAAATGCACTTTATCACACGGATGTGTTATCGTAATGTTAAATGCAAGAGCGCAGATTACCTACCAAATGTCTTTTTCTTTTTTTTAGATAACTATCGCTCTGCATGCTTAGTATTTTTGTCAGCAGACCACAATGTACAATAGTTTTCTTAGTTTGCCCAGAAATTAGGGGTTGACATTTTACGCAAATTGTCTCAATTTTCATTTGATGTCAAATCCTGTTTTCTGGGAGAAAATAAGAATAAATGTCCATATTTTGTCGTCTGATGAATTAGCCAAGGGATTGGTAAAGGTTAAACATATTGTATTGCCTTTCAGAGCAGCAAATTAGAAGCCTCCGTGGTGCAGTGGTTACGCTACTCGCCTTGTAAACCAGGGATCGCAGGATCGATCCCGGGCTTCTCCAGACTTTCGGATGAGTCTTTAAACCGAGGTCCCGTCTCCGTATGACCTTAGCTGTTGGTGGGACGTAAAACTAAAACTCACTCACTCACTCACTCAGAGCAGCAAATGGGGTTGGGCCACAAGCTCTACCAACATTAGTTACGGCCTTTCCCCTAACTACATGTCTGCGAGTAGCAAAGATTGTTCGTTTCTGCTTATGTTGGTCTTAGCATTTGCTGGTGACGTGTATGATAAGTACTCTTTACGCATGCGCTGGCCATTGCTTTTGTATAGCCATCAGCACATGAAGTAATTGTGACGTCACATCAACGTCGGTGCAACGTCATGATGTTTATGCATCGTCAAATCCATTCGGTGCAACGTCGTGACGTTGCCGCGACGTTGATTTGACATTGTCATAGCAACGTGTGTTATACTATATCATGTCCTTCGCGTTGTGTAATAAGAAGAAAGTCAACACTCGTATAGTGACTAAGTTTTAATGTCTACAACAAACGACTACCCAGGTTCAAAATACGTTTCCATAATGCAGTGCTCTTTTATATCCTAAGGTCATGTGACCTTATTATGCTAATTCAAAGATATAGTTTCCATAGTGATTTCGCTATACTTTCTACATTACAACTGTGTGATTACCTTATTAGCCCATGACATATATTTAGCTAGCTATTTCTTGGAAATAATACATGTCTTACTAATAATAATCCTGTAGAACATTTTACGTCATAGCATTAGATTCAGGATTCCAAAATATAATAAGAACTTACAAAAAGGTGCCTTATTAAAAATTACTTAAAATCCAACCAATAGTGTTATAAATTCCTTCCTAACCCAAGATTTTAAGGGATTTTTCTCCTTAAGTTTTCCAAATGCCCAATGATATTTGGATACTTAAAGAACTACACTTATATAGTAGCATGCACAATTCATATACATTATAAAGCACTAACTGAGTCTTTCTATTTAGTTTCCCTTTTAACGTTCAGTGCTCTTCTTCATCATAGTTATTTTCTTTCATCTCTCAGAATCACAGGTGTCTCTGTCTGATAACAGTTCCCAGCAATATGTTTATCATGATTCCGGTTTTGTTTAACCAAAATTCTCTACCCTCATAACTAAAATCAATTAAAGATTAAGTTTTGCTCAAGTATATTCCAGATAAATACTCTAAACAATTTTTACCCAGCTTGATCGAACAACAACTAAATTTCCGATAAAATATTAGAGTATAACTTAAATCTAAAGAGTAAAATCAGTTTGCAAGTTTTTATGTAGCACTGTAGTTTTGCTGTTCATCTCGCTCTTCTGTCGTTGTAGCATGGCATGTACTCTTGAACGGTTTCATATGCCAAGTGCATACCGTCGTTGATCACAATTCAAACGAAATGATAAGATGTTTATGTCACGTTGGTCTGTATAAAATAAATAAAAATCCTCTGTTTTCAACTCAATAAATATAACATTTGTACTCCAGCAGGATGGTTTGATGTTAAATGTCCGATGCACAACAATAGTTTGGCTAATCTGTTTGGTTTGTTAATTCGGTCTCCAGTTTCACAATAGCTGATTACCAGGAAGAAAGTCTTGGGCTTATCGTATTTTTTGTCTGTAGTGATGGTGTCAAATTACCAGGTATTCTGAATTTCCAGGAGGAATTATCTGACTTATCAGTCTCAGTCTGTTATCATTTTCATGCTCCCAAAAATTCAGGGAAAAATTCTTGGCAACAATAAATTCTCTCAGACGATTATTCGTATCTCTAAAATGTGCGCCAACAATTGTTCATTCAAAGTTCCATGACGTCACTACTGAAAAGTTTGGGGTTTCCCTTCATAGGTTAGTGTTGAATCAGCTAATCCAAATATCCAATATATAGTTCACACAATTCTACGTCGATACATTGTTTCTACAACAACACTGTTTATATAGTTCCGCATATTTACAAATCACTTCATGTATACCTTCCTGTATACACATCGCTGAAATCCCATCAGCTCGCATGCTTCTCCACCGATATTTTCGGCTATATGCAAATTATCATTGCATTCAGAAATATTCTTGTGTACCTCCTATACCTGTACACATTTCCCTTTGTCATGGCTGATACTATCTTTATCATTAGCTGAATTTTAGCCCGAGTACGTAGACCCACCACGACCTTCAGATGGCCTTGTCACATTCGTAGCTCAGCACATACTGGATTCTCTTGTTCATAGATACATGAACAGCACGAGGCTCGACAATATACTGCATACAAGTTACATGCATGTGCCTTTTCATTGGCTACATCTGTGTATACTTAAAATAGAAGTCAACTTGTTCCCCCAATCGTTTCTTACACCTTAAAGTGCACTGACGTCACAAAAAGCCAAAACCAAACCAACACACAAAGTTGCATAGATCCAATCGAAGCAAACACAACAAAATGAAGAAGTGGAAAGCTATACCACTCTTATAATTCTTTACATTTTTATTTGCATATATTTAAGTTTCCAAGCCTCTTTTTCCTTAAACCCGCAATAACCGCTATTGCACAACCTTAAACCAGCAATAACATTTATTGCATAAATTCGAATCCTTATGTTTCCTTATCAGCAAACCCACCTTTGCACCCCGACACAACATAGACAACAAAAAGACAACTTCATTAACCTCATGGCATGATGCCAACCAAAGGTACAAGGTATACGAGTGCAGAGAAAATGTATCTCTCTAAAGTGAAACTGACACCCCGACATATGAAATGCCAACACCCAACAGACAAGCCTTTCTGCATTCCCTCTATTATCACAGTCTAACAATATCCAAGCTATACATGATGCAGAGGTACATTTTGACTTGCACCAAACCAGAATAAGGGACTTTTATCAAAACCATCACAGGTAGGACAAGACACGACAAAATGCACAACAAAATACTGATGCCGGAAAATAACAACCGGAAGTTTAAAACTCTGACATATTTTTGTCATCACCAGTCCCATACAACAAAACCCTGTTACAACAAGGTTTATAAAACTTCCGGTGGGTCAGGCCTCAGATTCTATGACGGCTCCAACGTAAAGGCTTATTGAGAATTAGAGAGATCTAATTCAAGGTAATGTTGGTTGGTGCCTGAAGCTCTGTCTCTGGTCGAGCCCATCGGAGTCTAGCTGTTGGTTTTCTTTTGCTCCAGCATTTCAGTGGTTTCTTGCTGTCGAGTCCTCACCGTTGTCTCACCTCTGTGGTTCTTTGATTTTTGTGTTCACGGAGATGTTGCACTGATGAGTAAGGAGGCCTTCATGCGGACTGAACAAATTATTTGTCTAAATCGCGACGGAAGTAAGGGCGAGGATTGTGGCCACGTAAAATCGAATTAAGCCCCCCAGTGGAAATCATTCCACTGACCGTACCAAGGCGGTTCTTCTGTGGCGGTTTATTTATGTTGTTGTTTGTTACTTACTGTGTGTATCACTTGTGTCTTTTTATTTTGGATGGCCATATGCCATTTTGTGGGAAAGTAACTGTCCTTATGGCCTTCCTTTGTATAGGTTTCCATTATAGTCTGGTCGCTTAATGTTTGTGTTTCTTTCCCTTTGGTGTCTTTGATGGGTGGAGTAAGTTAATTGTATCGATTCCTGATCTTTGTTTTACTTCTACTTTCCATACAACATATACTCATTTCAGTATGCTTAAACCTATTTTCAAGACACAATTAACCTCTATCCAATAACTGTTCCCATGGATACCAATATACATCACCAACACTTTAGATAACCAAGTTAAAAATAGACATCGTAAACAGCCAAACCCAAGATAACCTTGTTTCAGGACAAACTTGTCTCAGAACAATCATCATAAATCAGTGCCAACATAGAAACCCAGAAAACTAAATGGTTTCCCAGTTCCATAGAATCTATGCAAATCATACTGTCTGCAATATTCCATTGGCAACTACCCAAACGTGAACGCCAAGTTATAAATATAGCTCTAGAAGCCTTCCAATATTTATTCACCTATATAAAAAGAAAAGTTAGAATTTTACCCCATGTACATAATGGATTCATGCGACAACAACTGACCATATTGTTAAGCCTGATTTTGTCATGTAAATATGTGAAAGTACATACCAGTATGATCCTTGCCTTGAATGATCGTCGTTACGTAGTTTGTTGAAAGATTCTGGCATCCATATGCACATGTCATAAAAAGTCATTGTTATTGTTCACAAATAAAGTCCGAAAGGTGAATAATCTGGTCAACGGGCACCAAGAACAATTCCTGTAATACTATATCATGTCCTTCGCGTTGTGTAATAAGAAGAAAGTCAACACTCGTGACTAAGTTTTAATGTCTACAGCAAACGACTACCCAGGTTCAAAATACGTTTCCATAATTTCTTAGTTACTTAACCAAAACCAATGACCCAAAAGCCAATAACCAAAAAGCCCCAACCCAAGGAGCGCAATGCTCTTTTATATCCTAAGGTCATGTGACCTTATTATCCTAATTCAAAGATATAGTTTCCATAGCGATTTCGCTTATGCTAAATATACTTTCTACATTACAACTGTGTGATTACCTTATTAGCCCATGACATATATTTAGCTAGCTATTTCTTGGAAATAATACATGTCTTACTAATAATAATCCTGTAGAACATTTTACGTCATAGCATTAGATTCAGGATTCCAAAATATAATAAGAACTTACTTACAAAAAGGTGCCTTATTAAAAATTACTTAAAATCCACCCAATAGTGTTATACGTGTGCCTGCTGGGTATAAATCGTCATCAGTTTGTTTAATCCATAACTTGTTTGAAACTTCTACTCGCATCAGTCATAATTTGGTTTTCAACGAAGACAGTGGATGAAGTCAAAATTGCACTTCGTGAAGTATTTAAGCGAGAACTGTCATCACATGAACGTTGAAAATGAATGTTGACAATTCATACCATCACGAAAATACGCCTATATAATTTTAACCCCATTGAACCCCACTTTTATACAGTAAAACTGGGCTTTACATGGGTAAACCTTATTTTTCTTATTTCTGCTCTAAAATATAGATTGTTGGTACTCGTTACAACTGCCACAATGAGGCGGTTCTAACGAGTACCCACAATTTATATTTTGAGCAGAAATAAGAAAAAATATCACACATTTTTAGCTTCTTTTTTCGGCGGAAAAGTTTGCAATGTATTTGTGAAGGCGTATTTTCGTAATACTATCATGTATAGTCGCTGTTATTAAGGGGATAACATCATTTCATAGAACTGATATGACCGTACGTGTAATGACACGTGGTCTCTGGCACGTGACCTCATGAACACGTCCGTGTCAAACATATTTCCAAAATTTTGTGGGAAAGTAACTGTCCTTTTGGCTTTCCGCTATTGATGTTTCCATTAGGGTCTAGTTGTTTTTCCCTTAGGTGTCTCTTTTTTGAGATGTGGATTAATTGTATCGTTTCCTAATCATTGCCTTCACTTCTATTTTTTATGTTACTATCGAAATTGTTTAGAACTTCTTTTGTAACAGCATTATATGAAAAATGGAATGTTATATTCGTCGCCATTTCATATAAAATCTATGAAACTCGCCCGAGGCTCGTTTTATACATTTCAAATGAAATGACTACTCGTGAAAGATTGTCTATTTTTCCACTTTCTTCTTTATTTCATTCCATGTATCATTTATGACGTTAAGCTTATATCCAGGGAAATACGCGGCACAAAAACGGTATTAACCGACGTACTCAGCCGCCATGTTGAAGATCCGTTGCCATGATCAATGGCGTATCAAGGGGTAAATAAAGCGCAGACAAAAAAAAGAGATAATTCCATCTATTACTATATCTCTTGAATAAGTGTTATGACATGTTTTGACGATTGGCCAGTTCTATTGGCCGGTTGATATAGTTTTTATCCAGTTACTGTTTAGGTACTGTAATAAACAAAGCCCGAATCCAGCTCACAGGCAACAACGAGTACTGCTCCGGAGGGTTATCTTCTTCGAACGAAGAAAATTTAGCGACTGATGGGGTAATAAAACAATTGTTTCGTAATAGATTGAAGTATAGTCAAACTATTGCCCTAGGTGCCGTGAACAACCTGAGGCTTTTGTTGATTTGAGGTTTAACGTCCCCGTCAACACTGTAAAGGTCATTTTGGAGACGTTGCTTCCAATTTTGTGGGACTTTTACCCGACATTGAGATGAAATGACATCTCAAGCCCTGTCGTCCAATAAAACCAATAGGGTTTATAAGCATGGACGGTCCGACACTCACACCGCTTTGCTTCGGCAGGCTTAGATCCTCTAAGCGGTTTACCAGTACTCGTGTGTGGGTCGGATTCAGCTCTGCGTGGAAGCATCATGCAGCCCATATTATTTCTTCAAGCCCCGATGGGCGGGGGCCGAACGACCTGATGTTCTATAGTGAAGACCGCGGGCAAATATCAGCACGAAAACACGACTAGATAAGTTTCACTCCCTTGAACCCCAATGTTTATATAGTAAAACTGGGGTTTGCAGGGGTAAAACTTATTATTCTTATTTCTGGTCTAAAATATTGATTGTGGGTACTCGTAAGAACCACCTCCGATTTTCTTATTTCTGTTCTAAAATATAGATTGTGCATACTCGTTAGAACCGCCTCATCGAGGCGGTCCTAACGCGTAGCCACAATCTATATTTTGGGCAGAAACAAGAAAAATATCACTATGTTTCATCTGAAAATTGATGATTTTCCGGCGGTAAAGTTTACAATGTTACATAGAATGGTGTAGCTTGTCATATTGATTGCAGTTTTTATTAACGATGTTACAGTTCTTGTTATCTCAAGATACACTGATATCTCAAAACTACAGTTTAAGCCAAACTGGACTATAGGCGTAGTTGTTCTGATTTTATTATAGTAATGATACATGCATAACAAAATACTGTTAATATTTAGATCATAATTTACATTGTCATTGAGATTTTTCATTGACTAATATAGTTAATAGTGAGTTCACTTTGTGGTTACCACAGTATACCAGGATTCATGTGCCAGATACCAGATAAATTGGTTCATGTGATAATTATGTTACATACTCATACATGTCATTACGAGAAAAGTCTATATGGATATATTGAAAACTTTACCTTCAAAATCTAAAATCAATGCGATGAAAATAGTGTGATATTTCTCTTGTTTCGGCGCCGGACATGGGTTGTGGACACTCATTAGAACCACCTCAACGGGGAGGTTCTGGCGGGTGCCCGCAACCTATGCCTTGTGGCGCACAGATCGGAGAAATAACGTGTACCCTTGCAGTCTCCAGTTTTACTATATAAAGGTGGGGTTCGAGGGAAGGGGGTCAAAATTATATAGTCATGTTTTCGTGTGATGTGTGTGCCGTGGCATATTTTGCGATACATTGTACTGACTTCGTAGTTGTTTTTTTTATCTTTTTTTTTTGTCGCGTTTTTCGGCGACAGCTTCTTTGTATTTTATTTTTTTGATCGTAAGTCGGAGATGATAGAGTTGTCGCAGGGGGGCGCGGCGTATTAGATAGACATTAAAATCTTCTATTTTTTTTTCTCTCTCTCTCTCTCTCTCTCTCTCTCTCTTTTTAACTATGAAAAATTCAGCCTTCATTCATAGAAAAATCGGCTATATTGTTCTTTTACCAGAGGCGAGTGGTAGTCAGTCATCCTGTCTGTCTGTCTGAATGTCCGGTCGTCCACGTTTCTCGTAAATGGATCTCCTCTTCAACTAGTAAAGTTGCACTTTTGAAACTTTGACTGTGTTTAGAACATGGCTTGTAGATGGCAGTGGGCTTCTTCATGCATGCCCTGGACCTCAACATGACCCCAAGGTCGAAGGTAAAAAAAAAAATTAGAACTCGGTTATATCTTCTAAACTGTTGAAAGTTACACTTATGAAATTTAGTCATTGCATGGTCCTTGAAATGTAGAATATGCTGAGCCACTTTGAGAGTGGCCTTGACCTCAACGGAACCTCAAGGTCAAAGGTAAAAAAATAGGACTTGGTTAAACATGTATCTTCTAAACCGTTGGAATTAAGTTTCTGAAACTTGGTCATTGGTAGATCATTCTATTGGAGACTCCAGAGTAAAGGTGTCGTAGTGCAGTTGACCCTTTGCTGTCTCGAAACCTGATACTCAAGGTAAACTGGATTTTATGTACGACTGTACGGCTGTTCTAATTTTGCTTTATAGTTTTAATACATGTATTGTATATGTTTCAACTTCTTTTATCTCGATTTATAGTTAAATAAACCAAATCAAAAGTTCCAGCTTTTGGTAATTCGAGAGGACAGGTTCAGCTGTATGTACCAAGAGTATAGTGCGCGCAGGTTGACCTGATACTCGTGACCTCTATTAGCATAATTTCACACCCTACTGTATACATATATTCATCTTCGTAGTTTTCCGAGGGGGTCGAAACTGTTTTTATGAGCCAGCCCATGACAGGGGGACTCAAATCAAGCTCGGCACCCATCCACCGTGGCAAGACCGTTTGCCAAAGTATCTCTGCATAGATTGTAACCAATAGTAGGTCCAAGCGATTAGCGAAGACTCTGATCAGACTGCGCATAAGCGCAGGCTGATCTGAGTCTTCGCTGGTCGCGCAAGCTTTCTTGTAGGTTTTGTCATGCGCTGGCTTATTATTGATGTTAGTAAATAGCTTGCGATTCACGAGCTGCCGAAAAGTCACGAGAAGTTTTCGCAACTCGGCGTATTAGGCCGTAGCATTGATTAATTTATTCTTTGCCTAAAGGTCGGCCTCAGGTCAACTTGTTCGCACTATAGCTAGCAGAAAGCCACAGAATGTACTATATTGTACATTTATATGACAGTTATACACAATCGTATCCAACTTCTCCCATTCCGTGTTTATCACAATGTCTTTATTTTTGTGCATTAGATTTTTGTTTGATGTAGATAGTTCCTTAGTTTTTTCTTCTTTTTTCTTCTTTTATTTCAGCTCACATATCAGGTACTTAATATGGGTTATGTTTATTTATTACGCTCTTAGCCTATATGAAAATGGATGAATGTATTAACATATATAGCCAGAACTGCAGAGGGTTAAATGCGACGGAAAAAAGACGAGATGTTTTTCAGTTTGTTAGAAAGAAAAAATATGACATAATTTGCCTCCAAGATGTCCACTTGGAAAGTAACATGGAATCGTATGTCAAGCATGAATGGGGGTACCATATTTACATGAGTTCTTTCTCGGGAAATCGACGTGGGGTTTTAACTTTAATAAACAATACTTTCGAGTATGATATTGGGGAGATAATAAAAGATCCTGATGGAAACTTTCTAATAACTGAATTAAAAATTACAGATAAAAAAAATTACACTTATAAATATTTATGGCCCCAATGAGGACAAACCTCAATTTTATAACAACATACAGCAACTTATTTCCGATATAGGCAATGAAAATGTTATACTTTGTGGAGATTGGAATTTAGTTCTAGACCCTTCTTTGGATACTGACAACTATAAACAAATCAATAATCCAAGAGCCAGAAACGCAATTTTAAATATTATTCAAGAAAACGGATATATAGATGTGTGGAGAGTGCTAAAAGAAAATATAAAACAATTTACCTGGAGAAGATTAAATCCCGACAGAAAACAGGCAAGATTAGATTTTTTTTTAGTAAGCGAAGATGTTTTTGATTTAGTTCACGATGCCGATATAACTCCTGGATACAGATCGGACCACTCCGGGATAAATCTTAAAGTTAAATTTCAAAATAACGAACGAGGAAAAGGCTACTGGAAGTTTAACAACTCGCTATTGAAAGATAAGAAATATATACAACTTGTTAAAAAAACAATAAATGAAAACCTGAGATTGTATTCAAATAATAATAATAATGATAATTATAATAATACAAATGACAACATTGTCAACAACAACAATAATAACAACAACAACAACAACAATAATAATAATAATAATAATAATAACAATTATGATAATCCACAATTCACAATAAATGATCAGTTATTTTTTGAAACATTACTAATCACGATTCGAGGTGAAACAATTAAATATAGTTCTAAAAAGAAAAAAGAAGATAGTCAAGAAGAGTCACATTTGGAAGAGGAAATAAAAAATCTCGAACAACACCTAAACGAGAATTTTCTACAATTGGGCGAATATGAATTGGAAACTTTGGAAGAAAAAAAAGCTAGGCTATCAGAAATTCGAAAAAAGAAAATTGAGGGAGTAATGTTGCGTTCAAAATGTAGATATGAAGACATGGGAGAAAAACCGACTAAATATTTTTTAAGTTTAGAAAGTAAAAACTTCACGAGTAAATTAATAACAAAATTGATTTCCGAAAGTGGTGATGAATATTATGAAACAGATAAAATATTGAATGAACAAAGGAATTATTATCAAGCTTTATATTCGGAAACTTTAAATATAGATGATAATCCTTTGGGAGATATTATTGGTGAGAACGAAAATAAATTGGCTGATGATGAATCATTAAAACTTGAAGGGGAGATTACCTTAACGGAGCTAGCACAAGCACTGAAAAATATGAAAAACGGCAAAAGTCCGGGTAACGATGGCTTTACAGCCGAATTATTCTAAATTCTTTTGGTCGGATATAGGTGTATATTTGTTAAAATCTATTAACTATGCTTATCAAAACGGATCCCTTTCAGTAACACAGAAGCAGGGCATAATAACATGTTTACCGAAACCTAATAAAACACGACACTTTTTAAAAAATTGGAGACCAATTTCATTATTAAATGTTGCTTATAAATTGGCGTCTGCCGTCATTGCAAACCGCTTAAAAAGAGTACTCGATAACATAATTCACCAGGATCAAAAAGGTTTCATTTCAGGTAGATTTATTGGCAAAAATATTAGATTAATTTATGATATCCTTTATGAAACAAGAAACCAAAATATCCCCGGCCTATTGCTTTCTATTGATTTCCAACAAGCCTTTGATACTGTTTCATGGAAATTCATATCTAAAACAATGGATTATTTTAACTTTGGCCCTTCTTTTAAAAAATGGATAAAACTCTTTCAAGATGGTACGGAATCTTGTATTTTACAAAATGGATTTTTGTCCGAGTTCTTCTATTTGCAAAGAGGATGTAGACAAGGGGATCCGATTTCACCCTACCTTTTTATTTTATGTGCAGAAGTGTTAAGCATAATGATTAGAAAAATGGACTCTATAAGAGGAATAAATATTAATAATAATGCCTTTACTGTAAGCCAGTATGCGGATGACACGCAGCTATTCCTGGATGGTTCTGAACAATCTTTACGTTCAACGCTAGAAATACTAAACAAATTTTATTCAATGTCGGGTTTAAAAATAAACGAAGATAAAACAAGAGCTCTATGGATAGGGTCTATGGCAAATTCAAGTGCAAAACTATGTAGTGAATACAGCTTAGATTGGGAGCAGGGACCTATCAAAATATTGGGAGTTACATTTACTACAGATGTTAACAACATATGGGATGTCAATGCGGAAAATGTTATGTCTAAGATTGAAAAAACTTTGCGTTCATGGTCGAAGCGAAAACTCACACTACCTGGCAAAATAACTGTTATCAAATCTTTAGCGTTATCAAAGCTTACACATTTATTCATATCTTTACCGACCCCTCCAGATGAATTGATAAAAAAACTAAATAAATATATGTATTTACAAATTTCTTTGGAATAATGGACCTGATAGAATAAGCCGTAACAATATTATACGAAACGAAGCCGAAGGTGGTTTGAGAATGATTCAAATTGATATTTTTATTAAAGCTTTAAAAATCACATGGTTTCGTAGACTGATTTTAAATTCTCATAATAATTTATGGTATTGCTTATCTAATATTGATTTTACCGAAGTATTTTCGTTAGGTGATGGATACTGTACAAATAAACTTCAACAATTACGTAATCCTTTTTGGGTAAATTTGCTACAACATTGGAGGGACTTTTTTAATAGTATAAAGCAAGACAAACTGGAAACAATTTTAAATAGCCCAATCTGGTTTAATTCAGGACTTCTAAGGGGGAAGAACATTTTTTATAAAAACTGGTACGAAATGGGTATTAGAAATATAATAGATCTTATAGATGAAAATGGATATTTTTATGAGTTTGAAGACCTTAAAGAGAGATTTGCAATTCGGGGAACGTTTTTAGATTATCGGTCACTTTACAGCCGAATACCAAATGAATGGAAAATAAAAATTAATGAAAATCGTGAAGCATCTGTAAACATTAAATATAATGTCCCGTGCACGAGCCAAATACAAGTTTTAATAAGAGAAAAAAGGGTAGCAGAAGAATATATGAAACACTTATTGAAAGCAAACCATTTGACATCCCGAATAGATGGATTCGAGATCTTGGAAATATATCTGAAAATGACTGGAAAATGTATAATTCGCTACTGAAAGATCTAAAGGAGATTAAAATAAAAGATTTTCAATATAAAATTAATAATAAAATACTGGTTACGAAATCTTTCTTACATAAAATAAATAAAATCGATAATAGCTTATGTTCTTTCTGCAACCAAGAGCCTGAATCCATAAAACATCTATTTTTCGATTGTGAAAAAACAAAACAATTCTGTAATGCTTTCAAACAATGGATTTTAACAAATACTAACATCACTTTAGATATTAACGACACCAAAACAATATTACTATCATGGTATAAGGAGAACTCAGTAGTAAATCATCTTTTGGTTTTGACTAAATATTACATTTACAAAACTAAATTTACATCACAAAATTTAAGTATGGTTGGCTTTAAAGCTCTTACTAAAAGAAAATTTGAAAACGAAAGATACATAGCTAAAATAAATGGCAGATATGAAAAATTTCTAGCAAAATGGTCCCTGTTATTTACTGTACTGGACACTTCATAGTTTACATCTCTTGGAATTTTCAGCGACCTATTAGATACAGTGGACTGGATGGGGTGCGTGTTTGCTGATAGTTGGGGGATGATTTTCCTTGTTGTTCGGCGGAAGCATGTGTTGTGGGTGTTCGTTTGAACCGCCTCAATGAGGCGGTTCAAATGAATACCCACGGCATGTGTTTTTGTTGGGGGATAGGGGGGGATTGTCCCTGGATTGTCACCGGATGCGCGCCTTATCTAGTCTACTGTAGATAATATGAGGTTCTGGCTGTATTTGAAAATTTCCATATTTATATCTCATAGCACCATGCTCCAAGGTAAAATATATAATTTCGTTCTACAAAAATAATTTTCTTCGTGCTGGGCTCAATGTCTTGTGGTGCTCATCTGGGACCGTCTCTTTAGAGCGGTATGAATGGCTACCGGGAGTCTGGGTTGAGATCGGAGGGAAGAGAAATAAGATTTGTCCTTATTTTACATATATGGTAGGATATTCTATAATATTACAAGAGTACTTATTGTATGGGGCTGTGGGCTTGGTGCAGAATACTATACACCACGAGGACAGGCCTGTATTGTTTTGACCCCCTTGAAACCCAACTTTATATTATAGAACTGTGGTTTAGGGGATATACACTATTTATCTTATGACTGTTCGGGAGCGTGGATTGTGGGTGCTCGATGGAGCCGCCTCACCGATGCGGTTCCCTCGGGTCCCCTCAGGCTGCGTTATGGGCGGGAATAGGACGAATATAAGATTTTTATAGGAAAGATTTTTTATATCTGGTGATAAAAGTCTCAAATACATATGTATAGGCGTGTTTTCGTGGTGGGCGGATACTTAGTATATAGCTCTATAAACCTATATGTTAGACCGTCGACTGTTAAGCTATTTCCTCTTTTTTGCTTACGAACCATGTTTTGTATACACTGTGTGGATATGTGAACTTTATGAAATAAAAGAAAAATGAGAAAAAAAAAAAGTTTACAATGTAATCGTAAAGGCGTGTTTTCGTAATGTGCATTAGGTCGTCCACAGCGATAGTTTTGACTATAATCCAAGCTACCAAATACATGTACAGTCGAACTTCAATGGCTCGAACACCTTTGGGACCGCGAAAATCTGTTCGAGACAGGGGTAGTTCGAGCCATTGAGGGTTACTGCCAGGAGGCATAACGAGATACTTTTAGACATCTTTTCGGTGTTCTATAATGAAAATGTATACTGTGTGAACTCATTAGAATCGCCTCATCGAGGCGATTCTAATGAGTACACACAGCATACATTTGCAAGATAAAAGACTAAAATCTCCTTAATTATCCCCGAATATTTCTTATGTAGAGGATTTCGCTAGGGGCTCAAGAATGGGTTCGACACATCCATGGTAAACGAGCCATCGCTGTTCGAGCCATCGAAGTTCAACTGTATAATATGGGCCCCCTAAAACGATTTTGGTACTTATCACCTATGCGCACGTTGACGGCCGTCAGCTCTGTACAACAAGTACCTGGACTCGTCAGAAACATTACGTTACGCCACTGACGAAGGGGAAACAGGTATGGCCTATGTTGTGTGAGCCACGCCATTCCAACCTGACATCGTCGTGGTGTTAATGGCATACCAACGTACGGACGACGAGGACGTAAGCCAAACCCTCGAAGGCGATTCCTGACAGTATCTGCACTTATTCGATTGTTGTGCGTTCCTGGTGTCACCTGAGACGTCTCGACGTCTGTACGGAACTGGTTACGAAGGTGGGTAAGACGGATGTATCGGTCCTGTCGACGTGTCGTGACGCGTGGACGTCCACTTCTGGGCCTGTCGATTCCGTTTGACGTAGATGCTGGTACAAGCGAGTTATCGTCGATTTACTCACTTTGACGTTCCTAGCGATAACAGCCCACGTCCCACGTAGAAGCATTTGGACCGCTACGTCACGTTGATCTTGCGTCAAACGTACCATATTCCGTGCAGACATTTTACCGGACTTTGAAGCCTAAGCTCCAGGTAACACAATATGCCAATATGATGAGGTTACTGTATACATTCAATGTACTGCACGAGGAAATGTTGAAAACAACGAATTACCAAGTGGAGCGTTAAACTGTACAGATATCGCCCAAATGTTTTCTGCATAAGAAAGTTTTAAAAGGATGAAAGTAAATCGCAAAATGATTTTTCAGTCAACCTGATTGTTGCATGAAAATCTTTTGCGTTAAAAAGCATTTTTCGGTTCAGTACAAGCAAAAAAAAAAAAAAAAAAAAAACAAAAAAAAAAAAAAACAACAAAAAAAAAACAAATGAATGCTGATGTAAACAAAATTATGGAATAATTCGTGTGAATGCCTGCCAATGGTTATTGACATGCTCGTGCATCCATTGCAACTATTTGTCTTACCTAATTAATTCAGGCGCACGAATTAAATTACAAGTCAACACAACTGTGGTGTCTGATAGACACATAGCCTGCCCAGGCAAAGCAGTGTGAGTGTCGGACCGTCCATGCTTATAAACCCTATTGGTTTCATTGGGCGACAGGGCTTGACATGTCATTTCATCTCCATGTCGGGTAAAAGTCCCACAAGGTCGGGTAAAAGACCTTTTCAGTGTTGACGGGGACGTTAAACCTCAAATCAAACAAACAAAAACTCAAAGACACATGACAAGGTCCCGAAATTATACATGTATACTTAGTCAAAAAAGTAACTATACCAATTTCCGGGTGAAACTCACTACATATCTGGAAGTTATTGAGCTAAATTTGGCTGTAGACATGTAAATCGGACTATTAGCTAGAGAATGCTGAAACTTGCATTTGTCCATACTTTTCTGCTCCAGGGTTGTCTTGCAATATGTGCCTAGAAAGATTTTGTTAGAAAATGGACATTGCGTATGCGCAGATGACTCTTCCTGTCTAAGATGGAAGACAATATCCTATGAACATCGGATAACACTTTACTTTTACAATATCACACGATCTCGCATTATAAGCGAGGTTTTAATTAGTGAAATTCTCAAATTATCTCCCTTGCATTTAAAAATATAGCAATTTTCGAACTGCTATAATTTTTATTCCTGTCAATCAATGTTTGCCATTTAAAAAAAAACAAAAAAACAAAAAAACCTTTTTTCCACCATTGCTGTTCACCATGATGATAAAACATACAGAAAAATCATGTAGCATGTAGCACTATCGATTGCGATTTTCTATGGAGTTCCCATTGAAAGCAGCATTTGCACACACCTTCTGAAAATTGGAGGCCAATATGTGATAGCCTGTTTTTGGTAGCTTATGCTACTTAAGTTCCAAATCTTTTGTGACTTAAGTTCCAAATCTTTTGTGAATAGACGCAAATGGTATCTCAAGAAATGTCACATGTATCAAATTTTAGAAATGTAGGGTACATGGAAATTTTGTGATGTTAAATCATGGTATGTTTTAATGATTTTCTCTGCAACCACCTGACCTTCCGTTGCAGAACTTGGCGTCTCACATATGAACCGAGCGAGGCTCGAACCACAGCGGTAAGAGACCTAATGATCAAGAGCCAGCGCTCTTAACCACTAGGCCACGGAGGCCCGTAGAAGCAATTTTACGTATAGGAACTTTTTTGACTGAGTATATATCTATAATGTTACATGGCTATAGCAATTATATTTATTTCAGATTAAAATACAGAACCATTCTTATAATAAAACCACCGTTGGGACGCCTGAAAAGTGGTCTATAAGACCATTTCTGAACAGTCCCGAAAGTGGTATCGTTCTAGAGGAGCCTGGGTGTAGAATACATAAAGAAAGAACAGCTTAAACCTTTTGAAAATAAGTGAAATTCCGCTATTAAGACCACTTAAATGATTATTAATTCTGCTTTATTTTGAAGGGCGCACTTAATATTTCTTTGTGTTTTCTAGCCACAGTGTCCTCTGGTCAGGGACCACCATTGGGACTGTTCAAAAGTGGTATTTAAGACCACTTTTGAACAGTCCCACAGGTGGTATCATAATTAGTCTTAATTTTAGCGGTTCTTAATAGCGGGATTTTACTGTTTTTACTGATGCTTTTTGATTGGTTTTGGTATGGTTTGAATTTAACGGCCCAGCCAACATTATTAGGGCCAATTTTTTCCTGTAAGATTACAGCCTTTTACGCTGAGGAGCTTGGTGTACAGGAAAATGACAATAAGTAAAAAAAGTTATCTCCCTTGAACGAAAAACTGGCTGAAAATATGTCAGTTGTCAGTCGTATTACGAAAACACACCTATTCGAATACATTAGCAATTTTACCACCAAAAAGTGATTATTTTAGATAAAAAAATCTGATATTTTTTTTTTCTTATTTCTTCTCAAAACATAGATTGTGGGTACTCATAAGAACCGCCTCGATGAGGTGGTTCTAACGAGTACTCACAATCTATGTTTTTGAGCAATAATATATGCCCCTGTAAACCCCATTTTACTATGTAGAAGTGGGTAATCATCACTTTGCCGGGGCAGTCCTAATTGGTTCACAGTCGGTTCAGCTCTGCGTGGAAAAACAATGCAGCCCAATCTATTTCTCCAATCTTCCCTTCATTCGTTATGTGCGTATATTACGGACACATTTATATTTTGCGTCGTCTCCTTCTTCTTGTCCTCTTGAGACTTTTCTTCTTCTTCTTCTTCTTCTTCTTCTTCTTGAAGACCGTCTTCCGAGTGAGTGAACATGCACGATGCTGTGAGCCTTTGTTGAGTGCACACGTTCAAATGTACCGACTCATACGAAACCGTGTGGACTTTCTTTCATGGCACTAATGATAGCAATTATTTAGAAAATCTTTATTTTTAACCTATTTCTGCTTCAATCATAGATAGTGGACGCTCGTTAGAACCACCAGAATAAGGCGTTTCTAACGAGTATCCACAGTCTATGGTTTTGAGCAAGATTAAGGAAAATATATACAATGTTTATTCTCACTATCGCTACATTTCTCTGTGAAAATTAAGGTTAAGAAGGGAATTAATTTAGGAAGAGTCTATTGCCAGACGTCTGTCAATAGCACAAAGTCGGGAAAAGTGCTATAGCCAGACGTCTGTCAATAGCAAAAAGTCGGGGAATATGCTATTGCCAGACGTCTGTCAATAGCACAAAGTAGAAGTAAAACAAAGATCAGGAATCGATACAATTAACTAACTCCACCCATCAAAGACACCAAAGGGAAAGAAACACAAACATTAAGCGACCAGACCATAATGGAAACCTAAACAAAGGAAGGCCATAAGGACAGTTACTTTCCCACAAAATGGCCATATGGCCATCCAAAATAAAAAGACACAAGTGATACACACAGTAAGTAACAAACAACACCATAAATAAACCGCCACAGAAGAATCGCCTTGGAACGGTCAGTGGACAGATTTCCACTGGGGGGGGGGGGGGGGGGGGGGGCTTAAATCGATTTTACGTGGCCACAATCCTCGCCCTTACTTCCGTAGCGATTTAGACAAATAATTTGTTCAGTCCGCATGAAGGCCTCCTAACTCATCAGTGCAACATCTCCGTGAACACAAAAAATCAAAGAACCACAGAGGTGAGACAACGGTGAGGACTCGACAGCAAGAAACCACTGAAATGCTGGAGCAAAAGAAAACCAACAGTTTCACTCCGATGGGCCCGACCAGAGACAGAGAATCAGGCACCAACCAACATTACTTTGAATTAGATCTCTCTAATTCTCAATAAGCCTTTACGTTCGAGCCGTCATAGAATCTGAGGCCTGACCCACCGGCGTGCAATCAAAGAGGGAAGCAAAGTTGCCAACCGAGATTGGGTTAATAACCATGCATGCAGTCTGTCGTATAACATCCATATTGTACCCAATCTTTTTATATCGAAGAATGATTTTACCAAATTGGGTGCTAAAGTCATTGCGGTTATATATTTTTCTGAATTTATATACTAAGTCACCATAAAATTCGGGTTCCGATAGACCTTGTTGCAGAAGAGATTTAAGTCCAATATTGAATTTTGAAATTAAATCAGAATGGCGTCTATAAAATTTTGAAAAGGCTTTGCGTAGTTTATGGTACCGATAACCATGATTAAGGAGTTTAGCCGTTAATAATTTATTACGTGTGTTGAAGTCAGTTACATGACTACACACAAAGCCGGAAAATGTCCTATTGCCAGACGTCTCGCAATAGAACAAAGTCGGGAAAATTGCTATTGCCAGGTGCTACATGATTTATATATGATGCAACTGGTGCCTAAACAATTCACGTTTTATATCTATGCGAATGTTTTATCCGTGAAGATGAATTGTTTCAGATGATAATTTGGACGTTTTTCTTTAGGCAGAAATAAGAAAAATAATATTTACTCCGAAATACCCACGTTTAGTACATGAACTTGGGCTGTGGTGTTTAGGGAAGAATTTGGGATCTGGTTGTATCAGTTCCTGTCGTTGCTCTTCGTATAATTAGATGTTTTTCATGATCCGACCTCTGAATGACTTCAAAATATAACTTTTGGTCGTAGGGGGAAAAAGACTCAAAGACACAGAGTAACATGATACAAAAAAAAGTTAAACGGACTCTAATATCTTCTACCAGAAAAGAATGAACAAACAGAAACCCGCGGGTTACGCGAACAGGAACAACAACGAAAAAAAAAGGTCCACTTTTGAATTCCGACTATGAAAGACTCAATAAAAACCAGCGATATTTACATATTCTTTCTTCATTTTCGTATGTTACCGCACAGATGATTACATAAAACTCAGGCGTCTTTCCATAGCATTTTTACCGAGTTTCTGCTATTGCCAGACGTCTGGCAATAGACACTCTGATTAATTTATCAATCTTGATAACACGATGACTAGGTCGATTTGCATATGTAAAAAGTGGTCACACCCATCACTTTAGTACGATCATGCTCTTCCATAAACTTTTGCATCAACCCTCTTTCTTTCAGGTCCGTAATGGCGTTGTCCAACGCTTTTCTTTCTTGATCATCTGCGCATGCGTACACACATGCACCGGTCCGCCAGTCTTCTTTGAGTGGCCCCTCTGGATCAAAGTAGTTAACTTTATCCGATATAAGGGAATTAATGGCAGAAACAATTTCAAACCCACACTTTGAAAATAAATCATCCCATTCTTTGCTTGATGGAAAATATTTTGATAATTTCTCCGTAAGTGGTGGGTATATCTGAGTATACCACATCGCTTCTTTTAATTTTTCCGGCAATGCTGTTGCTATGACAACGAGACCATTGGGTTGCAGAACTCTCTTCGTATCACGCAGCGTAGTCTCAATTGCAGAAAACTCCTGTCTGTTTTCAGGCTTTTCAAGATCTTGAAGTACCTGTATAAAAAGCACAGAAATCATCATTAAATGTAGATTATAAGAAAACATGGCCGGCCTCGGTAGCTCAGTCGGATGCGCGTCTGACTGGTGATCAGAAGGACGCGGGTTCGATTCATGCCGGGGTCGGCAACATACTTTCGTTGAGATTTCGTCTGGCGAAAGAATGTGCAATGTACTGGTAAACCGCCTACGTATAAGCCTGTCCAGCAAAAGTATGGATAGGTAAACCGACCGGCTCAAAAATGGCCTAAACAGGGTCACTGCTCGGCATCACGTGACGGACTGTGACACCTGTAGATGATGACAATCAATTGGTGTTAAACGACACGTCAACCCTCTTTGTGGGTCATAAGAGGCTGACTTTGTTAACTTTAAGAATGAGAAATTATTACCAACAGGTACATGTAAATCTTGGAACACTCGGTGCAAAGTGCGGTGAAAATTAAAATATGTTTAACAATGAAAGATTGATTACCTCCTACACAAGTAGGCTGCTCATCTCGATTTAAAAAGTAATAATGCATAACTCTAGTATCCCAGTAAGCATTCTACATAAATCTACAGCGGGCCGTTAGCGGCCCGTCAGCGGGCCGTTAGCGGCCCGTCAGGGTAGCTGACGGGCCGCTAACGGCCCGCTGTAGATTTATGTAGAATGCTAGCAGGGATGGCCAATGCGCAGTCGATTGTTACCGATGGACGTATTTTTCTATCTACCCCTAAAACCTATGTAAGATTATTTTTTCTTGTATACCTTTCACCAAATGAAGCTGACAAGAGAACGCCAGTTTTGTTTGTTTGTTTGATTGGAGATTTAACTTCCCCGTCAGCACCTATAAGTTCATTTTGGAGACGTTGCTTCCAATTTTGTGGGACTTTTACCCGACATTGAGATGAAATGACATCACAAGCCCTGTCGCCCCATGGAGCCAATAGGGTTTATAAGCATAGACGGGCCGACTCGCAACGCTTTGCCTGACCGTTCAAATGCGGTTCTTCTGTCGCGGTTTATTTTGTTATGGTTTGTCTTTGGATGTTTGTGTCGCTAATAGTATTTTATTTTGGATAGCCGAGTGGCCATTTTGTTGGAACGTAACTGTCCTTTTGGCTTTCCGCTGTTGGTGTTTCCATTAGGGTCTGTTGTTTTATGTTGTGTTTCTTTCCCTTTGGTGTCTCTGATGGGAGCTGTAGGTTAATTGCATCGATTCCTGATCATTGCCTCTACTTCTATTTTTTAGACCCTCTAAGCGGTTAACCAGTACTCGGTCCGTTTCAGCTCTGCGTGGAAGCATCCTGCAGCCCATCTATTTCTTCAAGCCACGATGGGCGTGGGCTGCCCCAGAGGAAGAGCAAACAGAATATCCACAATCTATATTTTGAGCAGAAATTATACAATTTTCATCCTAAAATTTTCATTTTTTCGGCGATAAAGTTTACAATGTATTTGTATAGGCGTGATTTCGTAATGAACGTATAAAGAACCATCCCGTTATAAACAATTGTGTGTTATGAGCTTCCCCCTTAATAAGTTCTATAAAAGGGTTATCCTTTGGAAGCAATGAATACACCACAGAACGGAAAAATATGGAGTGTACATGTTTTCTGGGCCAGACTAGCTAGTTTCGGCCAATTAGACCTCATCAGTGACCCTCAGATATTTTCAAAATTCTACGATAGAATCAATGATCCCAAATAACAAGAAAATATAATCTACATTATGATGTAGGACAGGGGGACGTTTAACTGTGTCGCCACACATTCCCACACACCAGCTGTAGTGAAGTTAAATATGTTCTATAAAAGTTAAATATGTTCTATTAAACCCGAATTTGTTAAATATGTGATGTACAAGTTAAAGTGAGTGAGTGAGTTTTTTAGTTTTACGTCCCACCAACAGCTAAGGTCATACGGAGACGGGACCTCGGTTTAAAGACTCATCCGAAAGTCTGGAGAAGCCCGGGATCGATCCTGCGATCCCTGGTTTACAAGGCGAGTAGCATAACCACTGCACAACGGAGGCTTCTACACAAGTTAAAGTTAAATATGATATATATTAAACCCGAATTTGGAGAGAAAAACTGCAGTTTACAGATGTATACATTTTTGTTTATTTCTGCTCCAAGACAAAGGTTATGGGTACTCGTTAGTGTTTTGTCATACATCACGTGAACAAGTCCGTGAAATGAACACCCCCTTAAACCCCACTTTATATAGGGGAAACTGGGGTTTACGGGGGTATACATTATTTTTCTTATTTTTGATCCTAGACATAGGCTGTGGGTACTCGTTAGAACCGCCTCCATGAGGCGGTTCTAATGAGCACACACAACCTATGTTTGCAGTATTTATAAGAAAAATGTCAAGGATTTTCATCAGAAAAATAGCCATTTTTGTGATATGAAAAAATGCACTATTTTGCTCGCGTGTGTTTTCGTAAAGATTACGATAACAAAAACACGCCTATACAAATACATTGAAAAGATTACCACCGAAAAATGAAAATTTTCAAATGAAAAATTGTGATATTTTTTTTCTTATTTCTGCTCAAAACATAGATTATGGATACTTGTTAGAACCGCCTCGACGAGGCGGTACTAACGAGTACCGACAATCTATGTTTTTGAACAGAAATAAGAAAAATAATGTACAACACTGCAAATCCCAGTTTTACTATATAAAAGTGGGGTTTAAGGAGGCCGACCTTAATTTTTTTCTGAGATACCTGCCCTAGAGAATTTCCTTATATTATAACAAAGTATCCAGCAAGGACTTAACTTTAGATTAAAGTCATAAAAATACCATGTCACCGAGACTGGGAAAGAATGGGGGTCAATCCAAAAGTAACGCCATTTTACACATATTTTGCATTGATTGTAATGGGAAATCGCTAAAATTTGACACAAATGCGAAAATTAAAGTGACTTCTGCCCTAGAGATTTTGGACTTACTAAATTAAATTATATATATTCATACGGCATTCAAAAATATGAAATAAAAATAGGGGGTCACCGGCCATATAAGAGAATGAGGGCCGTTTCAAAAGTAAAAATTCCAGGCAAAATACCTTTTTTCGTGAAGATCGCTGACATTAAAATAACTGTTTTGCTAGAAATTATAACTTCACGCAAATAGATGATATTAATGCTTATTATCTGCCGCAATATGATGAAAGAATTCGGTTATAGTGTTATTTCAAGCAAAAAGGGTCGTTTCAAAAGTTATCATAACAGGCAAAACTTATTTTTTTGAAAACATCACAAAAATTATAGTTGCTTCTGAGCTAAGACATGATAGGTGATGTATCTATATGTAATCCGCAAAACTATGAAATGAAAACAGGTTGACAGGTTTCCAATAAGATAATGTGGGTCGTTTCAAAAGTAAACATAAACTGCAAAATATGAACATATATACATATATTTTTCAAATTATTATAGGAATTTCTGCTATATAAGTGATATGATCACTAAGAAAGGTATTATATCTAAATATTATTTGCAAAACCTACCAAATAAAAACAGTAGGTCGTTCATACAAAATGGGGGTCGTTATAAGAGTAAGCTTTTCATGCAAAATATCTTTTTTTTTTGTCAAAATCTCTTTTTGTTAAGTTAATTGTATACTAAAACAAAGGTGTCACTCAGATAGGGCATGCATCTAAAAAAACTTTGCCAAAAAGAAGTAAAAACAATGAATAGGTATCGATACAATTACCTAACACCTCCCATTCAAGACAGCAAAGGGAAAGAAACACCAACATAATACAATTTCGCCTTTCAGTGAGCAAATGGGTCACCAACCTAGCGCAATTCTTTCTCAGCCCAGTACTTTGTCAGAATGGTTTATACACCGCCTTCTGATAAGCCAGTGCATTAAGATATCACTTTCACTGACAGTCGCGCATCTTCTTTGATGGCTGCCTTTACAGCAGCGATGGTTGCCATGGTGATGAAGGTCTTTGGCCTACCAACATGGGCATCATCTTTGGTTGATTATTTACCAGCTTTAAAAGTTTGACCCACCGATAAATTCTGCGCTTTGACTTTATAAGAGGTTCATTTTTGCCACATATTCATCAACCAATGTCAAGCCTTACACGGCATTTAATTTAGCTGCGAATTTCAGTATTTCTGTCCATTTTACAATGTAACTCGTAAATTGGCCAGTGTATTTGAATGCATGCATTTGAATTTGATAAATCTAGGTAATTATAAAAGCAATTTGCTAGAAATAAACTGTTATCGGTGGCTATATGAAAGGCTATTCAAATGCAATGATGCGTTATCAGAAATACGTACGATAAAACTAGGGATACCTATTAGTGACAAAACTTTTTGAAGGACCCTCTTACACCAACTTCTATTTAATAATTGGCTCGAAATTAGCGAAATATTCCTGAAGGCCTTTAAAGCTAGAAACAACAACAACAAAGAGAGAGCGAGAGAGAAATCATTTGTGATTTCTAGTTTCCATTCCATGCGTTTAGGATTTAACCGTGAAGCTTTTACGGTTCCAGATTTTGATGTATTTTAACCAAGATCTCTCTCACTCTTTCGCTCTCTTTTTTAAATATAAATGACCTTACTGTGATTTAAATCCGCCTACTCAAATATATCGTAGCCCCCGCCCATTGGGGCTTGAAGAAATAAATGGGCTGCACGATGCTTCCACGCAGAGCTGAAGCCGACAGCACACGAGTACTGGTAAACCGTTTAGAGGATCTAAGCCTGCACAGATAAAGCGGTGCGAGTCGTACCGTCCATGCTTATAAACCATATTGGTTTCATTGGGCGACAGGGCTTGAGATTTCATTTCATCTCAGTGTCGAGTAAAAAACCCACGAAATTAGAAGCAATGTTTCCAAAATGACCTGTACAGTGTTGACGGGGACGATAACCTCTAAACAAACAAACAATACTCAAATATAACAAAATTTTACCACCACAAAACGAGAATTTTTAACTGCTTTTTTTCATATTTCGGCGGGCATAATTGTCAGTTCTGCTTAAACGAGTAACTGAAATTAGAAGAATAATGTTTACTCCTGTAAACCTCAGTTTTACTGTATAAAAGTGCGGTTTTAGGGGGTTAAACTTAGATAGGCCTGTTTTCGTGATGCCGAGTGCGAGCGTGATAACTCAGTGGCTAGTGCACTTGCCTCTGATGCTAGAGGTCCCGGGTTTGATCCCAGGCAGCGGCGATAAAATTTCGGTGTCCGAGCACGCTCCATTGGCATCATTTGCAGGGATAATGCCACATAGTGCACCGTCCTGTGGGTCGGGATGTTAACTGGGGATGTGGAGGGAGAGTTATGCCCTGTGCAAGTTAAAGACCCCTACCGTAAGTGAGTGTTTGAGTTTTACGTCCCACCAACAGCTAAGGTCATACGGAGACGGAACCTCGGTTTAAAGACTCATCCGAAAGTCTGGAGAAGCCCGGGATCGATCCTGCGATCCCTGGTTTACAAGGCGAGTAGTGTAACCACTACACCACGGAGGCTTCTAAAGACCACTACCGTAATTACACGATTACTGTGTAGGCTTTCATCCTGCATACCAGGGGTCAGTTGTTCAAAGCATCGTTCGCTCAACGAGCTCGTTAGTGGTCATATTGTTAAGTGTTCTAGCAAGAACAATATCAAAAATTTTGGTATTTTCGCTGAAAACATGTGAGCAGCTTTGCATAATTATGCAAATGATCAAAGTTTTAACGATACGTTAACTAACGACGTCGTTAGTTTCGAACAACTGCCCCTGGTGTGTATGTAATGTACACCTGCGAGTATTGATCAGATGTGACCGATCGCAGTATATAAGGAGAAAGAAAGCCAAGAGACTTACTGGAGAGAGAGAGAGAGAGAGAGAGAGAGAGAGAGAGAGAGAGAGAGAGAGAGAGAGAGAGAGAGAGAGAGAGACTGCCAGCAGTTCTCGACCACAATAAAATTTAGTAGTAGGCCTATGCAGACAGAATGATTCATTCTACGGGCATACGTGTCAGTTCTCAGCCAGCAAAATATCAACAACAAAAAAAAAAAAAAAAAAAAAATCAGTAGCATGCGGACTTTGATTCAATCCATCGGCTGTTCATCATGACGTCATAAATATGATTACGTCACAGCAAACTAAAAGTTTACCCACAGGCCGTGTGTAAACGTATATCCAAAGAACTATTATTTTAGTGTGTTGCAAGCGTAAACAAACAGGATAGCAAATGGATTGTACTTTCAAGGAGATATAGTATGGCATTCAACATGTTGTCCTGTTGAGGGATTGACTAAGGACGTGTCACCAGTAAACAATTCTGATTCTGATCTAATACTTAGATCTATACACTTTACAAATGTAACTGTAACTGCCATTATGGAAAGATGACATACTTTCGGACGGGCTTTTCAATGTCAGGTAAGGTGCCTTCAGGAGCATAATATATCTCCGAGAAAAAGAGAATAAAAAAGGTAAACAGTTCTGCTATTGTAAATGAGCTGCCTTATTGGCTCAATTGTGACCGACACATTCGATCGTTTCTGAACTCGATTTTTTCTACTTTCACTTTGTCTGCTTTGACAGTGGCAAGAAATGATAACTGATGGCGTATTTTATCCATGTGTGATGGAAAATACAGTCAATCGTAGAAAATTTACTTCGTTTTAGAGGTCGAAAAGAAAATATAAATATTAAAAAGTGAATGTCGTTACAGTGCCGATTGACGGCAATGCGCAGAACGTTGCGCAACCGAAATTAAGGTCGGCCACCTTAAGGGGGTCAAAATTATATAGGCATGTTTTCGTGATGTACAAGGTAACCCTTAAATTTCCATTTTATATCGAAAAAAAAACCTGGGGTTTACGCAGGTAGACATTATTTTTCTTATTTCTACTCTAAGTTATACTCGTTAGTGTGGTGGCATTCTTGTTAGAGACATTAAAGGCTAATGTATGTATATACCACATCCGTGTGACATAGTGCATTTAACCCTTATCTTGCTGTTCACGACAACCCCTATCTTTGCAAACAGTGTATATCCAGATCAGATGGCTTCTGAAGAAGCCATCTGATCAGGATCTACACTGTTTGGCATTCAGTTTATGAATTTGTAGCAATAAATTACATCATGTAATTTGATTGGTTGATAGACAGAAATGGGTGTGGCTTAAATGAATATTCAGCAAGATAAGGGTTAAACTGGTGTTTCTGATGAGAATCTCTGATATTTGAGTCGACACATAACAAAACCTACAATAAGACCCTTGTGACCAGGACAGAATCAAATCAACCCGCGCACCCATCCACATTGACAAAACCTTATGCTTTTGTCTCTTTGCATAGATATTAGCATATGATGAATGCATGCGATCAGCGAAACTCTGATCAGACTTCGCGAATGCGCAGGCTGATCTGAGTCTTCGCTGGTCGCTCAAGACTTCTTATAGATTTTGTCATGCCCTGGCTCATTTTTAGCTCGTCTGTTTTTTGAAAAAAAACTTTCGAGCTATTGTCATCACTCCGGCGTCTGCGTTGTCGTCGTCTTGCGTCGTCTTGCGTCGTCGTTCCAAAAAAACTTAACCTTGGCTATAACTTAAAAAGTATTAGACCTAGCCTCATGAAACTTCATACACACACTCATCATCACAAGAGCTACATTTTGACCAAGGACCATAACAACATTGTTGATTTTGGCTGAATTATCTCCCCTTTTCCAATTTTTTTCTGAAACACATTTTTTGCTCTCATTTTAATACTATTCACAACAGAGCCTTCAAACTTCACATGACTGTTCCTTGGGACAAGACCTTTTCAGTGATACCACACTTTTTGATCTGTGACCTTGACCTTTGAACTTTGACCTATTTTTCGAAAATTTAACCGAAAACCTTAACCTTGACCATATTTCCAAAAGTATTTGGCCTACCTTCATGAAACTTCATACACATACTCACCATCACAAGAGCTACATTCCCTACAAGTTTTATAACTCCATCTTGCAATTTGATTGAATTATCTCCCCTTTTCTCTCCGTTTTTTTAAATTGTTTTTGTCTCTTATTTCAATACTATTCACAACAGAGCCTTCCAACTTCACATGAATGTTCCTTGGGACAAGACCTTTTCATTCATACCACGCTTTTTGACCTGTGACCTTGACCTTTGAACTTTGACCTATTTTTCGAAAATTTAACCGAAAACCTTAACCTTGACCATATTTCCAAAAGTATTTGGCCTACCTTCATGAACTTTATACACATATTCACCATCACAAGAGCTACATTCCCTACAAGTTTTATAACTCCATCTTGCAATTTTATGGAATTATCTCCCCTTTTCTCTCCGTTTTTTTAAAATTGTTTTTGTCTCTTATTTCAATACTATTCACAACAGAGCCTTCCAACTTCACATGAATGTTCCTTGGGACAAGACCTTTTCATTCATACCACGCTTTTTGACCTGTGACCTTGACCTTTGAACTTTGACCTATTTTTCGAAAAATTAACCAAAAAACTTAACCTTGACCATATTTCCAAAAGTATTTGGCCTACCTTCATGAAACTTCATACACATACTCACCATCACAAGAGCTACATTCCCTACAAGTTTTATAACTCCATCTTGCAATTTGATTTGACTTAGAACTTTTGTTTTCTAAAAGAAACTGCAGACGAGCGTTGGCACCCGCTTGCGGTGCTCTTGTTCTTATTTATACTGCACACATAGGTTGTGGGAGGTCGTTGACGGGGTTCGAATGAGTAACCACAACCTATGTCTTGGAACAGAAATGAGAAAAATAATGTATACCCCCATTTTGTGTATAAACTAGGTTTTTAGATCGGGTGTTCATTTCACGGACATGATCACGTGATGTGTATTATAATGTAAGAGAAACATAAATCAGGGTTTGGCATTCACCAACTGTCTAACGGCAGAGCAGGAGGAAATTATCAGTTAGATTAACAAGATCCGAATTAAGGACATAAAACACCGGGCTTCACTCCTCTCACCTCTCAAAGAAAGATTAAGGCGTGGTCGTTACAGTGTCCTGAGTCTGTCCGACCACAATCAGCCAATGTTTGTTTGATTTGAGGTTTAACGTCCCCGTCAACAGTGTAAAGGTCATTTTGGAGATGTTGCTTACAATTTTGTTGGACTTTTACAAAACGTTGAGATGAATTGACATCTCAAGCCCTGTAGCCCAATGAAACCAATAGGGTTTATAAGCATGCACGGGCCGACTCGCACCGCTTTGCCTGGTCAGGCTTAGATCCTCTAAGCGGTTGACCAGTTCTCGTGTGTGGGTCGGTTTTCAGCTATGCGTAGAATCATCATGCAGCCCATATGGGCCCCGTCAAGCGATTTTGGTACTTATCGCCTATGCGAGCAGCGAAGGGAGCCTGCGCATCCGCGCAGTCTCGCCAGAACCATCGCTGCTCGCTCATACAAGCAGTGAATCAAGAGGAACCTTCAGGCAGAAAGCCAATATTCCTGGCCCCTCTGAATGGCTTGGCATGCGCAGTTAAAATTTGTCATGACGGAATGCTCGAAGACACAAATTCGCTTGGCGGGGCTCATATATTTCTTCAATCCCCGATGGGCGGAGGCCGACAATCAGCGAAAGAGAATAACAACGCTGTCTAGTAAAGGATTAGCATGTTTGTAATGTTAACACTTTTTTGGACTGAATATAAGTTTCCTCAAAATACATGTAGGCCAAAATCTATTTAGAAAATGTCTGATTTTTGCAAACAGTGAAGGCCCTGATCAGAAGTATCGTTCGCGTCTGATCTGGGCTGATCGTGCCAACAACCCATTTTACGGTTTACGTAAACTACTGCCATTCTCTCCCTTCCGCTGATCCAAGAAAGACAGAGTCAGTTTCTGGCGAAAGAATGTATACTGTACTGGCTACCCGCTTATGTATTAAACTACCCAGAAAAAGTATGGATAGGTAAACTGATCGGGTCAATAAAAGTGTCGTCAGGGCCGTAAAACTGCAAAACAAACAAATAGGCGCAAGCTGTAACCAATTCGTTTTCTACCTGATAATACTTTCTTGCACACCAGACAAGGAAATTCGTGATTTTACCCTGGGATAGAAATTTATGTTCTGACCCTGGTGTTCCGACCAAAAATCGAATATATTCGCGTGTTTGATAAATGCACTGGTTGATTACGACCTCGTATGCGCCGTCGTTAAGGTTGACGTCACAGCAACGTAACTAAACATTCCTGCAGTGTCAACACAATGTGGCGGACGTTGGTAACCGAAGTGACTGCAGCATTAAACATCCGCTTTAAGAAATGGAAGGTATGCTAGAAAAAGAATCCAATATAGGTGTGAGGGATGGATGGAAAAATCCGTCCCTCGGGATCACTGTCCGGCATCACTCGGCAAGCCTCGTGATGCCGGACACGGATTTTTCCATCCACCCCTCACACCCATATAAGATTCTTATATTCCGGAACTACGTAGAAACAAATGCTGCTGCCTTATATTCCTTTTACTTTTATAAAACAAAACGCCGTACAATTCAGGTTCTACCACATGCATTCATATCGGCTTACAACAAATCGCCTTATCAGCCATATAGTACCACAGGCATCACAGGCACAACAGCAGAGTGGTCGACATTACTTGCTGCCACTATGTCGCATATTACTCGTATTCGGCCCTCTTATTGATAGAGGAGTCTTGACAATGATTTGTCACGTGACTTACGTAACTGAACAGGACTGCATCAAACATCTCATCCTCAAATGGTAACGGTGGAATCTTGGCTTTGGTAGCTGCACCAATCATATTCTTCTCTGTTGCATCTTTAAGTTTGCCCATGGCAGCTTTCAGCATCTCTGAGCTGTAATCCACTAGGCTTACTTTACCAATCCCAAGATCTATCAAAGCTTTGGCATATCTACCAGTCCCGCAGCCAGCATCCAACACATGCAGATCCTGGGAAAAAGAACAAGGTCATAAGTGGAACTATGATTCTTGCACACCAGACAAGGAAATCCGTGATTTTACCCTGGGATAGAAATTTATGTTCTGACCCTGGTGTTCCGACCCCAAATCGAATATAATCGCGTGTTTGATAAATGTACTGGTTGATTACAACCTCATGCGTGGCGTCGTCATGCGTGACGTCACTAAACATGCCTGTTGTGTCATCCAAAAATGGCGGACGTCGGTAACCGAAGTGACAGCAGCATTAAAAATTCGCAATAGAAATGGAAGGTATGCAAGAAAAAGAATCCAATATGGGTGTGAGGGGTGGATAGAAAAATCCGTCCCTCGGGATCACTGTCCGGCATCACTCGGCAAGCCTCGTGATGCCGGACAGTGTCCCTCGGGACGGATTTTTCAATCCACCCCTCACACCCATATAAGATTCTTATATTATAATACAGGCTTTCGAATGAAGTTTTGGAAAGGCTATGAGACATGAAAGATCACGCAAAACAAAATACAGTCAATGTCCTATATTAACCCTTGTCCTGCTGAATATTATATATGCCACACCCACTACCGATTATCATCCAATCAGATTACTTGATGCAAATTATTGCAACAAATTCACAATCTGAATGGCAAACAATGTAGATCCTGATCAGATGGCTTCGTCAGAAGCCATCTGATCTGGATCTACATTGTTTCAAAGATAAGGTATATCCGGGATAAGCAGGACAAGGGTTAAGACCGTCTTTTGAACAATAAGATTAGCGTGCAGATCCTGAAAAAACAAAACAAACAAAAAAAGTTAATAAGTGGAACTATGAGTATAAAATAGGCTTTCCAGTGAAGTTTTGAAAAGGGTTAGGGACACGAAGGAACGCACAAAACAAACACAGCATACAAATCCTATATTAACCCATATGTGACATTAGAATCGTCAACCTAGTAAGTTTGGAGTGGTCCATTTTCAATTATAGCGGCGTCAGGATAGTTTCTGATTGGAGCAAATTTTACAAAAACGAATGTTCTTTAAGCAAACAGTGTAGACCTGCATCAGACGCCGCGTTCTGTGCCGTCTGATCTGGGTCTGCTCCGTTAGCCAATGTCCCCGAATGCCGTTTGGCATCTATGGTTTCCATAGCGGTTATGGTTATATTTATCAGCGATATGCGATTTAAAGGCCTTATTATAGTTTATTTTTTATTTACTTATTTATTTATATATTGTGTTGGTTTATCGGCCCTTTCAAGTTTATTTCATTTATTCTGAGCCTATCATTACTCAAATGGAAAACTGGAGTACCCATAGAAAAAACACCTGACCTTCCATTGCAGAACATGGTCTCTTACGTGTGGCCGGCGTGAAGCTCGAACCTCTAATGATTAAGACTCAGCGCTCTTATCCACCAGTCCGCGTCTTATTGTTTGGTTCTGTTTAGTCCTAAACACTAGCTCTATGTCAATTTATATATTTTTGTGACAAACAGCTGTTATTTCAATGGGTCAAAAAACGCAAAAAAAACAGCTAGTAGTAAATTACGAGAACACGCCTATATAATTTTGACCCCCTCATACCCCACATTTACATAGTAAAACTAGGGTTTAGGGGGGGGGGGGTGTATACATTATTTTTCTTGTTTCTGCTCAAAAACATAGATTGTGGGTACTCGATAGAACCGCCTCGTGGAGGCGGTTCTATCGAGTCCCCGCAATCTATGTTTTGAGCGGAAATAAGAAAACGATCACAATTTTTCATCTTAAAATTTCTAAGTTTTGGCCAAAACAAAATGCAATGTATTTGTATAGGTGTGTTTTCGTTATGATTATTGCCTTCCATTAATTTTTTGCTGTCATAATTTTATGCCTCGGCGTAGCCTTTAACAAAGAAAAAATAATGTTTACACAGCCCAATGTCTGTAACATATACAGTAGAACTTCGATGGCTCGAACACCGATGGCTCGTTTACCATGGATGCGTCGAACCCATTCTTGAGCCCCTAGGAAATCCTCTACATAAGAAATAGTGGGGGATCATTAAGGAGATTTTAGTCTTTTACCTTGCAAATGTATGCTGTGTGTACTCATTAGAATCGCCTCGATGAGGCGATTCTAATGAGTACACACAGCATACATTTTCATTACAGAACGCCGAAAATATGTCCAAAAGTATCTCGTTATGCCTCCTGGAAGTAATCTCAGTGGCTCGAACTACCCCTGTCTCGAACAAATTTTCATGGTCCCAAAGGGGTTCGAGCCATTGAAGTTCGACTGTAAATGTTAAACTGTTTGCGAATAAATAAATGAAAATTACAAATGGTCTAAAGTTCATGACCTTTTGCTGACCATAGTGAATCGTGCACAATCTGAATCGGCCGACCTCATTTCCATTTCCTGTAATTTATCAATGATTCAACTCTCGCCCTTAAATCTAATGTAAATCCATATGAAATAACAATAACAAATTGATCCCCGTGCAGGAATCCTTGCTCAACAGTGAGTCATGGCATCTCTATAGCAACAACGTAAAAGGGTGATTCTAATGGGTACGGGTACCTCTGGTTTCTATAGAAGATATCTGTTACTGGTATGAAGCCTACTTTGAATGAGCAGTCAATAATAAGCTTCGAGGTATATAGTTAGTCGAAATTTCGAGATGCCTAACAAAAGAAACAAAATGTATAGATGACCCTAATGCTATTCCGTAGTTGCTGAATATATGAATCTTATATGGTTGTGAGGGGTGAATGGAAAAATCCGTCCCGAGGGACACTGTCCGGCATCACGAGGCTTGCCGAGTGAGGCCGGACAGTGATCCCGAGGGACGGATTTTTCTATCCACCCCTCACACCCATATTGGATTCTTTTTCTTGCATACCTTTCATTTCTTAAAGCGGATTTTTAATGCTGCAGTCACTTCGGTTACCAAAGTCCCTCATATTGTTTAGACACTGCAGGAATGTTTAGTGACGTCACGTAACGTGCATGACGTCAACCTTAACGACGGCGCATACGAGGTCGTAATCAACCAGTGCATTTATCCAACACGCGATTATATTCGATTTTGGGTCGGAACACCAGCGTCAGAACATAAATTTCTATCCCAGGGTAAAATCGCGGATTTCCTTGTCTGGTGTGCAAGAATATGAGAATCTTATATGGGTGTGAGGGGTGGATGGAAAAATCCGTCCCGAGGGACACTGGCACCACGAGGCTTGCCGAGTGATGCCGGACAGTGATCCCGAGGGACGGATTTTTTATCCACCCCTCACACCCATATAAGATTCTTTTTCTTGCATACCTTCCATTTTTAGCGGGCATTTTTAATGCTGCAGTCGCTTCGGTTACCAACGTCCGCCATATTGTGATGACAATACAGGAATGTTTAGTGTCGTTACGTAACGTGCATGGCGCCAACCTTAACGACGACACATACGAGGTTGTAATCAACCAGTGCATTTATCAAACACGCGATTATATTCGATTTTGGGTCGAAACACCAGGGTCAGAACATAAATTTCTATCCCAGGGTAAAATCACGGATTTCTTTGTCTGGTGTGCAAGAATAACATTTGTTTGTTTGAATCGAGGTAAAACGTTCCATTCAACACTATTAAGGTCGTTTTGGAGACGTTGTTTCCAATTTTTGGGACTTTTACCCGACATTGAGATGAAATGAAAACTCAAGCCCTGCCACCCAGTGAAACCAATAGGTTAATATGGACTGGACTTACATGACTTTTCCTGGGCAAGGTAAGTGTTTCTAAGCGTTTGCCTTTAGTTTAACGGCTCAGTCAACACTATTTACCAAAACTCATGTGTGGCCAGTTACAGCTCTACTTGGAAGCAGCCTGCAGCCCAATCCATTTCTCCTAGCCCCGATGGGCGGGGGCGGAATACTGAATAACATACAATAGTTGCATTTATCAGACAATCAGACAGAGACATAAAAGAGGACGGCAGACAAGGGTTTCTGATCTTGCGGCCAGTGGCTTCATTAACAGTGAAACTATTGACGATTTCACAGCAAAATGTAGACATCCGTTATTAAGAGCAGAAACAAAAATCTGCTTTTTGAAGCATATGTATAAGGTTTCATGTATTCCTTTTCTGTGTTTGCTATACTAATATACTAAAAGTCAACCTTTGGAACTGTTCAAAAGTGGTCTAAAGACCACCCATTTTGAAAAGTCCAAAAGGTGGACTGATGTGGTTACTTTTCTGTACGCACAATCTGTTAAAAGCAACTTTTGCTTTTCCATATACCTTTAGTGCCTTCCCACAATGCACGTGCAGTATTCCAGCAATGTGATCAGCACACACCACTTGTCTCTCCTTGTCAAAGATCTGAGCGAAATTCAGTGTATCATAGTCCATGTATTCACTCATTGTTACTGAGAAGTCTGGTCGACAGAGATCTAGGCTTCAAGGAATGAAAAAAAAAAAAAAGATTACTAAGCATCACGAAAACACGTCTACATAAATTTGACCCCCCTTGAACTCCACATTTATAGAGTAAAATTTGGGTTTACGTGAGTAAACCTTATTTTTCTTATTTCTGCTCTAAAATATAGAATGTGGGTACTCGTTAGAACCGCCTCATCGAGGCGGTTCTAACAAATACCCACAATCTATATTTTGAGCAGAAATAAGAAAAATATTACATTTTTTCATCTTAAAATTTTCCTTTTTTGGCGGTAAAGTTTACAATGTATTTGTATAGGTGTGTTTTCGTAATGGGGAAACGACAATGATAACAACAGTCCTAAGCAATTAGAAAACGTTTTGCTAGCCGATATGAAGGCCGAATAACGCTTGCATCAACAGTCAACAAAAACATGTAAACAGATGGAACGCGTCAGTATATATCAATCAAGTGTTACATCACGAAAACACGCCTACATAATTTTGACTCCCTTGAACCCCACTTTTATACAGTAAAGCTGAGGTCAGAATCAGAATCAGAATTGTTACTGGTGACACGTCAAATGACATTCATACACCAGGACCTGTGATGTGGGAAGTTAGTCCCTAGCTCAAACCAAAGAGGTAAATTTAGCTACACAATCATCAGCACCTTCAGCTGTCGAAATAATCGAATCGGGAAGGACATTCCAATCTCTAATGGTTCTGAGGAAGAACGACTCTTTATAAATGTCAGTTCTTGCGCTAAGGGTCTGAAACGCCAACGAATGTTTACAAGCATAAACCATATTTTTTCTTATTTCTGCTCTAAAATATAGATTGTGGGTACTCGTTAGAACCGCCTCGGTTAATGATTGACCTTTGAGGTACAGACCTGGGGTCGGACCTGGGGTTTGCATGCGACACGTCGTCTTATGATGGTTAACATTTCTGTCAAGGAATTTCAAAATCCATTCAGAAAAAAAAACAAATTATTGACCGTGTGAAAGTTTCATACCCTTTTTTGATTTTCGACCTCTATTAAAGTACGACCTTGATCCTTGAGGCATGAACCTGGATTTTACGCGCGACACATCGTCTCCTGATGGTAAACGTTTCTGCCAAGTATTTTCAAAATCTATCCAGAAAAAAGAAAAGGACGGAAGAACGGACGAACGGACAGGGCAACACTATATGCCCTTGGCGGGGGCATAAAACATGAGAACAAACAGGATCAAAGTACTGAGGGTACTGATTGGGGCGAGTAGGGAACCAGCTTGGCAATACACACAACACAAAGAGACAAATAAGTCATCGTGGACATCCATTGTATTTTATTTTGTGTTTGCGCTGAGTGTTACCGTTCGAACTTGACTTACTGTAACTTACTGTAGCCTTCAGCTGCTTCTATATTAACCCGTGACCTGCTGAATATTTATATATGCCACACCAACTACTAATTATCAACCAATCAGATTACTTGGTGCAAATTTTTGCAACAAATTCATAAACTGAATGGCAAACAATGAAGACCCTGATCAGATGACTTCAGAAGAAGCCATCTGATCTGGATCTGCATTGTTTAAAAGTTCAGACATATCCGGGCTCAAAAGGACAAGGGATAATGCTGTCTCAGTCCGGTTTTATTTGGTCGGCGGTAATGAAACAAGCAGCGCATGAGTGCTTGTTTATGCGACTTATGAGTAAGTCATTAATACTGATTCAGGCTGCGCGTTCCATATCTCTACGATTTTGTTACTGAAGCGGTAATTGCACGACCCGCAGAAAAAGCGACCGACTGAAGTCGGTTGATTTCTAAGAGTGCCCTAAAATCACCGTGTCATTCTGTCATTCGGTCAGTCTGTCTGTCCGTCCGTAACACGTTTGTGAAAAATGGTGATAGTGACTTAACCGCTTGGAATATTTAAAAAAAAAAAAAATTGGCATACTGATAGATATCAATGAGATCTAACCAATGAACTTGCGAAATATTACATTCCATTTAGTATAGCCTCGCCGAAACGAAAAGAGTGAAAATTTTCGAACTGCTTCTCCTCGGAAACCGTTGGGCTGATTGAGGTCAAATTTCATATGGAGCCTCTATGGGATGGGGGAAACCAAAATTTGCTCATGGGGTCCAGGTCACATGACCAAAATGGCCGCCAAGCCATATATGGTCTGTCTGTCTGTCCGTACATAACCCGTTTGTGAAAATTGGTGATAGTGACTTAACCGCTTGGAATATTTAAAAAAAAAATTGGCATACTGATAAATATCAATGAGATCTAACCAATGAACTTGCGAAGTATTACATTCCATTTAGTATAGCCTCGCCGAGGCGAGGCGAAAAAAAGTGAAAATTTTCGAACTGCTTCTCCTCGAAAACCGTTGGGCCGATTGAAGTCAAATTTCATATGGAGCCTCTATGGGATGGGGGAAACCAAAATTTGCTAATGGGGTCCAGATCACTTTACCAAAATGGCCGCCAAGCCATATATGGTCTGTCTGTCTGTCCGTCCGTAACCTGTTTGTGAAAATTGGTGATAGTGCTTAACCGCTTGGAATATTTAAACAATTTTTGGCATACTGATAGATATCAATGAGATCTAACCAATGAACTTGCGAAATATTACATTCCATTTAGTATAGCCTCGCCGAGGCGAAAAATGTGAAAATTTTCTAACTGCTTCTCCTCGGAAACCGTTGGGCCGATTGAAGTCAAATTTCATATGGAGCCTCTATGGGACTAGGGAAACCAAAATTTGCTCATGGGGTCCAGGTCATATGACCAAAATGGCCGCCAAGCCATATATGGTAAAAACCCTTCAAAAATAGTCTTCTCCAGAACCACTGGGCAGATTTCCACGAAACTTGATAAATAGCATCTGGGACGTAGGCCCATCATAAATTGCTAAAATGGTGACCCTGGGTTGACACTGACCTTCTTTGTACCTAGGTCAAACTTTGACACATATGCTTTTGTATTGGAAAAGTGAGAATGCATTTTATCCTGCAAACGATTCAGAATACAGTACTAAAGTATAAGATATATTTTTGCTCCTTACGATAAGGCGCATTTATTGGCGGGACCGTTTTAGGTCCAGGTCACATGACCAAAATGGCCGCCATACCCATATATGGTAACACTCTTAAAGCTAAAAGCATCCGGCGGGTCGTGCACTTCAGCTGAAGCACTGGTTGCTTGTAATCTTTAGTCGAGCTCTGCGTTTGCTTGATTCAAGACTGTGCTAACATGCGAAGTTGGGCTGGTCATGTCCGGCGCCAAACCAACGGAAATTTTCTCGAGACCTGGTTTAGGTTTCAAGCTGCAAACAGCGTAGACCCAGATCCGTCGCAGCAGAATACACAATTTGTGCGAGGTAGTGTTTGCTAAACGTCAAAATCCCGTCATCCATGACATTTGAAATGGGCTGTCATCAAAGGAATAGACTGGTCTCCCGTTGTTGATTGATCTCCCCTTCGCTACGCATGCAAGGAATAAATAAAACTGTATCATCTTACAACCTGCCTGTTGACGGGCACTTTGGCAGAGGTTTCTTTTTATTGTTATCTTCTTCACCAAAACCAAACCGAATTATGATCTACATTAAATGTACCAAATGAAATCTTCCTCCTTATATAGCAGTTGTCCATTTCAAAATTAAGGGGTGTCAGGTTGTGTTTTCATCAGAATATATTTGGAAAATGTATGAAATTTTAACAAACAATGGAGGCCCAGATCAGATGACGCGTACTGCGGCGTCTGATCTGTGCCTCCACTGTTTACCAGTGTACCCGTTTTGGGGCTTCTGGTACTAAATGGGTTTAGATCTACATTAAATGTGAAATGTAATGGCTGATTTGACGTGTTGCTGCAGCGGCACGATAAAGTTTATCTCACTCTATGTGTAACAGTGATGGATTTTGGAAGTGACGTGTTGTCGTTTGCTTCCATTTTCGTTTCTACGTTTGGCTATTTGGTATTGCTGCACTGGAGTAGTTTTCATTCATTTAGCCCTTGACAGTTTACCAGGCGTGTTAGTCCGACTCCCTATAGTGCCCTCTATTGACCTTTTACCGCCTTGTCCTGTGTACCACTAGCCTTGTTTACATACGATACATGTACTAGTCATTTCTTGGCATTTTCAGTTTAAAAGATATATTTTGGATATGTCTTTTCCAGACGAGATGTCACCAATGTCACTATATCATTAAAGTCATCCTTCAAGTTAACTCGTCTTGTGTCTCAGTTGAGGTCCAGTGTCGAACCCTACGATATCGTCGAAAGACGTACTGTTACAAAGACGTATTTGTTATCCCCCCATTTCGCAAACACGCCTATACAAATACATTGCCACCTTTATCGCCGAAAAATGAAAATTTTATGATGAAAAATTGTGATATTGTTCTTATTTCTGCTTCAAATATAGATTGTGGGCACTCGTTAGAACCGCCACATCGAGGCGGTTCTAACGAGTACCCACAGTCTATATTTTAGACCAGAAATAAGAAAAATAAGGTATACCCCCGGAAACCCTAGTTTTACTATATAAAAGTGGGGTTCAAGGGGGTCAAAATTATATAGGCGTGTTTGCGTGATGCCACCACTGTGTGCTAATCGTCCTGTATACCAGAGTGGTGGAAAAGGTTGACGAGTTCGATACCGCGGACTTCTCCGATCGTTTTGAAGACGCTTTAAACCGAGGTATCCTCTACCTTTGACCTAGTTGGCAACATGATAAATATTAGTACAAAAAAAATCTTACCCGTCAGCTTTCACTCCTAACATAAATTGTATAAATGAATTGTATGAAAGTGGCTTGAAGTTTGGAGTATGGAGTTTGGAATTTGATTTATTCCGTACAGTAAGATGGGTAGAGCGACGAACATGATGATATTTGCGTTAACCCGTTTTGTACCAGAAACCCCAAAACGGCTACCCTGGCAAACAGTGCAGGGCCAGATCAGACGCCGCAGAACAGGACCTTCACTGTTTGCTAAAAGTTCAGTCATTTTCAAAATAAATTTTGAAGACACCCCTAAAGTTTGAAATGGACTCCTGCTATATATATTTATAGTAGGAAGATCCCATTTGGTACAAAATGGGTTATGTTACAATGGATGTCGTGTTAGGGCATATATATATATTTGTAATATGTAACAATGCAACCTCGACAGGCATAAACTATGTTCAACGGTCTCATAGATCATGTTAAAATACTATTCAAGTCAGTTATGAGACGTTGCTTCGAATTTTGTGACATTTTTGCACAACACTGAGATGAAATGACATCTCAAGCCCTACCACAGGATTGATATGTAGAGACATATGCTTGCCCATCTCTGCCTGGGCCGCGACGCTTAGACCTCATCACAGAAACACGCCTATATAATTTTAGACCTCCTTGAACCGCACTTTGATATAGTAAAACTGGGGTTTGCAGGGATAAACCTTATTTTTCTTATAATTGCTCAAAAATATAGATTGTGGGTACTCGTTAGAACCGCCTCGATGAGGCGGTTCTAACGAGTGCCCACAATCTATATTTTGAGCAGAAATAAGAAACCCATTTCTGTCTATCAACCAAGCAAATTACTTGATGTAATTTATTGCTACAAATTCATAAACTGAATGTCAAACAGTGTAGATCCTAATCTGAAGAAGCCATCGGATCTGAATCTACAATGTTTCCAAAGATATGGGTTGTCGTGAACAGCGTGATAAGAGTTAACGGTCTATTCAACCATATATAGGTCAGTTGTGTACATCAGCGATAAACCACCTAGCAGGCATGTGACGTAATTGCGACGTCACGTCAATGTCATAGCAAAGTCATAGCGCTTATTCAGCCTCACATCTACGTCGGTGCACCGACGTTAATTTGACGTTGCCCAAGCTAGGTATGCCTGCTTGGCAATCACTGAACATTCTTTCCCCACAATCAGATAAATGTGCAGTACAGTGCACATTTGTTTCGCCAGAATCAGACAACTGCCAACGGACCTCCCTGGCCTAGTGGTTAAGAGCGCTAACTCTTAATCATTAGGTCTCTCACCGCTGTGGTCCGAGCCTAGCTCGGGTCACATGTGAGACGCCAAGTTCTGCAACGGAAGGTCAGGTGGTTTTTCTCCGGGTACTCCGGTTTTCTCCAACCTCTGATTAACGATCGGCTCGATATGGATGAAATAATCTTGAAAGGGCCGTAAAACAAAAACCAAAAAATAATAAAAAAATAAATAATAAAACCGACAACTGACCGAGAATGTCACGTATATTATTACCCGGCAGGTATCGAACACGGTTCCTCCTGATCACCAGTCAGATGCGCATCCGACTTCCGAGGCCGGTAAGTACAGTCAAACTTCAATGCCTCGAATATAAGGAGCAGAATGGGTATAATTTAAGGGGAATGAATACACTTTCAGGGAAGGCAACTCCTACAAAAGTATTTTTGTCTCCCATGTTTAAAAGAAAAGAATTTGCTCCAAATTCTTTCCTTTAAGAGCAGATCCCTTTTCCAGTCCGACAGAGCTTACAGAAAAAAAAAAAAAAAAAAAACATGAAGTCCCAAAAGTTGTCTCCCTTTGAAAAAATGGCGGCAGAAAAGTCTTACCATGCAGCTGTTCCCATTCTCCTTGAATATGACAACTTTTCGATTTTCTATAAAAAAAAAAGGTGCACGGTATGTACTCATTAGAATGGCCTCGTTGGGGCGACTCTAATGTGTACATACACCAATTCAGAAAAGAATTTTCTTAATCAATCTGAGTATAAGGTAATTTGGAGCGATGTCAAGTATACTCAAGGGCTTCACATTTCATCTCAATGTTGGGTAAAAGTCCCACAAAATTGGAAGCAACGTCTCCAAAATGACCTTTACAGTGTTGACGGGGACGTTAAACCTCAAATCAAACAAACAAACAAAACTCAAGGGCTTCAACAGCGAGGGTATGTTACAAGATGAACGCAGAAGCCTATGTGGTCTTCGGCACGTCTAAATTATTTTTAGTAGATATATGACAAAGCATGCAGCGTGACTCAGGTATTTAACATGAAATGTGATAGGCAAATGATTTCTCAACATGCACATGCAGTTATAATACGATGCATTCATGTGCGGTGTATTCGCCCTACACTAGGCGGCTATATGTCTATTTTTCATGAATTTGCAAAAAACAACAACAAAAAACAAAAAAAACAAAAAAAAAAAAACAAAAACAGGAGTCGCCAGTCGCCAAATTGGGACATATATATTTTCTAGCCGAAAACGTTATTAGTGGTGATATTATACTGACATGCTCTACCATGGGTTCCTGTGGAATGTTTGTGGAGTTAAATGGCCCAGTAAATACCATTTAGGTCATTTTGAGCCGGTCAGTTTACCTATCGACAATTATCCTGGGCAGGCGTATACGTAAACGGTTAACCAGTGCAGTGCACATTCTTTTCGCCAGAAACTGACGACTGCCCTTTTTGAAACAGCGGAAGGCAGAGAATGACCGTAGAAAAACATTTCATGATCTATCTCAACTAAAGAATGTTGCCGACCCCGGCAGGCATTGAACCCGCGTTCTTCAGATCCCCAGTCAAACGCGCATCAGACTGACCAACCGAGGCCGGCGAATTCCTTTGGAATTTTTTATCAGTATTAAGATTGCCTAGGCGGAGCTACCGTTTGTACCTGCCTTAGGAATATTCCATGATCAAAAAGGAAAACTAAGCCACCCGATTGTGTGAATTCAACTCTAACGCAACTATAGCTGTGGCATATATGGCCATTTTGTCTGCTTGTAGAAAGCGTGCGAAAGGCACCCTACCGAATCTTATTTTGGACTCGGCGAATTTGACATATATTGACAACATCTGAATAGCTCCGCCTAGTAAATCTTATCTGCGACTACTATACTTCAAGGGAAATTCGATTAAGCAGAGATATAGTAGTGGCAGATAAGATTGACAGGGCGGAGCTATTCAGGTAATGTCAATATATGACGGTATTCGGCTGGAGACCTTTCGTGGAACACGACTAAGCCCCGCCCAAGATGCACAGTGGAAAATTGTGCTCCACGTTTTTGTCCCAGTCCAGTGTAGGCTAGCTCGTGCTTCACGCGCTATAATGGCTTCCGGTTTGATGCCTAAAGCAAGAAAATGAAAAACTAATGTGACTGTTTATATTTAAGCATTCTTGTAAGCCCCTCGGTTGCACAGAAGGCAAAAGCAAATACAAATGATCAAGTATATTCGTAATAGATTCACTTGTAGGCACCCTGGCGATAGGTCAAATGTCAAGCTAGTCACGTGTTAGCCACAGTAAATTTTAAAAACAAAATGGCTGCGCTCTGGCAAGATCTGATAAAAAAAAGAATGGAAGCTACAATTGTAAATATTTGGCCCTCTCATCAGATCCAGACAGGATGCATGAATTTCAACTTCAAAGTTTTTTTTTATCAGTATAAGAAAATCATCTTGAAACAACTCTCTAAATGAAATTTTACTGTGTTACTTTTACTTCCACGTTATGTTCAGCCATATTATTTCAGTCACGTGACAGATTTCACGCTCTTTTTTAAACTTGGTCGTTGTGCTCCACGAAATTGAATCTCCCAGTCGAACGCAAATCGTGCTCCACGCTTCAATTCGTGGAGCACGAAAACACCAGTCGAATACCGCCTATGTCAAATTCGCTGAGTCCACCAGAAGATTCGGTAGAGTGCCTTTTGCATGCTTACTGCAAGCGGCCCAAATAACCATCATATACGCCACAGCTTTAGAATTCGCACAATCGGGCCATTCCAAAGAGAGCCCCGCCACGTCAATCCTATCTGCGACGTCTTAAATTAGCTGCATGGCTATAATTGTATCTATATTTCGCCCAACTTTTTCGAGCTATGGCGGGAATGCATGAGTTTCCTGAGATAGCACGGACATGCATGATCTTCCTGTATGGCCGATAGATATAAATACCCTAAAATTAGGGTCAGCAGGGGGTCAAGACAGATAGCACCCCCACAAGAACGCGTCGTGTTCATAAGCCAGAAGCTAAAACGGTATGTGAAATCAATGTTTCATTTTAGGATGTATGTATGCATATGCTTGTATGATTTAGCATTCGTTTGTGGTAGTGGTGGTGGTAGTGGTGGTGGTGTGTAGGGGGGGGGGGGGGTGGGGTCTCTTTAGTATACCCCAACTTCATGAAGCCTGTTCGGTATTCATCGAATGACATGCTTAGTAACGCCGGGTCGCGTGTTCGATTGATAGCTTTTGACTCCCGGTTGATGGAAAACCGAGGTCCCGTCTCTATAAGACCTTTGGTTTTGAGGGGACGTAAATTGTAACAGACAGGTAAAACAAAACCTTCATGATCAGGGCAAAGTCTTAGACCATTAAGAAAACACGCCTATACCAATACATTGTAAACTTTACCACCCCAAAAACGAACATTTTAGGTCGAAAAATCTAGACATTTTTCCTATTTCTGCTCAAAATATAGATTGTGGGTACTCGTTAGAACCGTCTCATCGAGGCGGTTCTAATGAGTACCAATAATCTATATTTTAGAGCAAAAATAAGAAAAATAAGGTTACCCCTGTAAACCCCAGTTTTACTATATAAAAGTGGGGTTCTTGGGGGTCAGAATTATTTTGGCGCGTTCACGTGATGCAAGGTCCTTGCGAGTTCTCGTTGATGATGAAATGATACTACATATTCATAGTGTCCGTAGGAAGTATTTTGTTCGGGAAGAATTAAGAGTTCTGTAACGATGTCAATTATATTTAGAAATCTGCTTATACATCACATGCATTTCCGTAAATAATGTTTTTTATTGCACGCATCGCAATAAGGGTAGGCTGATATGTAGATTGACTAGTTTGGGTGTTTGGTCGCGTAAATGACGTCATCGACGTCGCGAAGTCAATTCTAACGTTACGGCTACCAAATATGGAAGTGATATGAGTTGATCGTTTTAAGGCTGCAATTGGCGAATGACCAGGTAGCGCAAAGGCGCAGTGTGTTCAGTCGCCCCTTGCCTGTATTGATGCAATGAGCATGGATTTGATGGTATTGTGTCCAGATATAGTGTGCATGAAATTGATTTCACTAGTGCTCAGTGAGGGAACATACATTTCGAGTATTCTTGTTTCAAGGTCTGGGTGCTGATAATTGTTTGCTCAGTCAAGTGGTGTTCTGCTTCGTAGTTGTTGTCGCATCCACATATCAGCCTTTATGTCTGGTCAGTACATGCGCGATAACGGTATATGCATGAACATTTTGCGAGTTCCCCGGGCCAGGGATTATAATGTAGTGTATACGTTTTGTGAACCGTATTGTATAGTCCGACAAGGAATTTCTGGCAGTTACGTCACAATTAGTTTACTCGAATATCCATATGATACGGCCTATACTTGAAACCCAGGAGTAACATTATTTACATACCGACAAATCTTTGTGGATTTCTTGGCCGAGAGAGTTGAATGGTTGTTCTACTGAGCAAGAAGTGGCTGGTTCGAAACCCATGTGGCGAATGATTTATTTATTTTTATTGTTTTTTTTTTTTTTTGTTTTTTTTGACCTCGTAATACACGCACACACACGACATGTGAAATCTGCTTTACCCGTGTGGCATGTTAAAAAATGGATAATTACGACCTGAACAGAACATATTTCTTGTTCATTTTCAAGCACATAACACTTGACTGCATAAAACTTGTTTATGAGAAATAAAGATGAAAAAAGTAAAATTGAAAAAAAAAATATATATATATATACAAAATTAACTATAGGGGCCTAGATATTAAACCAGTAAAATATAAAAATATGAAACAAAGAACATTTAATTTACTAAAAAATCATAATACAAATATATAATTAAAAACCGCAATCAGTGAGATTCGAACTCGCGCCGCCAACATGACCAGCATTGTTGACATCCCCTGAGCCGTTGTGACTGATGTAGACCTATAATCAGGGGGCGTGCCAAAGCGTAAAATCCTTTCTATATTTAGCTTTGTTATTGATTTGGCGTCACTGCCAGACCTAGTTTGTTTACCAGTAGATGTTCGTAATTGTTTCTATGCACTTTGTTTTGAGAAGTTGAGACACGCTGCTCGGTGCTCTACATGAACAGGCGTTGAAGGGATAAGCCATGGGGTTGTAGAGCTCAGCAAAGACGGAAAAAACACGGAATACGAATAGGCGTCGCCCGAACTACTATAATTATTCACCTTATAAACTAGAAGTCTGGGGTTCGACTACGGACAAGTTGTATCTTAGAGTTCCCTTTATGATCTCAGTGGTTGATCGGGACTTAAGGGGAATGGGAACACTTTCAGGGGAGGCAACTCCTGCAAAAGTATTTTTGTCTCCCATGTCAATAGGCGCTGAGGAGCAAATTCTTTCCTTTAAGAGTAGACCCCCTTTTCAGTGGGACAGGGCTTATGGAAAAGCGAACAGGAAGTCCCGAAAGTTGCCTCCCTTGGAAAAATGGCGGAAACATCTGCCAGGTGTTCCCATTCCCCTTAAAGTTCATATGCGCGGACTGGTGAGACTCAACATGTGAATCATTGGCCAGTTCACTAGTAAACTGTGTTAAGTCCATCTAAAGTGGAAGTGCTAAAGCCTTATTTTTTGTGTGTGTTTGTGTGTGTTTTGTGTTATTTAATTGCACGACCCGCAGAAAAAGCAACCGACTGAAGTCGTTTTTTTCTAAGAGTGCCCTAAAATCACCGTGTCATTCTGTCAGTCTGTCATTCTGTCAGTCTGTCATTCTGTCAGTCTGTCATTCTGTCTGTCCGTCCGTAACCCGTTTGTGAAAATTGGTGATAGTGACTTAACCGCTTGGAATATTTAAACAATTTTTGGCATACTGATAGATATCAATGAGATCTAACCAACGAACTTACGAAATATTACATTCCATTTAGTATAGCTTCGCCGAGGCGAAAAATGTGAAAATTTTCGAACATTTTTGAACTGCTTCTCCTCGGAAACCGTTGGGCCGATTGAAGACAAATTTCATATGGAGCCTCTATGGGATGGGGGAAATCAAAATTTGCTCATGGGGTCAAGGTCACATGACCAAAATGGCCGCCAAGCCATATATGGTTTGTCTGTCTGTCCGTCCGTAACCCGTAAGTGAAAATTGGTGATAGTGACTTAACCGCTTGGAATATTTAAACAATTTTTGGCATACTGATAGATATCAATGAGATCTAACCAATGAACTTGCGAAATATTACATTCCATTTAGTATAGCCTCGCCGAGGCAAAAAATGTGAAAATTTTCGAACTGCTTCTCTTCGGAAACCGTTGGGCCGATTGAAGTCCAATTTCATATGGAGCCTCTATGGGATAGGGAAACCAAAATTTGCTCATGGGGTCCAGGTCACATGACCAAAATGGCCGCCAAGCCATATATGGTAAAAACCCTTCATAAAATAGTCTTCTCCAGAACCACTGGGCAGATTTCCACGAAACTTGATAAATAGCATCTGGGATGTAGGCCTATCATAAATTGCTAAAATGGTGACCCTGGGTTGACCTTGACCTTCTTTGGGTCCATCCGTAACCCGTTTGTGAAAATGGGTGATAGTGACTTAACCGCTTGGAATATGTAAACAATTTTGGCATACTGATAGATATCAATGAGATCTAACCAATGAACTTACGAAATATTACATTCCATTTAGTATAGCCTCGCCGAGGTGAAAAATGTGAAAATTTTCGAACATTTTTGAACTGCTTCTCCTCGGAAACCGTTGGGCCAATTGAAGTCAAATTTCATATGGAGCCTCTATGGGATGGGGGAAACCAAAATTTGCTCATGGGGTCAAGGCCACATGACCAAAATGGCCGCCAAGCCATATATGGTTTGTCTGTCTGTCCGTCCATAACCCGTTTGTGAAAATTGGTGATAGTGACTGAACCGCTTGGAATATTTAAACAATTTTTGGCATACTGATAGATATCAATGAGATCTAACCAATGAACTTGCGAAATATTACATTCCATTAAGTATAGCTTCGCCGAGGCGAAATATGTGAAAATTTTCGAACTGCTTCTCCTCGGAAACCGTTGGGCCGATTGAAATCAAATTTCATATGGAGCCTCTATGGGATGGGGGAAACCAAAAATTGCTCATGGGGTCCAGGACACATGACCAAAATGGCCGCCAAGCCATATATGGTCTGTCTATCTGTCCGTCCGTAACCCGTTTGTGAAAATTGGTGAAAACCGTTGGGTCGATTGAAGTCCAATTTCATATGGAGCCTCTATGGGATAGGGAAACCAAAATTTGCTCATGGGGTCAAGGTCACATGACCAAAATGGCCGCCAAGCCATATATGGTTTGTCTGTCTGTCCGTCCGTAACCCGTAAGTGAAAATTGGTGATAGTGACTTAACCGCTTGGAATATTTAAACAATTTTGGCATATTAATAAATATCAATGAGATCTTATCAATGAACTTGCGAAATATTACATTCCATTTAGTATAGCCTCGCCGAGGCGAAAAATGTGAAAATTTTCGAACTGCTTCTCCTCGGAAATCGTTGGGCCGATTGAAGTCAAATTTCATATGGAGCCTCTACGGGATGGGGGAAACCAAAATTTCCTCATGGGGTCCAGGTCACATGACCAAAATGGCCGCCAAGCAATATTTGGTAAAAACCCTTCAAAAATAGTCTTCTCCAGAACCACTGTGCAGATTTCAACGAAACTTGATAAATAGCATCTGGAACGTAGGCCCATCATAAATTGCTAAAATGGTGACCCTGGGTTGACCTTGACCTTCTTTGTGCCCAGGTCAAACTTTGACACATATGCTTTTGTGTTGGATTTTATCCTGCAAACGATTCAGAATACAGTACTAAAGTATAAGATATATTTTTGCTCCTTACGATAAGGCGCATTAATTGGGGGGGCCGTTTTATGTCCAGGTCACATAACCAAAATGGCCGCCATTCCCATATATGGTAACACTCATAAAGCTAAAAGCATCCGGCGGGTCGTGCACTTCAGCTGAAGCACTGGTTCTATATGATTTTCACGTTGCGGTTCCGAGCATAAAGTTTCTTCCTTCTCGACAGCGCCGTGAAATGATATCGAAACGAATAGCGTGATAGCTCAGTGGTTAGTCCATTTGCCTCTGTTGCTAGAGGCCCCCGGTTCGATTCCCGGGGGCGGTGATTATTCGGTGTCCGAACACGCTCCATTTGCATCATTTGCAGGGATGAATGCCAATAGTGCACCGCCCTTCGCATTGGGACATTAACTGGAGGTCCCCTTTGCAGGAAGAGTCATCTCCTGTGCGATTAAAGACTCCTACCGTAATTACATGATTACTGTGTAGGATTTCAACCCTGCACCCTGGAGTGTATGTAATGTACACCTGCGAGCAATGGTCAAACGTGATCGATCGCAGTGAGAAAGAAAAAAGAAAGACTATTCTGTTTCCAGCATTTGAACACGATTAATGATTGATCACTAACTTATCCACAGACTCACTACAGTTACAACATTTCATTGGATGCAGAGTTACGGAGAATCGAATGCGTCCACACACCCGAACAATCAAAATCACATATCCTAATACCGGGTATATCCACCATTAGCATAAAGGACGCCTCATGCTTCGAATTAAACGCTGTGTCTGGTATTTTGTGTTTCTGTAGCGCCATAGCAAGCTTCCGACTGTTGATTGGCCGATTACGTCGGCTGTACACACGTTTTCAGAGCTTGTCCCAAAGGTGCTCAATTTGGTTTAAATCCCGCGAAAACGCAGACCAAGGAAGAACTTTTACACCATTTCGATTGAAAAAGTCCATGGTTAGCCTCGCAGAATGAGCATGTGCATTGTACTATGGGATACGCGTAACGTCACCATTAATGCGTAAAAACGGTACCACCTCAAGCTCTAAGATTTCATCGATGTACCGACGTACCGTCAAATTACCATCAACAACGATGAGTTGGCTTTTATGGCGGCATGAGATCACTCCACACCATTACGCTACCACCCTAATGTGATACCTGTTTAACCCAACAGTCTTGAAATCGCTCCCCACGTCGACGCCATACTTTACGCCGCCTATCAAACATTTCAACACAAAAAAAAACTCGTCCGTGAATAATAGCACACCACGCCAACGCTGTTGTGTCTATCTGATACGCTGTCGACACCAATTAAAGCTATTGATTCGGCGTTCCGCCGTCAAAACGTTCCTCCTATACGTCTTATAGCTAGAAATACCACGTTCCTGGATAAGCAGCGTACAGTTAAGGTTCCCACTGACTCCTGGGCAGTTTCAACAGACGTTCTGTATCGGTCGCGTGAATGGCTCAAAACAATGTACCGATTCTGCTGACGTGTAGTAACACGTTCACGTCCAGGACGTTGTCTATCGTCCACAGACCCCGTAGCGTTGTACCTTTCAACCAATCGAGCAATTGTAGAGTTCGAACAACCCATACGCTCTGCAACTTGGCGGTATGAAAGCCCACCTTCAACCATAGCGAGGGCACGATGACGATCGACGTTATATAGGCGTTCCATTGGCTTGTTCTTATGAAATGGTTAGATAGCTTTTTAACGTAAAGAATCTAGACCATATAATGACATTAAAGAAAGTGCCAACAATATCGTGATTACGAAAATTTTGCAGTTTTTGCATTTTGCACGTGCACATAGACATCATGAAAATCACAGTATTCGTGTCAAACAAACTCATGCTTCGGTGGCAACTTTACAATACCGTATTTATCAGTTAAAAAAGTCAGTCATTTTACCTTAAGCTAAAGAAATCAAAATAATATAAAGCGAATGTACTCCTTGTCAGCTGATCTCTCTCTCTCTCTCTCTCTCTCTCTCTCTCTCTCTCTCTCTCTCTCTCTCTTATTGGAATTATTCAACAGTGGTATGTGTTTTTCTTTCTCTGAAATCACTTGGTTAATATGTACAGAGTACCCGCGTTATAACGGCATTCGTTATAACGGCAAAACTCGTGATAACGACAATTTCAATGGAATGAATTCTTAGCTCAATGTTTAGCCTCGATTCCGAGCGGCTGGGCTTCGCTCGGGTTGGAAATGCCCAAATCGAATCCATAGTCACGAAAGATTCTTGTAATATAATACCCCAAGACACAAATATTATAGACATTTGGTAGAATCGCCTCATCGAGGCTATTCTAAATAATGTCTATAACATTAGATTATTGGAGTTAATTATGTGGAAAAGACCTTTTATTACCTATCACAATCCTAACTGGGATCCTTCATAACGGCCAATTCATTATAACGGCACAATAATAGGGAACAAATACTGTCGTTATAACGCGGGTCCTCTGTACTTCAAAAAGCCATTCATATAATGTAAAATATACTTGTCCCAGGAGATGACTTCTACATAAGCGCTACGCTCACTGTCAGACCCTGAAACACCTCGAACTGTACGAAAATGTTTGTGACTTATATATAAATAAATATTGTTTAAACCAAGCACTAAGTTTAGAGCTCACCAGAGCCCAAGGCTCCGGGGGAGCTTATAGTATAGGCAGTGATCCGCCGTCCGTCGTCCGCGTCCGCGTCCACTTATGTGTCCGCGTCCGCGTCTGCGACAGCATTTTCAAACGACTTATGCTCTGAAACTACTTGGCTAATTGAAACCAAATTACATGTGGAGGCTCTGTGGGAAGGGGGAACGAAAGTTTGTTCGTGAAGACTGGGTCACATGACCAAGATGGCCGACATGCCCATATATGGTAAAAACATTTAAAAATCTTCTTCTCAAGAACCGAATGGTCGATGATCTTGAAACTTGGTATGCAGCATCGGGGCCTCGGGCCCTACCAAGTTTGTTCAAATAATGACCTTTGGTTGACCTTGACCTGTTTTACGTCAAGGTTAAATTTGGTCACTTAGACATGTGCATGGAAAAAATGCAAAACAGTGGATTTTTCTGATTGCATGGTAGCTAGGGGCATCAGAAATTGTATTTGCAATCAGCTGAATGGAAATTTATAAGTTCCAAAGTTCAAGGTCATTTACCGATATTTTTACCAGGACGGCTCAGATTCCCTATTTTCATTTGCTTCTTCACTTGGCCGATGATCTTGAAACTTAGTATGCAGCATCGAGGACTCGGGCCCCACCAAGTTTATTCAAATTATAACCTTTGGTTGACCTTCACCTGTTTTACGTCAAGGTCAAATTTGGTCACTTAGACATTTGTATGGAAAAAGGCAAAACAGTGGATTTTTCTGATTGCATGGTAGCTAGTGGAATCAGAAATGGTATTTGCAATCAGCTGAATGTGAGTTTATAAGTTCCAAAGGTCGAGTTAATTTCACGACCTTTGTCCAGGACGGCTCAGATTAAGTATTTTCATCTTCATCTTCACTTAAACTACTTGGTCAATTGAAACCAAATTACATGTGGAGCCTCTATGGAATGGGGGAACGAAAGTTTGTTAGTGAGGACTGGGTCACATGACCAATATAGCCACCATGCCCATATATGGTAGAAACCTTTAAAAATCTTCTTCTCAAGAACCGAATAGCCGATGATCTTGAAACTTGGTATGCAGCATCGGGGACTCGGGCCCTACCAAGTTTGTTCAAAATATGACCTTTGGTTGACCTTGACCTGTTTACGTTAAGGTCAAATTTGGTCCCTTAGACATTTGTATGGAAAAAAAGCCAAAACAGTGGATTTTTCCGATTGCATGGTAGCTAGTGGCATCAGAAATGGTATTTGGAATCAGCTGAATGGAAGTTTATAAGGTCCAAAGGTCAAGGTCATTTACCGACCTTTGTCCAGGACGGCTCAGATTCAGTATTTTCATCTTCTTCTTCACTTAAACTACTTGGCCAATTTAAACCAGATTACATGTGGAGCCTCTATGGAATGTGGAAACAAAAGTTTGTTCGTGAGGACGGGGTCACATGACCGATATGGCCACCATGCCCATATATGCTAAAAACCTTTAAAAATCTTCTTCTCGAGAACCAAATAGCCGATGATCTTGAAACTTGGTATGCAGCATCGGGGACTCGGGCCCTACCAAGTTTATTCAAATTATGACCATTGGTTGACTTTGACCTGTTTAACGTCAAGCTCAAATTTGGTCACTTAGACATTTGTATTAAAAAAGGCAAAACAGTGAATTTTTCTGATTGCATGGTAACTAGTGGCATCAGAATAATATTTGCAATCAGCTGAATGGAAGTTTATAAGTTCCAAAGGTCAAGGTCCTTTCCCGAACTTTTTCCAGGATGGCTCAGATTCACTATTTTCATTTTTCTTCTTCACATTAACTACCTGGCCAATTGAAACCAAATTGCATGTTGAGCCTCTGTGGAATGGGGGAAGGAAAGTTTGTTTGTGAGGACTGGGTCACATGATCAATATGGCAACAATGCCCATATATGGTTAAAAACCTTTGAATATCTTCTAAAAAACCAAATTGTTGATGATCTTGAAACTTGGTATGCAGCATCGGGGACTCTGGCCCTACCAAATTTGTTCAAATGATGACTTGTGTTTGACCTTCACCTATTTAATGTCAAGGTCAAATTTGGTCACTTAGACATTTGTATGGAACAAAGGCAAAATAGTGGATTTTTCTGATTGTCTGGTAGGCTGTGGCATCAAAAATGATAATTGCAGTTAGCTGAACGGAAGTTTATCAATTCCAAAAGTCAAAGTCATTTACTGACCTTTATCCTGGATGCCTCAGATTCAGTTATTTTTTATCTTCTTCTCCACTTGGTGGGATGATTGAAACCAAATTACATTTGGAGCCTCTATGGGTAGGGGGACTAAAATTTGTTTGTAAGGACTGTGTCACCTGACCAATGTGGCCGCCATGCTCATATATGGTAAAAAAAATAAGAATTTTCTTCTCAGGAACCAAATAGCCAATGACCTTCAAATTTGGTATGTAGCATTGGGGACTCAGGCCCTACCAAATTTATTCAACTGATGACCTTAAGCTGACCTTGACCTGTTTTACGTCAAGGTCAAATTTGGTCACTTAGACATTTGTATCGAAAAAGAACAAGACAGTGGATTTTACTGATTGCATGGCAGCCGAATCCCCTATAAATATTATTTACAATCAGATGAATGGAAGTTAATCAATTCCAAAGGTCAAGGTCATTACTGACCTTTGTCTTGAAAGCTCAGATTCAGTATTTTTATCTTCTTCTCCAGTAAAAGAGCTGTGATGATTGAAACCAAATTACATTAAAAGCCTCTATGGGGATGAGGCAAATGAACATTATTCGTGGTATTGTTGTCACATGACCAAGATGGGCACCTTGCCTGTATATGGTGTAAACTACGTGATCTCTGGTGAGCGTAGTGGCCCATGGGCCTCTTCTTGTTGTTGTTGTTTTTATTGTTGTTGTCTCATTTGTATCCCTCCGCTTACTTTTTCGTCTATGTCAGCAAAACATCAGCACTTCGGCTCTCTGTAAAAAGTGCACACAGCACCAATCGGCGAGAAAATAATTTAAATCTGAATGGAAAATAAGAACTTCTGTAACCCATAACACGGGTAATATACAATGTACTAAGACGGTGACTGCACCTTATAATTGCCGAAAACTGCCACTGATACAGTACATATAGTGCCGTCCTCGGTGGCGATCGACTGATGATCATAAAGGGGATGCGGGTTCGATCCCAGTTGGGTTGTTGCGAAATACGGAATGGTATCTGGACTCACAGGATAACCGCTTATACATGACTTCAGCACAGGGAAAGAGCCACTTGGTAAACATTATGGCTTGACATATCTTTACTCAACTAAATACAAAGTTTTTTTTCTTTTTTTTTTGCATCAACTTATATCCAGGCTTGTGCGTGACAATTTCTAGTGTATTAAAAATTTTAAACTTGTCATTATGGCAAAAAATGTCAATATTGCATCTCCACTGTAGAACACTAGTTTGCGTGTACCTTTTTGTTGTGCGCACAAGGCCGCAGTGTTAGTGTACATCACCATAGGCAGAGAAATTTATTCTCAATTGTTGTGGGTGGGGAGGGGGGGGTAGTGGTGGTTCACCAGAATATAATTATATCCTCGGGTATCGTGTGGTCCGTAGTTAAGAACAATATGACGAATACATACTCAACTTTCAGTGAAAGATCCTGAGTTATAGAGCTGAAATACGGTGTCAGACCACCCAGAGAAGTACTTCCGGGGTCGTTAGGGCGTTAAAATATTTCTTCCTTTGTTTACAAATTGGACTTCACTGGTTAAGTTGTTTTCACACTTTAGTTTCATCTGATCTTTAAATATGAAGAGTTTTGCTATGAATGAGCAAAGAGCCAGCCTTCTTCCCAGGACTATATCTTCTGGGTGGATGCTGATCTATGTCAAGCAGATGTGTACCGGCCAGCTGTTTTGTGTTGGAAATTAACACAGTCAGTGTGTTCGGCCATGACAGGGATAATATTTGATATTTAAGGAGACCAGTGAATGATCTTGTCAGTTTGAGAAGTGTTATAAGTGAACGAATGTTTTGGAACATTGGACAGTTTCTGGAACTTGTAGGATTTACATGCGTGCATAAGAGGGCATAATTAGTGGTCTGACACCATACAGGAAGCGCGCACCACAATTATCACAGGCCGGTTGCTTGGTTTCGGTAGGGTGCGACTTTTTCTACATTTCAGTATCGCCTCTGAATCTAATGCGGACGCAAAGATTGGTTGAGTCTTCTTGGAAGCGTCCCATTTGAACTGATGCACAGCTATCACAATATTTACATGTCTGTGAAACGAACCCCACTTTCTACAGAGCATACAGTAAACTTCCTTTAAAAAGACCACCTTTTGGCTGTTCAAAGTTGTCTTTAAGACCACTTTTGAACAGTCCCAAAGGTGGTTTTATTCTAGAGGAAAGCACAAAAAAGAGAGCTCATTAAGAAAACTCGCCTATACCAAAACATTGTAACCTTTATCGCCGAAAAAATGAAAATTTTGAGAAGAAAAATTGTAATATTTTTCTTATTTTAGCTCAAAATATCGATTGTAGGTACTCGTTAGAACCGCCTCGATGAGGCGGTTCTAACGAGTACCCACAATCTATATCTTAGAGTAGAAATAAGAAAAATAAGGTAACCCCTACAAACCCCAGTTTTACTATTTAAAAGTGGGGTTCGAGGGGGTAAAAATTATATAGGCGTGTTTTCGTGATGTGGAATCATTTAAAAGCAGAGTCCGTTTTTATTATATCTGGTCTTAATAGCGGAATATCACTGTATATGACTAACTATGGTGTTAATTATCTTTCTTATTTCTACTCAAACAAACATATTGTGTGTACTCGTTAGAACTGCCTCATTAAGGCGGCTCTTATGAAGACCCATAATCTATGTTTAGAGTATGAATAAGAAAAAATAACATTTTAGATCGGAAAAATGTCAGTTTTGGAAACATGAAAGAATTCTCTTTCTTGAACACCAGATAAGAAAATCTATTGTTTTATTCTGTTCTAACCCTGGTGTTCTTACCCAGGGACAGGGTAAAAAAAAAAACGAATTTTCTTGCACACCAGATAAGGAAATCCGTTGTTTCAACCTGGGATAGAAATTCTATTCTCCGCCTGTTGTTCTTACCAAGGGGCCGGTTAAAAATCGAATATTCTTACGTTATTGATTTGCATCCTCATATGCACCGTCGTTAAGGTTGACGGCACAGCGCGTCACTTGACTTCACTTAACACCACATCATGGCCATCACACTATGACGCATTTCGCAAACACGCCTATACAAATACATTGCCACCTTTATCGCCGAAAAAATGAAAATTTTATTATGAAAAATTGTGATATTTTTCTTATTTCTGCTCAAAATATAGATTTTGGACACTCGTTAGAACCGCCTCATTGAGGCGGTTCTAACGAGTACCCACAATCTATATTTTAGAGCAGAAATAAGCTAAATCAGGTATTACCCCGGGAACCCAGTTTTACTTCATAAAAGTCGGGTTCAAGAATGGTTAAAATTATATAGGCGTGTTGGAACGTCTTCAACCCAAGTGACTGCATTATAAAAAAGCATGCTCAGAAATGAAAGGTATGCAAGAAAAAGAAGCCAACATAGGTGTTAGGGGTGGATAGGAAAACCGTCCCTCGGGACCATAGTCGCTCAGAAATGGAAGATATGCAAGCAAAAGAATCCTACATGTGTGTGAGGGGTGGATAGAAAAATACGTCCCTCGGGATCACTGTTCGGCATCACTCGGCAAGCCTCGTGATGCCGGAAAGTGGCTATGCCATTCGTCCCTCACACCCATGAAAGATTCTTATAACCCCACATGGATGTGTTTACTTAGTGGAAAGGCATGTTAAATCAGCTAAGACTTTGTTCCCGAGCAGTCTGATCAGGACAGTCTCTTTTAGCTCTTTGCTTGTCCTCAGAGATGAGTTCAACAACGCGGGCGCCCGCCGAGCCATCACTTTATTGCCTATGGAACGTGGGCACCCGCCTAGCGCTCTTTTTGTTTCCTACAGAACGTGCGCGCTCGCCGAGCGCTACTTTGATGCCTACAGAATGTGGACACCCGCCTAGCGCCGTTTTTGTTGTCTACAGAATGTGGGCGCCAGCCGAGCAATCACTTTGTTGCCTACAGAACATGGACGCCCGCCTAGTGCTCACTGTGTTGCCCACAGAACGTGGACGCCCGCCTAGCCCTCACTTTGTTGCCTACAGGACGTGGGCGCCCGCCTAGCGCCCACTTTGTTTTCTACAGAACGTGGGCGCCCGCCGAGCGCTTCGTTGTCTACACAACGTGGGCGCCTGCCAATTCCTCACTTTGTTGCCTACAGAACATGGGCGCCCGCCGAACGCTTACTTTGTTGCGCACAGAACGTAGGCGCCTACCTAGCTCTTACATTTTGCGTACAGGATGTGAACACCCGCCAAGCGCTCACTTTGTTGCCTACAAAATGTGGGCGCCCGCCAAGCGTTCACTTTATTGTCTACAGAACGTGGGCGCCCACCGAGCGCTTACTTTGTTGCCTACAGACTGTGGACACCCGACTGGCGCCGACTTTGTTGTCTACAGAATGTGGGCGCCAGACGAGCAATCACTTTGTTGCCTACAGAACATGGACGCCCGCCTAGCGCTCACTTTGATGCACACAGAACGTGGACGCCCACCTAGGGCTCACTTTGTTGTCTACACAACGTGGTCGTCTGCAAATCGCTCACTTTGTTGCCTAAAGAACATAGGCGCCTACCTGGCTCTCACTTTTTGCGTAAAGGATGTTGATTCCCGCCAAGCGCTCACTTTGTTGCCTACAGAATGTGGGCGCCCGCCAAGCGCTCACTTTATTGCCTACAAAACGTGGGCGCCAACCGAGCGATCACTTTGTTGCCTACAGGTCGTGTACACCCGCCATTCGCTCACTTGTTGCTTACAGAATGTGGGCGCCCGCTAGGCGCTCACTTTGTTGCCTACTGAACTTGGGCGGCCGCCGAACGCTTACTTTGTTGCCTACAGGACGCGGAGACCAACCAAGTGCTCACTTTGTTGCCTACAGAACGAGGGCGTCCCGCTCATTTTTGTTGTCTAAAGGACGTGTGCGCCCGCCGATTGCTTACTTTGTTGCCCACAGAACGTCGGTGCCCGACAGGCGCTCATTTTGTTGTCTACAGAACCTGGGCGCCCACCGAGCGCTCACTTTGTTGCCGACAGAACGTGGACGCCCAGCGAGCGCTAACTTTGCTGCCTACAGTACGTGGACACCCGCCAAGCGCTCACTTTGTTCCCTGCAGAACACGGGCGTCCGTCGAGCGCTCAATTTGATGCCTGCAGAACGTGGGCGCCTGCCAAGCGCTCATAGTGCTGCCTACAGAACGTGGATGCCCGTTGAGCGCTCACTTTGATGCCTGCAGAACGTGGGCGCCTGCCAAGCGCTCACTGTGCTGCCTACAGACCGTGGATGCCCGGCGAGCGCTCACTGCTTCCTACAGAACGTGTGCGCCCGCCGAGCGCTCACTTTGTTGCCTACAGAACGTGGACGCCCAGCGAGCGCTACCTTTGTTGCCTACAGAGCGTAGGCGCCTGTTGAATGCTTACTTTGTTGCCTACAGAATGTCGGCGCCTTCTGAGCTCTTACTTTATTGCCTATCGAATGTGGGCGCCCACGATTGTATATTGTGTGTACCGGCGATGCTTTTCGCCAAAAGCTGCGATTTTAATCGCACACGACGACACCTTAAAACCGTATTAGTTGATATTTGCATCGAGTGTGTTGAAAACATCCTAATTTTCACGAGTGCGAAGCTCGATTTTCAACACACGGGATGAAATACTTTCGGTATCCGCTGAAAAAAAGTAAATTGTCTTTTAATCATTTAATATAATATTTACAGCAATTGATCAATCATACGTCACAATTTTGACCTTATAATACTTTTCAATGTTCTTTGCAGAATGCTTCGTTCTTATTTGAAGACCATTTTAATTTAGAAGGCTCTACTCGTAATTTACATGTACCCTGCCACTGTATAATCGATTCCATGTGGGTCGGTTGTTCACAAAAAATCACTCTGATTTGAGCACTCATTTCCCTAGAAACTACATGTATATCCTCACACAAACATTTACTCGGCCATTTCGCATGTTAAGGGAACTGGTATGCCTTGAACATTTGTACCAAAATAGCTAAACCTGTGAGGGACCGTTTTTTGCCATTTACTCCTGAGAAGTGGGACAATCAAAATCACACTGGTGCAGTTGATGAGGCGCCTGTTTATTCAGATTTTACTATCACGTTTCAATATACAGTAGAACTTCGATGGATCGAACACCGATGGCTCGTTACCATGGCTGGGTCGAACTCGTTCTTGTGCCCCTAGGGATATCCTCAAGATGAGAAATGGTGGGGGATGATTAAGAAGATTTTAGTCTTTTATCTTGCAAATGTATGCTGTGTGTACTCATTAGAATCGCCTCGGTGAGGCGATTCTAATGAGTACACACAGCAAACATTTTCAGTATATAACATCGGAAGATGTTCAAAAGTATCTCGTTATGCCTCTTGGCACTAACCATCAGTGGCTCGAACTTCCCTTGTCTCGAATAAATTTCCATGGTCCCAAAGGGGTTCGAGCCATCGAAGTTCGACTGTATGTTCTGACGGTATTAGCACACATTACTTGAGCATGTTGAATATTTTTTTTTTTTTGTAAATAAAAAGAAACTTTACATTTTTTTTTCGATCAGAACGTAAACAAAAAAGTAGTTCCCGCTCATAACAGTGAAACAAATGGTATCCGTCACTAGTGAAATGATACGCTGTCATTTCACTAACTAGTGGTTGATATCATTTTTATTCAGTGTTTAGCTATGCATTGATTTCACTGCTAAGTACAAGATAAAAGCGGTTAACCACTTACAGTGCACATTCGTGAAGTAATCAGCAAATCACAGGGGTGAGTTATCGACCCATTACGAGAACATGCCTATACAATTATGACCCCCTCATACCCCACTTTTATATAGTAAAACTGGGGTTTAAGGGGGCGATACATTTTTTTCCTATTTCTGCTCAAAAACATAGATTGTTGGTACTCGATAGAACCGCCTCGTCGAGGTGTTCTAGCGAGTCCCCGCAATCTATGTTTTCAGCAGAAATAAGGAAGATATCACTTTTTTTTCATCTTAAAATTTTTATTTTTTGGCAAAAAAATGGTAATGTATTTGTATAGTAAATTAAAATCTAAAATGAGTTCCTTTAAGAGCAATGAAAACATTCATAAGAAAGAAGATGGGTCACACCACGCAGCCCCGGCCAACAAAGCCCCACCAGCGACCCCGCAACGATCATACGGGAAAAGTTCGGCCATATGAAATCAAGGGAAATCAAGGGAACGAACCTGTACTGGCAGTTTTTCAAGGTAGCTTCCAGAATTACGCTACTTGACACCTGTTTTAAAACAATTCGGCTATAGTCGGCAGTTTTCGATGAATATCGGTTGTGACCGTTAATCCTTGTCTCAGACAATTACAGTGGCATATTTGTTTTAACTAAATATGATGATTTATTGGTCCATATATAATACGGATTAAATTGCTTTTCAAATATTATAGTATTGTAAGGGAAAGTGTTTGTTTTATGCCGCATTTATAAAATAACCTAATGCCATTTTTATTTATTTATTTTATTTATTTATTTTATTTTATTTATTTATTTTTTTTTTTGCGAAGTCGTTAGTTAACGAGTCGTTAATTTTTTTATCATTTTGTACAGAAAGTGCGAATAGGGTTTGCATCAAATTTGCAAAAAAGCTCCTCACATTTTCCAGTAGAAATACAAGAGTATTAGGTACTTATTAAATAGTTGACAGTTTGACCATTAACGAGTTCATTAACCCATTCAGTTTACCAGAAACACCTAAAGGGGTACCTTGGCAAACAGCGCAGGCCCAGATCAGATGCCACAGAACGCGGCGTCTGATCAGGGCCTGCACTGTTTGCTGAATGTTCGGTCATTTTCCAAATAGATTTTGATGAAAATACAACCTGACACCCCTTAATTTTGAAATGGAGTCCTGCTGTATATAATGTGGAAGATTCCATTTGGTACAAAAAGGGTTAACTTACGCTGCTTTGAACAACTTGGCCTTGATGATCAATGTGTGTTAAGTAGAACGTAGTTGACTCATTGTTAAAGTTTTGATAGTTTTGAGACGGATTGACAAACGCTACTAAGTACAGTTGCTTTGCACTGCTGATTTCCACGTGCCTTTCACTGGTCTGTTTGAAACCCATCATTGAGACTGCTCTAACGAGTACCCACAATCTATGTCTTGGACCAGAAAGAGCAAAATAATGTATGCCCCTGTTAATACAGAGCGTGTTTTTGAGGGGTTCTTCAAGGACTTGCTTTACGTGATGGGAAACGGCTATTTTAAGCCGCACGTCAGAGAGCGAAAGCATGTGCAATGTACTGGTTAACCGCTTACGTATAAGCCTGTCCAGGAAAAGAGTGGATAGGTAAACTGACCGGCTCAAAAATGACCTAAAATAGTGTTGACTGGACCGCAAAATTCCAATACAAACAAAAGCTCTGTTGGCCTCGTTAAGCAATAAAGGGGAACACAGTAAGCAAACTGTTTCATTTTTAATCATTTCATTTGACAACTAATCGGTTTTTAATCCGATGAACCCATACTGGCATAACATCACATAATCCTTTTTGTACCAAGTGGAATCTTCCTCCTATAGCAGGATTCCATTTCAAAATTTAGGGTTGGCAGGTTGTATTTTCTTCAAAACCTATTTGGAAAATGGTTGAATTTTTGTAAAACAGTGTAGGCCCAGATCAGTCTGATCTGGGCCGACTGATCTGGGCCTGCACTGTTTGCCACGGTACCCGTTATGGGGTTTCCAGTCTGAAATGGGTTAATCACTATTAGCAGTGCATATCTGAAACACTCGTGAAAAATATGACGTTTTCAACGCACTCGTTAGAAAAGTTTCTTTTTTTTTTTGCACGAGTGAAAAGTTTTATGTTTTCAATACAATCGATGAAATTATATTTTTGGTATTTACCTAAAAAAAAAGTAAAAACATACATTAGGTTAACAAGTCCGTGAAATGAACACCCCATAAACCCTACTTTGTATAGGGGAAAACTTGGGTTTACGGGGTATACACTATTTTGCGCTCATTGAAGCGGTTCTAACGAACATCCATAACCTATGTTTGCAGTATAAATAAGAAATTATCACGGATTTTCATCAGAAAAATAGCTATTTTGGAGATATGAAAAAAATGCACGTTGACGCGCGAGAGTGTTAATTCTTGCTCCAAAACATCGATTGTGGGTACTCGTTATGACCGCTGTAAGAGATATATCTTGGAGAAGAAAATAGGATACTTGATAACCAGCGAATAAGATTCGCAAAATTGCAGTATGTTTCCTCTGGCTTTCTTTGCCGGGCCGGCAAAGAAAGCCAGAGGAAACATACTGCAATTTTGCGAATTTCGAATAGGCAGTCGATTCAAAGACCGACACAAACCAAAATGGGGTCCAAATAATTAAAAACATGTCTAGAATATGAGTCCAAACCAAAAATTTATTTCTGATTTCTCAGAATATTCACGCTGATCTCAAAGGACCAAAAGTAAAATATAAACTGCACTATGTTTTCGTAATGATAGAAAATATTTCTAGGCCAGTCAAAACAACATTGAACCTCAAACAAATTCCTTCAGAATGGTTTTCATTATTTTCAGAATCAGTGAGGTGTCCTGACTTACAGGAAAAAAAATCCCCAAGAATATTCCCAGGCGAAATTGATTTTTTTGGGGAAAATGTTCGAAATTTAAATAAAAATCGCCAACAAACAGGAATTGAATTATAAAAATTTCATTAAATTATATCAAATTTATTTAAATAGCCAAAAATAAGCTAACTGTTGTCAAGTAGCGATAAAAGAAGTTTTAGCTTGTCATGTGAACAGAATGCTGTCTTTTTTGGGGGAAAAACTTGGAAATATTGACAAAAAACGCAGAAAATGGGAATAAATTTTTAAAAAGTTACTGGTGTGGATTCTTGAAAACGTTTTGGTGTAAAAAGTTATATATGTGAATAAGTTAACTACAGGAAAAATAATACATTTTTTATATGTTTAAAAAAATCCATCTTTCGGGGTATGAAAATGTACATGTTTACATAAAAACACCCAAAATCTAGTACTTTCCGGTCAAGTAGAAATTACATTATAAAAATATATCGAACTAATTTATATAGCCAGATGTACACTGACCATATCAAATAGCTCTCAAAAATCCTTCAGCTTCATGCCTGCACAGCAATTTGACTTTTTAAAGGCAGAAAATGTAAACTTTTAATAAAAAAAAACATGGAAAATAGGAATATGTTTTTTTTTAATTAGTGGTGAGGATTCATGAAAATTTTTGGATGTAAAAAGTAAGATATCAGTTAACTACAGGAATAAAATAAATTTGAAAGGCAATTTTCCGGGAAGGAAAATACACATTTTTACACAAAACCCTCAAAATCCATTATATGCCACCAGTAACACTATACTACTTAATATAGACTCTAACAATATACAAAATAGTACAGTCTTGTGCACTATAACTTGTCTTTCACTGATCATTATGTGTCCTGCAAGAAGGCATTCATATATATAAATGCCAGAAAAATATACATACACATACTGTCTGATCATGAACCATCTTATATTGTGCAAAACTGTTGTTTATATCCAACAAATACTGTTTTTTAACCCAGAGACCGCGGCCCCCGCCCATTGCGGCTTGAACAAATAGATGGGCTGCATGATGCTTCCACGCAGAGCTAAAACCGACTGCACACGAGCACTGGTAAACCGCCTAGAGGACCTAAGCCTGCCCAGGCAAAGCGATGCGAGCTTATAAACCCTATTGGTTTCATTGGGCGACAGGGAATGAGATCTCATTTCATCTCAATGTCGGGTAAAAGTCCCACAAAATTGGAAGCAACGTCTCCAAAATGACCTATACCGTGTTGACGGGGACGTTAAGCCTCAAATCAAACAAACAAAGACCCAGATACATTATTTGTTGGGAAGATTCACTCTTGTCTAATATGTGTAATTTCTTAGCTATTTAGCAGTTATGCTTCAAGCCAACATGCCCATTTGGTGACAAAGAAGAAATGCATAAAATCATGCACCAAGAGTCAGAAAAATATGTTCTCTTTTCCATGACAGAAGCCATCAATTTTTTGACAATCACAAAGACGAATAAGAGAAAAGAACAGGAATTATAGAAGAACATGCAAAATGTTAATAGATCAGAAGCAAATGTTAACTAAATCCATGTCCAAACTATAGCAGACCTGTGTTTCACCCTGTATTAATTGTTCTTGTAGTGTGAATTCTGGGCAAAACAATAAGGAAATTAAAAAAATAGTAAGTGGACATGGCAACCATCCAGCAACTGGAAATATGTTTCCTTTTCTTCTTATCCAGTAACATTTTATTAATAATGTTTTAGCTCACCTGTCACGTAGTGACGAGGTGAGCTTTTGGGATCCCTTTTTCACCGTCGTCATTGTGCGTCCGTGCGTGCGTCGGTGAACATTTTCTTCAAACAACATCTCCTCCTAAACCCCTGATCGGATTTTAACCAAACTTCACAGGAATGTTGCTTAGGTGGTCCCCTTGCAAAGTTATTCAAATGGTTTCGGTCTGTTGCACATCTAGGTCACAGGAGCTAAAAATAGATTTTTTACTGAAAATTTCAAAAATCTTCTTCTCTGAAACCGCATGACCCAGGTCTTTGATATTTGGTATGAAGCTTCATCTAGTGGACCTCTACCAAGATTGTTCAAATTATAGCCCTAGAGCAAAAAAATGCCCCCACCCCGGGGGTCTTTGGTTTTACATAGGCTAATATAGGGAAAACCTTTGAAACCACAAGGCCCAGGTCTTTGATATTTGATGTGAAGCTTCATCTAGTGGACCGCTATCAAGATTGTTCAAATTATAGCCTTAGGGCCAAAAATGCACCTGCCCCGGGGCCCTTTGGTTTTCCATAGGCTTATATAGGGAAAATATTTAAAAGTCTTCTTCTCTGAAACTGCAAGGCCTAAGTCTTTGATATTTGGTGTGAAGCTTCATCTAGTGGACCTCTATCAAGATAGTTCAAATTATAGCCCTAGGGCCAAAAATGGCCCCGCCCCAGGGCCCTTTGGTTTTTCATTGACTTATATAGGGAAAATATTTAAAAATCTTCTTCTCTGAAACCACAAGGCCCATGTCTTTGATATTTGGTATGAAGCTTCATCTAGTGGATCTCTACCAAGATTGTTCAAATTATGGCCTTGGGGCCAAAAATGCCCCGCCCTGGGGCCTTTGGTTTTACATAGATTTATAAAGGGAAAATCATTAAAAATCTTCTTCTCTGAAACCGCAAGGCCCAGTTCTTTGATATTTGGTGTGAAGCTTCATCTAGTGGACCTCTATCAGGATTGTTCAAATTAAAGGCCTAGGGCGAAAAATGCCCCCACATGCGGGCCCTTTGGTTTTACATTGGCTTATACAGTGAAAATATTTAAAAATCTTGTTCTCCAAAACCGCATGGCCCTGTTCTCTAAAATTTGGTGTGTAGCTTCATCTAGTGGATTTCTACCAAGATGGTTCAAATCATAGCCCTTGGACCAATAATGCCCCCGCCCCGGGGCCCTTCGTTTTTACATTGACTTATATAGGGAAATTTGAAAAAAATCTTCAACTCTGAAACCGCAAGGCCCAGGTCTTTGATATTTGGTGTGAAGCTTTATCTAAATTGTTCAAGTTATAGCCCTAGGAAATAGAAGTCAAGGCCCTGAAAACCTTTGAAAATCTTCTTGTCTGAAAGCAGAAGGCCAAGGTCTTTGATATTTGGTATGAATCTTCGTCTTGTGGATTTCTACCAAGATTGTTCAAATTATAGCCCTGGTGCCAAAAATGGCCCGCCCCGGGGCCCTAAGTTTTATATAGACGTATATAAGAAAAACCCTGAAACCAGAATGCTCCGTTCTTTGATATTTGGTATGAAGCTTCACCGTTTAGACCACTACCAAGATTATTCATATTATAGCCCGGGGCCAATAATGGCTCTCCCCGGGGCCCATTTGATACCCTATGGATCAGGTGAGCGATACAGGGCCATCATGGCCCTCTTGTTAGATATATTTTTTGCATTCAAAATCAAACCGCAAACTCTGCAAAACTAAAAGCTTGATTTAACAACATCACTGCGTATCTCGCCATAATCTTTACTCAATTAACATACTTTAACTTAATACTGGAGGAAGGAACAGTCAAACAGTTTGAAAGCACGAGAATCATGATGGTCCTGCATGTATATCCCTCATCAAAGCTTACATATTTGCATACTGAATATTGAAATTTCACATGAACTTTAACAGTTTTTGTTTAAGTTTCATCTCCAAGAGTGCCAATGTGTCCTGTATTGAGTACCAATACCGTATTTGACAAGCAGTGCTTAAATTTAGACCACTAAAGGACAACAAGGCACACCAATTGAACTCTATTTGAACAACGTTGGTGGAGGCCACCCAAGGAACATTTTTGTAATCAGCCCGTTACTCTTCTCCAGGTTATACAATTCTATGAAAACTTATAAAGATCACCCGAGGATTATTCCTGCAGTTTAGTTGAAACCCTTGCACTAAAGAAATTGTGAATGGACGGAAATGGTCCAAATTACATGGCATGAGCACACTGTGTTCATGTGAGTTCACAAATTACCCCAATGATGGGGCCATATCTGATCTTAGAGCAGTAATTTGAACACCTTGATAAAGGTTTACTTAATGTAGCTATACATACTCACCAAATATCAATGGTCCTGGGCCTTCTAGTTTCAACGTTGTTTTTAAAACTTTTCCCTATATGAGTCTCTGCAAAATAAGTGACACCCTGGAGTCGGGGCATTTTTTTATTCCTGGGCTATACTACAAACAATGTTGGTTGAGCAATACTATATAAAGGTATCGTACCAAATATCAAAGGCCATGGCCCTCTGTTTCATCTGGGCCTTCCAGTTTCACAAGAAGATTTTAAAATGTCTGAGTAAAACAGTCAAGTGATTCTGAAGGCGGGGCCCTTGTTGATAACAGTGCTATGATTTTAACAAAATGGTAAAAGTCAACTAGATGAATATGCATACAAATATCAAGGACATAGATTTTTTTATAGTTTTTCCTATATGAATCAATTTTTGAACAATCTTGACAAAAATTCACTATCTGAAGCTATATTTACCAAACATCAAAGGCCCGACCCTTCCATTTACAGGCAAGAAGATTTTTAAAGTTTTCCAATATGGGTCAATGTAAAACAAGTGACCACCAGAGGGTCCATTTTTGACCCCAGGGCTATAATTTCAACAGTCTTGGAAAAAGCTACATACCAAATCTCTAAAACCTTACAGCTTTATACAAGATGATTTTAAAGATTTTTACTTATTCTCCTTTTTTGTCTGCGATGGCAACAAAAGCTGCATGGAATGGAATTCTTCGAACAGCAGACCCAAGTGTGGGCCAATTGGTACCTCAGGGCTATACCCTGGGCAATCTTAACTAGCAGAAATCCACTAGATGAGGATACCTATTAAATATCAAAGGCCAAGATCGTCTAGTTTCAGGATGTGAGTTCATGTAAAACATTTGTAACACCAGGGATGGGTACACTTTTGACCCCAAGTCTATGATTTAAACAATGTTGATAAAAGCTGCTTGCCAAACCTAATAAGAGACCTTCTTGTTCTGGTTTCGTATAAGTAATCTTGCTAATTCCCCCGTTTTTGTTGCCATGACAATCAGAGTTGCTTGGAATGGATTTTTGGAATAACTCTGAACAAGATTTAGTGACTTAAAAATGTCATTTACGACAATTGAGAACAGAAAGGCAGACGGATGACCTTGACGACCATGTTTTTTCTGTAAAAGTATTATCTTTTTACCCTGAAATAAGGATTTGTTTTTCAAAAGCTAAAAACGTTTCTTCGTGCAGTAATCTGATGTAACGCTACATCAAAGTGTTTTCAAAAGCCTTTACCAGATACATGTATTAAAATGTTCGTTTTCCATGTTGTTTTTTTTCTTTGGCAAAATGTTCAACAACCGTAGAAAGGAACATCTTTGTAAAGGAATGAAGTTGAAGCATTTAATAGCTGCTTCAAAGTAGTTTGTGCATATCTGGTAATACAAACCAGCTCCACGTCAGACATGTATGTACTTTGAAATTTTGTTAAGTAATTCCTACATGTGAAAAATATGGTATTTTTAGGTAAAATTCAACATTTTCATCACCTGAAAAATGAAACTTTATAAACATTTCAATATCTTTCTTTGTTTCTGTAGTTAACGGTTATCCACATGTAACTTTTTGCATCAAAACATTTACAAGAATCCTCACCACTAATTTTTTACAAAAACATTCCAGTTTCCCTCGCTTTTTTTTGGTCAAAATTTTGAATTTCTCGCATAAAAGGCAAACTGCTGAGCAGGCACAAAACTGAATAATTTTTATAGCTACTTGAGAGTAGTTAGTGCACATCTGGCTATATAAATTGATTCGACATCATACAATAATTTTTTATTCTGTGGTTGCTACTTGCCCTAAAACTAATGGATTATGAGTGTTTTATATAAAAATGTGCATTTTCCTACCCCACAAAAATGATTTTTTTTTTACTTATAAAATTTTAACCATTTTCCTGTAGTTAACTTCTACACATATATAACTTTTTACACCAAAATATTTTCAAGAATCCAAACCAGTCACTTTTTAAAAAATTATTCCCATTTTCTGCGTTTTTGTCCATATTTTCAAGTTTTTACTCCAAAAAAAGACAGCTTTCTGTTCACATATCTAGCTGAAACTTATTTTATCGCTACTTGACAACAGTTAGCTTATTTTTGGCTATTTAAATAAATTTGATATAATTTAATGACATTTTTATAATTTAATTCCTGTTTTTGGCGATTTTTATTCAAATTTCGAACATTTTCGCCCCAAAAAACAAAAAAAAAAAAAAAAAAAAAAATTTCGTCAGGGAATATTTTTGGGGGATTTTTTCCTGTAAGTCAGGAAACCTCACTGATTTGGAAAATAGTGAAAACCCTATTGAGGAATTTGTTTGAGGTTGCGGGCCTTTTTGGGCTTAAATGACTGGCCTGTTCATAACCCATCTCTACAAAAGAATGTTGCCGACCTTTAATCTCTACAGGGGTTTTCATCACAAAAACATACCTATTCCAAAATACTAAAATTTATTCACCACAAAATGAAAAAAAATCAGGTAAAAATACTGATATTTTTCTTATTTCTGCTCAAAAACATGGATTGTAGGTACTCGTTAGAACCACCTCGACGAGGCGGTTCTAACGAGCGCCCACAATCTATGTTTTGAGCACAAATAAGAAAAATAATGTTTATCCCTGTAAACCCCAGTTCCATTATTCAAAAGTGGGGTGTAAGGGGGAGGGGGGGGGTGGGAATGAACATATCAAGCGAAAACTGAATTTGGAGTAAATGAAGACAACAAGAAACGCTATGTCAGTGTTTATTTTCTAAGATTTCAAAAGTTCTAGGCATATTGTCAACTTTACTTGTCCAAAACTACCTGGGCCATAGACATATATTCGAGACGGTTGAACGGTCCTCTGTGGCCTAGTGCAAAAGACCGCTGACTCCTAATCGATAGATCTCTAACCGCTGTGGTTCGAGCCTGACTCGGGTCACATGTGAGACGCCAAGTTCTGCAACGGAATATCAGGTAGTTTTTCTCCGGGTACTCCGCTTTTCGCCCACCTCTGATTAACGATCGGCTCGATATGAGTGAAATAATCTTGAAAGGGCCGTGAAACCAAAAACCAAATTCGAGCTGTATTTCGAGCTTCACAGGGCTACTCATATCACCAGCTCAGAAGGATACAAATGTCCGGGTATCTTGCATTAGTCTACAAAACATCCCCGTCAACATTGTATGGGTCATTTTGGAGAGGATTTTTTCCCGACATTGAGATGAAATGACATCTCAATCCCTGCCGCCCAGTGAAACCAATTTGGTTTATAAGCATGGACGCGCCGAATCGCACCACTTTGCCTGGGCAGGCTTGGATCCTGTAAGTGGTTTACCAGTACTCGTGAGCGGGTCGGTTTCAGCTCTGCGTGGACGCATCATGCAGCCCATCAATTTATTCAAGCCCCGATGGGCGGGGCTGACAAAACATGTGCATGTTTAGTGTAGTCATTAAGTGGAATAGGAACACCTTCAAAGGAGGCAACTCCTGCAAAAGTATCTTTGTCTCCCATGTCAGTAGGGATCAACTCTTAAGACATTACGAAAACACGCATATACAAATGCATTGTAAACTTTACCGCCGCAAAAATGAAAATTTTAACATGAAAATTTTTGATATTTTTCTTATTTCTGCTCAAAATATAGATTGTGGGTATTCGTTAGACATATTAAACCTGATAAAAAGAAACACAAGTTGGTCAGAATCTTCAAGTACATGTAAAATATATGCAAGAATCATTTTCTGTGAGAGTCAGTGGCGAGCCAAACACGTAGAAAACGCAAAGGAACATCTACTTTCCCAGAAATTGTACCCACACTTAAGGAAAATAATTTCTGTTAAGCTGTCAAGTGGAGAAAAATCATTCCTTTAAGGAGAATGGGAACACCTGGCAGATTTTTCCATCATTTTTTAAAAGGGGACGATTTTTGGGACACTTCCTGTTTGCTTTCTATAAACCCGGTCCCACTGAAAAAGGGTTGTACTCTTAAAGAAAGAATTTGCTCCTGAGGAGCAAATTCTTTCCTTTAATAGTGGACCCCTTTTGACATGGGAGACAAATATACTTTTGAAAGAGTTGCTTTCCCTGAAGGTGTTCCAATTATCCTTAAAGGTAGTCCCTATAATACTCTCGGTTAAGGTAGTTTCTATTTATTGCAACTATTTTACATACGCACATGCGTAAAGGGAGCTACGCATATATTTAAGGTGACAATGAACGGTATTAATTGTATTTCATGATTTTCCAGTGGTATAGACTCCTTTGCTGCGTGCATAAAGAAGAAGAAGAAGAAGAAGAAGAAGAAGAAGAAGAAGAAGAATAAGAAGAAGAAAAAGAAGCTGGAAGAGGGATCAGTTATGACGATGATGACGAGAAAAATATCCATTAGAAGAAGTAGAAGAGGAGGAGGAGTGGAAGAAAAAAAAGATAAAGAAGAACACTGGCTAAGAAAAATTAAGAAAAAACAGAAGAATATCACCAACAACAAGAAGAAAGAGACAAACAAATGTGGTAAACAAAACTGGGAAGATATTTTTTTAGAAGTTGCTATATTTTTACTCTGCGATAATTTTAATAGGATTTTTTTCCTCCCTTTATCCTGGGGTCTCTATTAAAAGAAAGGCATTGCTAGTGGTACCCATTTGTCATTATGAAATCACGCATCTACTGTGTATATGCATTGTAAACTTTATCGCCAAAACACTAACATTTTTTGATGAAAATGTGCGATATTTTTCTTACTTCTGCTCAAAATATAGATTGTGGGTACTCGTAAGAACCGCCTCATCGAGGCGGTTCTAACGAGTGCCCACACTCTATATGCGATAAGGCGGTTCTTAGGAGTACCCACACTCTATATGCGATGAGGCCATTCTTACGAGTACCCACAATCTTTGTTTTAGAGCAGAAAAAAGAAATTTAAGGTTTACCTCCCAAAACCCCAGTTTTGCTATATAAAACTGGGGTTCAAGGGGGTAAAAATTGCATACAGTAGAACTTCGATGACTCGAACACCGATGGCTCGTTTACCATGGATGTGTCGAACCAATTCTTGAGCCCCTTGCGAAATTCTTTACATAAGAAATAGTGGGGGATAATTAAGGAGTTTTTACTCTTTTATCTTGCACATGTATGCTGTGTGTACTCATTAGAATCGCCTCTATGAGGCGATTCTAATGAGTACACACATCATACATATTCATTATGGAACACCGAAAAGATGTCTAAAAGTATCTCGTTATGCCTCCTGACAGTAACCCCACAGGCTCGAACTACCCCTGTCTCGAACAGATTTTCGAGGTCCCAAAGGTGTTCGAGCCATTGAAGTTCGACTGTAGGTGTGTTTTCGAGATGTATCTTTATTTTCTTCTTTCTTAGCCAAATGAGGAAAAAACAATCCTGTCATCTAAGTATTTAATTCTTATATATTGAGTCACACATTATATCATACTGCGCCGAAATGGTAACCATGGTAACACTGACACGCTTCTGATGATGACTGACGTCTACCTGGAATAAATCAAAAAAAAAAAAAAAAAACGTAGAAACGTAGAAACAAACTGGTATTACCCACCCGTTTCTGACAGAGTGCATTTTTACAACTATAAGACGCTATGAAAAAAAAAAATCCTACATGTGTTTATTAATTTATTTACACAACGTTTCGGCCGCCAGTGACTGTTTTATCAAGCGCATAAATAAGAAGACAAATAATGATGAAAAGGACATGAGACGTCGTCAAGTAAAACCACATCAGTGCTGGCATCACGAAAACAGGCTATAATAATACATAGTAATTTTTTTCGTCCAAAAAATGAAGATTTTATGATGAAAATATTTGATATTTTTCTAATTTCTGCTCAAAATATAGACTGAGGGCACACGTTAGAACCGCCTCATCGAGGCGGTTCTAACGAGTACCCACAATCTATATTAAGAGCAGAAATAAGAAAAATAGGATTTTCCCTGATAACCCCAGTTTTACTATATAAAAGTGGGATTCAAGTGGGCCATAATTATATAGGCGTGTTTTCGTGATGTTAACTATCACGATAAAGGATATCTGAAAGGTACAAATTATTGACGGAAAAGCGTTTCATCACCCTTTTCGTAACGTATGAATATACACCTGCTTTTGTGTAACGTAAACTTACATCTGTCATTTTTGCACGGGAAATGATTCTTTGTGGGAATTCCTGCACTGCGTGCTTGTGATTTGATCTACTTTACAATTGACTTTCAGACTGTGATTTATCTAGTTACTCAAGTCACCACTGCTGTAATGGTATAAATCACTGCTAGAGCTGTTTTGTTTGTTGAATATAAGGGGGCTGATTGATATGTTGAGAGCCTCGTGTTGAAAGAGGTATGCTTGGACGTTCTTTTTACTTTTTAAGTCCTACTGACTATACATGGGGCCGTGTACCCATGGACTGGACTCATTTGATCAGTTGCACTCTAAAGTAATCAAGGATCTTAACCCTTTTTTGCTTTCCTCAGAGGTTTGTCACTATGGATGAAACAGATGTCCATCATTTTACCCCAGAGGCCAAACAACAATCGAAACAATGGAAGAACCCTGGCTCACCACCGCCAAAGAAGGCAAAGACTGTTCGATCAGCTAGGAAGGTTATGGCCTCGGTTTTCTGGGATGCAGATGGTATTCTGCTGATAGATTATCTCCAAAAGGGACACACAATCAATGACACATAATATGCTTTACTCATGACGCAGATACGGGCAAATATTAAGTTTAAGTGCCGCGGGAAGCTCACTGAATGTGTGTTGTTCCATTAGGACAATGCTCCTGTTGACACATCTGTCTATGCTATGGCTGACATTCACGATTGTGGCTTTAAATTGATTGAGCATCCGCCTTATTCACATGATCTCGCTCAATCAGGCGTTTATATTTCGCAATTAATTCGATTTGCTAGAGTGTGTAGTCATGTAACTGACTTCAACACTCGTAATAAATTATTAACGGCTAAACTCCTTAATCAGGGTTATCGGTACCATAAACTACGCAAAGCCTTTTCAAAATTTTATAGACGCCATTCTGATTTAATTTCAAAATTCAATATTGGACTTAAATCTCTTCTGCAACAAGGTCTATCGGAACCCGAATTTTATGGTGACTTAGTATATAAATTCAGAAAAATATATAACCGCAATGACTTCAGCACCCAATTTCGTAAAATCATTCTTCGATATAAAAAGATTGGGTACAACATGGATATTATACGACAGACTGCATGCATGGTAGTTAACCCAATCACGGTTGGCAACTTTGCTTCCCTCTTTAATTGCACGCCAGTGGGTCAGGCCTCAGATTCTATGACGGCTCCAACGTAAAGGCTTATTGAAAATTAAAGAGATAATGTTGGTTGGTGCCTGATGCTCTGTCTCTGGTCGGGCTTATCGGAGTCTAACTGTTGGTCTTCTTTTGCTCCAGCATTTCAGTGGTTTCTTGCTGTCGAGTCCTCACCGTTGTCTCACCTCTGTGGTTCTTTGATTTCTGTGTTCACGGAGATGTTGCACTGATGAGTTAGGAGGCCTTCATGCGGACTGAACTAATTATTTGTCTAAATCGCGACGGAAGTAAGGGCGAGGATTGTGGCCACGTAAAATCGATTTAAGCCCCCCAGTGGAAATCTTCCACTGACCGTTCCAAGGCGGCTCTTCTGTGGCGATTTATTTATGTTGTTGTTTGTTACTTACTGTGTGTATCACTTGTGTCTTTTAATTTTGGATGGCCATATGGCCATTTTGTGGGAAAGTAACTGTCCATATGGCCTTCCTTTGTTTAGGTTTCCATTATGGTCTGGTCGCTTAATGTTTGTATTTCTTTCCCTTTGGTGTCTTTTATGGATGGAGTAAGTTAATTCTATCAATTCCTGATCTTTGTTTTACTTCTACTTTTCATCTATTTTCCAGGCACCCACTTTCAGTCCGATGATGGCGTCATAAATGCAGTGGATAATTTTCTGAACAGCCAAGAAAAAGAGTGTTTAAAGTGGCAACGAGGCCCTTAAACACCGCTGGCAAAAGTGTATTGATACTGAGGGGGATTCCGACAAAATTCAAATCCTTCAATATGAGGCTCACAACAGACCAATCAGCCCTCGCATGTAATCGAAATGTTTAAAAATGCAGACAGAATGGTTAATTTTTGGAATTCTTTCGAAAGCGTAAAGATGAAATTACCAATGACCACGGTAATATGATTATTCAGTCTTTGAAAGAAATCCAAGAGAAAAAAAAGTCAAGTCTTTAAATTCAGTTTATTTGTATTCTATCAATTACTTTTTCAATAGTTCTACTTCCTTAAAGGTGCATTATTGAGCTATCGGTAAAAAAATGCTTCCAAAAATAAAATACATGTAGCCGGTATTTTTCTTTAAAACAATACAAATGAATGCATTTTTTTGCAAAAATGCGAACAATTATGATGACAGGTAAACGAGTTTGAGAGGGATTCCCTAACTAGGTTTCGAACACTAGTTAGATCTATTTTAGTTCGTGACAAAAATAGAATCCCCATATATGACGTTATGCGACGTTCACTTTTGGCCTTGTTTGCTTAGGCCATGCCTTAATCGGAAAAAAATATGACGCTGAATACCATGCCATAAGTAACGACACTCAGAGACGATACTGTCGCCATGTATATGTAAAGTGACAGATTTATTTTTAGAACAGAAATTCCGAACACATGTTCAGAGCGAAGGGTAAACACGAATGAAAACGACCATTTTCACAAAGTTCTGGACCTGTATTTGGCTCCAAAAGTGTAACCCATGACAAAGGAGTATGAATTAAAGATAAAAACCAGAAAACAATTGAGACCCGGTAGCTCAATAATCCACCTTTAAATCGAACGCCGATGACGTCACTTGATTAACAATGACGTAAACCCCGGGTTCTAAACCCCTATTTGACGGCATGTCATATTACTTACCTGAGATCTGTTATTCTTGCTTTATATGGAAATTATCGAAGTATAAAACTTTATATAGAGAAAACTGGGGTATACGGGGGTATTCATTATTTTTCTTATTTCTGCTCCAAGACATAGGTTGTGGGTACTCGTTAGAACCGCCTCAATGAGGCGGTTCTAACGAGCACCCACAACCTATGTTTGTAGTAGTTATAAGAAAATTATCAAGGATTTTCATCAGAAAAGTAGCCATTTTGGAGATGTGAAAAATGCACTATTTCGTACGGGTGAGTTATCGTAATGGTTTATGGGTCTTCTGCACCGTCATATGCACAAGTTAAATTCTGGGTTAGGGAAGTCAAACGCGGTGCAACCGATAAAGAAATGTGTAACAAAGTACGGGATCTGGTAAACTCTGATAGGCGAATTAAGGTGGAAGAAATAGCGAATGCATTACACATTTCACATGGTAGCGTTTTAACAATTTAACATGATCACTTGGGAATCCGCAAGCTAACCGCCCGTTGGGTCCCAAGATCCCTCAGCGACGAGCAATTCAAATGGCAACCAGAGCATCAGTATGCAGCGCATTGTTGAAGGGGTTAAGGTCAAAGAAAGATGATTGTCTTTCACGTCTGGTGACTGTAGATGACTGTAGATGAAACTTAGGTCCAATATTATGAGCTAGAGAATAAAATTGAAAGTCGCAAGTGGGTAGGGCCGTGTCTCCGACGCCAAAGAAGTTCAAAACGCAACCATCTGCTGGCAAGGTGATGGCAGCTGTATTTTGGGACGCACAAGGCGTCATTATGCTGTACTTTCTAGCAAAGAAAAGTACAATAACTGGTGCACATTATGCAAATTTGCTCGACCAACTTAGAACTGTGATCCGTGTAAAACGCCGAGGTAAATTCTCCAAAGAGATTCGTCTCCAACAGGACAATGCAAGAGTTCATACTTGCAAAATTGCAATGGGTGCTGTTGAGCGGAATGGGTACGAGATAACACCGCACCCCACCTGTTCTCAGGACTTGGCTCCTAGTGACTATTTTGCAATTCCCAAACTTGAAAAAAGGATATCCGTGGACGCCATTTCCAGTCCAATGAATAAAAAAAGCGTGGCGGCAATTATAGAGTTGGTCGGAGTCAAGGACCCTGGCTTTTTCAGTTCTGGGCTAATGGCACCGGAACAGCGTTGGTCCAAGTGTAGAGGGCAATTACATCGAAAAAGAAGAGGTCGATCTCACCCAGAAATAAGTAAGCATCAAGTCCGTGAAATGAACACCCCCTTAAACCCCACTTTATATAGAGAAAACTGTGGTTTACGGGGGTTAACATTATTTTTATCATTTCTGCTCAAAGACATAGGTTGTTGGTACTCGTTAGAACCACCTCAATGAGGCGGTTCTAACGAGCACCCACAATCTATGTTTGCAATGTGAATAAGAAAAATATTACGACTTTTCATCAGAAAAGTAGCCATTTTGGAAGTTAGTTTTGTTTGTTTGATTTGAGGTTTAACACTGTAAAGGTCATTTTGGAGATGTTGCTTCCAATTTTGTGGGACTTTTACCCGTCATTAAGATGAAATCACATCGAATGAAACCAATCGGGTTTATAAGCATGGTCGGTTTCAGCTCTGCGTGGAAGCATCATGCAGCCCATTTATTTCTTCAAGCCCCGATGGGCGGGGGCCGTTTGGAAGTTAGAAAAATGCGCTATGTTGCATGGGTGTGTTATCGTAATGGCTGGGTTTTATTGACTCGCCCTCGTTGTTTAGATTTACCGGCCCCGATAGCTTAGTTGGTGGAGTGTCCGCTCCGGGGAACGGGAGGTCACGGGTTCTATCCCGGGCCGCGACATACCAAAGTCGTTAAGAATGGTACTAGCTGCTCCTCGCTGGGCAGTCAGATTTACTGGGTACAGCTAGGACTGGTCGATCCAGTGTCAGGATAATGTGACTGGGTGTGGTATCATGTAATGTGTCTGGGACATGATACTTCAGTGGGGCAGCACTATAAAAGTGAGCATTGAGCTCCCTGTCGAAACCAGACACCGTCGTGATATGATTGAAAAATTGTTGAAAGCGACGTTAGACCCGAATTCATACACACACACACACACACACACACAACACACACACACACACACACACACACACACACACACACACACACACACACACACACACACACACACACACACACACACACACACACACACACACACACACACTCGTAGTTTAGATATACATACCATTGGCAATAGGCAAGACACTCCCTTTTGCTATAAAAACCATAGCCTACGTTGTAAAAGTCTCGGCAACGTTCGTAACATGCATTCCTACTAAGGTCATAGAACCATATTAATTCTTCCATGTCGCAGTCGTCCGATGACCTATATGGCCAGTCGCATTCAGCTGCTGAAAAAACATTACCCGAACTAATTCATACTACCTAAAGTAGTTCTTGGTTCTTTTTGAATTCTTGCACATCACGTGAACAAGTCCGTTAAATAAATACCCTCGTAAACCCCTCTTTATATAGAGAAAACTGGGATTTAGGTGTGTGTGTGTGTGGGGGGGGGGGGGGGGGGGGGGGCAATCGTTATTTTCCATATTTCTGCTCCAAGACATAGGTTGTGGGTACTCGTTAGAACCGCCTCAATGAGGCGGTTCTAACGAGCACCCAAATCCTATGATCTGAGTAAAAATAAGAAAAATATTATAAATTTTTATCAGAAAATTTACTTTTTTGGAGGTTTGAAATATGCACCATATCACACGGATGTGTTATTGTAATGGGCTTATAAAATACTTGCCTGTTAGAAGGATGCTTATTTCACCCCCTTTTAATCCTTATCTTGCTGAATATTCATTTAAGCCACACCCATTTCTGTCTATCAACCAATCAAATTACTTGATGTAATTTATTGCTACAAATTCAAACACTAAATGCCAAACAGTGTAGATCCTGACCAGATGGCTTCCGAAGCCATCTGATCTGGATCTATACTGTTTGCAAAGATATGGGTTGTTGTGAACAGCAAGATAAGACTTCTTCTGAACCATCTGATCTGGATCTACACTGTTTGAAAAGATGGGGGTTGTCGTGAACAGCAAGATAAGGCTTAAATTACACGTCCATACAAAAGACAGAGAAGTAGGAACAGAATTCGTTTGTGTAATTGACTTTCCAGAAGGCGAATTAATAGAGGATTTCATATGGTAGATAATTCAGCATTTTTGGGATTTAAGGGGAATGTGTACACCATCAGGGGAGCCAATTCCTGCAAAAGTGTTTTTGTCTCCCATGTCAAGAAGCCCCCACGCTACTCGCCTTGTAAACCAGAGATCGCAGGATCAATCCAGGGCTTCTCCAGACTTTCGGATGAGTCTTTAACCGAGGTCCCGTCTCCATATGACCTTAGCTGTTGGTGGGACGTGAACCTCAAACACTCACTCACACACTCTCCCATGTCAGTAGGGGTCAACTCTTAAGGGAAAATGACTCCTGAAGAGCCAATCCTTTCCTTTAAGAGTAGACCCTTTTTGGGTGGGGCTTAGCAGACAGAAAAATGAACAGGAAGTCCCAAAAGGTGTCTCCCTTTGAAAAATAACGGCAAAATCTGCCGGGTGTTCCCATTCCCCTTCAAGTGATTTTGCCATCAAGCTTTAGAACCCAAGCCCAGTTCACAGAGAAGAAAATGGACAGACACTTGTTTTGCTTTCCGGTAACAATTCATGCGCCCAGTAAGCATTCTACATAAATCTACAGCGGGCCGTTAGCGGCCCGTCAGGGTAGCTGACGGGCCGCTAACGGCCCGCTGTAGATTTATGTAGAATGCTAGCAGGGCGGCCTAATTATGCATCCAACCACGACGTTTAGAGAGGGGTATATTGCTTCTAGACCGTTCGTTCGTGCGTACGTCAGTATGTGTGTCCATGCGTCCGTTGCGCTTTTAGACATTCTATATAACTTCTGGACCGTTCATGATAGGATTGATAAATTTCATTAAGCCTATGCATTCGCCGTGACAAAATAGCCGACACCTAGGATTACGCCCCTTCTCTGGGTTATGACCCTTGTGAAAATATGGATAAGATTTTGTTAACAAAATATCTCAAAAACTACAGAAGCTAAGTGCGTAGATTGGAAACAATAACACACACACACACACACAGTTTGTTTGCTTCTATGTTGTCCCCGTCAACATCATTTAAATCATTTTGGAGACGTTGCCTCCGATTTAATGGGACTTTTACACGGTACAGAGATGAAATGACATTTCAGACTCTACCGTTCAAAAAGAAGGGACGATCTGACCTGCAACACTTGACCTGTATTTGACCTTCCAAGTGATTTACCTGTGCAGTATTTGACCTTCCAAGTGATTTACCAGTATATAAAAGTTAAGTCGGTTTCAGCTCTCTTCGGAACCACCGTGCAGTCCTATCTTTTGTGGCATTTTACCCAACATTAAGACGAAATGACATCTCAGGCAATTTCTGCCAAAAGAAACCCCCAGGGCTTATAATTCGGAACGGTCTGACTCGTAATACTTGCCTGGACAAGTTTAGCCTTTCTAAACGGGTTTCCAGTACTAATGTTTGGTAAGGCTGGCACGATTAAACGGATAATCGATTAATCGATCGATACATTCCACCAAACAATGACAATCATTATTGATTTGCTTGGGATCGATTATTTCATAAGTAGAATTTATTACCCAAAGTTGTGTCTAAAATAGCTGGATGAGTGGCAAACAGTGCAGACCCTGATGAGACGCCGCGGTCTGCGGCGTCTCATCTGGGTCTACACTGTTTGCTCAGGTATGTCTGTTAAAATACATATGCTCAGACAGAAAGCCAGACAGGTAAAAGTATACCCAACTATTCGTTGCTTACTAATCGATTATCGATCACAATGGCAGGACTGATAACAGATTATCTTCTCAGCTCCGATTAGCCAGCCCTAATGTTTGGTCGGTTTCAACTCTGCGCGGAAGCAACATGCAGCCTAGTCTAATTTTCAAAGCCCCGATGCGAGGCTGAAACAAAGCATTTACTTATTTCTTATTTCCAAATCATCTACTTTTCTGGAAGCCTCCGTGGTGCAGTGGCTACGCTACTCGCCTTGTAAACCAGGGATCGCTGGATCGATCCCGGGCTTCTCCAGACTTTCGGATGAGTCTTTAAACCGAGGTCCCGTCTCCGTATGACCTTAGCTGTTGGTGGGACGTAAAACTAAAAATCACTCACTCATTCACTCTATTTTTCTGATATTTTTTTCATATTTTTACTACAAACACACGTTAAAAGTCATCTTCTCAAAAACCATACGTTCTATGAGACTGAGACTTTGTGGAAATATTCACCATACTTGTCTGAACCGGTTATGCGTGCGTGCGCGCGTGCGTGCGTGCGTGCGTGCGTGGGTGCGTGCGTGCGTGCGTGTGCGTGCGTGCGTGCGTGCGTGCGTGCGTGTGTGTGTGTGTGTGTGTGTGTGTGTGTGTGTTAAGAAACCTTCGCTGTTCGCTCATACAAGCAGTGAATCAAGAGGAACCTACAGATAAAAAGCCATATCCCTGGCCCCTCTGAATGGCTGGGCATGCGCAGTTAAAATTTGTCATGAAGGAATGCTCGAAGACACAAATTCGCTTGGCGGGGCTCATTTATGATCTATGAGGCTGAGACTTTTTGGAAATAATCACCATATTTGACTTTACATGTTTTGTGTGTGTTTTTTAATTTGGCTGTATGTTTCAATAGACATATAACGAGGAAAATTGAAAAAAAAAATGACATTAACACCTATCAAGATATTTTATCATTTTTCGTAATTCCTTAAACATTATTCTCTCTGCAGTATGATTTTAGGCATATTGGTTGCCAGATGGGCAGTTATCAGTTGTCGTCTGTTGTCTTGCAGGCTTCTGAAGCCACTAGGCTGCTTCGTCTAAATTTTTTCTGTAGCGTCCTTGGGTGCAGGGCTTCCATGGTTATTTGAAATTTACATGGCGGCTAGTGGGCAGTGCCCCCCCCCCCCCCACCCCCAACAAGGACACATCCCTTAACTCTCTTGAGCATAGTTGCACATTGGTCTCTTGTTTTTGTTGTTGTTGTTGTTGTTTTTCAAAGATGGCAGCTTCTAATTGAATAAACATTCCGCCGTGGCCGTTGGTAAGTTCGATTTTACGCTTTAAATTTAGCACTTTGGCGGCATTTATGATAAGTTGGAATTATAAGGAATAAACTATCATTTTTGTGGAATTTATCGACATGTAAAGAAGTGATATAATTAACCGTCACCTCCCATTAGAGACACCGAAGGGACAGAAACACAAACATGAAATAAATAGACCTTAATGGAAACACCAAAAGCGGAACTACTTTCCCACAACATGATCAGTTGGCTATCCAAAACAAAATGATGTACGCGATACACACACTCAAAGACGAACAATAAAAAACAAACCACGACAGAAGAACCGACTTGGAACGGTCAGCATTATAATAACACATCCATGTGATAAAGTGCATTATTTCATACCTCAAAAAGGTATTTTTTCTGATGAAAAAGTGTGATATTTTTCTTATTTATACTCAGAGCATAGGTTTTGGGTGCCCGTTAGAACCGCCTCACTGAGGCGGTTCTAACGAGTACCCACGACCTATGTATTGGAGCAGGAATAAGGAAAATAATGTTTACCTCCTTAAACCCCAGTTTTCTCTATATAAAGTGGGGTTCAGGGGGTCTTCATTTCACGGTCTTGTTCAAGTGATGGTGAAAAGTATTTCACTCAGGAAGGGGCTGGGGAGGCCTAAATCGATTTGACGCAGCTGCAATCCTCGCCAATACCTCCGTTGCGATTTAGACAAATAATTTGTTCATTCCACATGAAGGCCTACATTCAACGTGTAGTTTATATTCCACATTCGACGTGAAGTTTACATTTTCTTGTCTTCAGGGATCATTGATTCCATTTTGGAATTTTGAAAATATTTGAGGGTCACTGATGAGGCCCAATTGGCCGAAACTAGCTAGTCTGACCCAGAAAACATGTACACTCCATATTTGCCAGTTCTGCTTCCAAAGGATAGCCCTTTCTAGAAAATATTTAACGTCACTACAGCTGGTGTCTGGCAATGTCTGACGGCCGTAAAACGTCTCCCTACCCTACATCGTAGTGTAGTTTATATTATATAGTTCTTGTCCTTTGGACAAATAATTTGTTCATTCCACTATAGGCTTACATTCCACGTGTAGTTTATATTCCACATTCGACGTGTAGTTTATATCTTCTTGTCAGTGATTCCATTGTGTAATTTTGAAAATATTTGAGGGTCACTGATGAGACCCAATTGGCCGAAACTAGCTAGTCTGGCTCAGAAAACATGTACACTCCATATTTTCCAGTTCTGTGCTGTATTCCTTGCTTCCAAAGGATAACCCTTTCTAGAACATATTTACTGACTCATCAGTGCAACATTTCCAAGAACACAAACCCAAACAACCATTGATATGAAACAACGATGAGGACTCGACAGCAAGAAATAACTGAAAAGCTGGAGCGGGAGAAAATCAACAGTTTGGCGCCGGTGGACCTGACCAGAGACATGAACCAACCAATATAAGGTAATATTAAATTTTAATTCACGGCGGAACCGTCATGGTATCTGAGGTCTGACTGACAGGCGTGCAATTTAAGAGGGAAATAATGTTTTACGAAATAGGGAACTGACGTCAAGGCAAGTATATATTTTGTTTAATTTATATACTAAGTCACTATAAAATTCGTGTTCCGATAGACCTTGTTGCAGAAGAGTTTTAAAATAGAAGTGAAGGCCATAATCAGGAATCGATACAATTAACGCACAGATCCCATCAGAGACACCAAAGGGAAACAAACATAAATTAACTAGACCTTAATGGAAACATCAATAGTGGAAAGCCAAAAGGACAGTTACTTTACCACAAAATGGCCAATTGGCTATCCAACACAAAAAAGATATTAGCAATACACACACGCAATGACAAACAATAACCAAAATAAACCGCGACAGAAGAACCGCTTTGGACTGGTCAGTGAAAAGAATTTCACCGGGGGTGGGTGGGGGGGGGCTTAAATAGGTTTTACGCGGCCGCAATCCTCGCCCTTTCTACCGTCGCGATTTAGACAAATTATTTAACGGCCCCTCAACACTATTTTATGTCATTTTTGAACCGGTCAGTTTACTTAAGGATCCATACTTTGACTTGGCATGCTACGATGTAAGCGGTTAACCAGTGCACATTCTTTCGCAAGAAAATGAAAACTGTCCTTCTTGAAACAGCGGAAGAGTGAGAATGGCCGTAGAAAATATGTAATGATCAGTCTCCACGAAATAATGTTGTCGACCCCGGCAGGTATCCTTTCATCCAGTGTGAGGTGACAATAAATTTCAAACACATTGGAAGCAAATTATTAACAGCTTTATAATGAAATGGCTGTTGTTGTTTTTTGCACTAATACTGGTGGCATTCACAAGCTCGTTTCCTTTGATAGTCTAACTTTATGATAGTTACCAATATCATTACAGTATTATTATCATATGTAAAACAATCAGATGTTAATGTTTATTTCGGCTATCAGGAATCAAATTTATGCGGACCACGGTCATTGGCTTCAACTACTTTATATTTGAGCCGGGGCACAGCATTTCCTTCAACTTAGATGTACGCCCAGCGAAGAATCAGATAAGCCTTCGCATACAAATAGTATAACCAGAGATTTCTCTCGCTAAATGAAGGAGCATTCGGCCCTTAGCTATCCTTAGAGCGCACAACGGAGACTATGATCAGACTGCGCGGATGCGCAGGCTGATATGAGTCTTCGCTGGACGCCCATATCTTATTGATGATTTTTCCGTGCGCTGGCTCATTTAAGATAATATAAGATTCTCATATGGGTGTGCGTTGTGGATGGAAAAATCCATCCCGAGGGTCACTATCCGGTATCACGAGGCTTGCCGAGTGATGCCGGACAGTGATCCCTATTCCCGAGGGACTGATTTTTCTATACATCCCGCACACCCATATAGGATTCATTTTTTGCATACCTTCCATTTCGTAGAGCGAATTTTTAATGCTGCAGTCACTTCGGTTACCGACGTCCGTCATATTGTGATGGCACTACAGGAATGTTGGTGAAATCGCGTAACGTGCTGTAACGTCAACCTTAACGACGGCGCATACGAGGTCGTATTCAAACAATGCATTTATCAAAAACGCGAGAATATTCGACCCTGGGTAAGAACACCAGGGCTAGAACAGATTTTCAATCCCAAGCTAAAACTATGGATTTCCTTATCTGGGGTGCAAGAATAATGCTTTCTACTGTAACTTAACGCAGAATGAAAAACAGACGTGAAGGCAATGATCAGGAATCGATACAATTAACCCACAGCTCCCATCAGAGACACCAAAAGGGAAAGAAACAAAAACATGAAATAACTAGACCCTAATGGAAACACCAATAGCGGTAAACCAAAAGGACAGTTACTTTCATACAAAATGGTCAATCGGCTATCCAATCTCGCATACATAATAAACCATCAACAGATTGCATATTCCGATCAGAGTTTCCACATTTTCGATAACCCCTACAAAAGGGACAATAATCAATAAACAGGCGTCTATAATGACCTAAAATTACCGGTGTGTAGTTTTTACTTCTTTTAATGCTTAGATATCAGTCGGAAATCTAAGTAACTGTTGGGTTTTGTTCTCCATGGCAGAAATTACGCTTTTGCTTTGACTCCAGTGACAACATTGATATTCAGTCAGTATCTGTACTTAAATTATGCAGTTGTTGTGCATAAATAATATATTTGTAACGTGAAAGTTTTAATAAATACATTAAAAGCAGTATAAAAAGCCCTTATCGGGCGTTTAAACTTAAATTTTTACGAACGACAAGATGGCGATGCAGTGTATATATATGATGTGGCCTTTATAATTTTAGTACTTACTGTCACGTGGATTTTCTGTGGTGGTTGTAGTAGTAGGTGGAGGAGTTGTCAACCCTGTAATACATATAAGAGACAACAAAAAGAAAAGGGCCCTAAACAATTTATGACTAATGGTTTTCAAATGCACATACTTATACACGTACTTACTGTCACGTGGATTTTCTGTGGTGGTTGTAGTAGTAGGTGGAGGAGTTGTCAACCCTGTAATACATATAAGAGACAACAAAAAGAAAAGGGCCCTAAACAATTTATGACTAATGGTTTTCAAATGCACATACTTATACACGTACTTACTGTCACGTGGATTTTCTGTGGTGGTTGTAGTAGTAGGTGGAGGAGTTGTCAACCCTGTAATACATATAAGAGACAACAAAAAGAAAAGGGCCCTAAACAATTTATGACTAATGGTTTTCAAATGCACATACTTATACACAAAAGATGTCCAGATGCATGGCTCTTTGTCAGAAAATTACAATAACACATCCGCGCGACATGGTGCGGGCGGAGCGTTAAGTATAGGCATTTGTCCGTCGTCGTCGTCCGTCGTCTGACGTCAAAACTTTCAAACGACATCTCCTATAAGCCACTGGGCCAGTTGAGCACAAATTTTAAACGGACATCCTTGGGCTAGGGATTGATAAATTGTGTTTTTTATCAATATCGTCTCTGTCGACCATGTAATACATATAATTGACGATACATATTTTGAGAAAAATTTCCTAGAAATGTTCCTTAGGCAATGTACTATCTGCCATAAGATTTTAGGCCTCCTGCTCATTTTTATTGGTTGCCACAGAAACCAAAATAGAACAAAAAAAGAAATAATCTCCACAAAACCCATATGCTCTATGAAGCTGAGACTATGAAAATAGTCACAATATTTGCCTCAACAGGTTCTGTGTATTTTGTGAAATTCGGCTCTTAAGTTTGATTCTAGGGTACGAAATATAATTTCTAAAGTTACTAAATATCGATTTCCTTCGGAAATTGATTTCAATAAGTGTAGTGAAGAAATCGTTACTGAAGTGAATGAATTTGGTAATCGAGTATGTTGAGCATAAAGTCCTTGAAGAATAGAAATTTAGCATTCTGAAACAAGTGAACAAACGGATTATTTTCTACTCTCAAATTACTAAAGATACAAACTTATTACCTCCTATATATAAGACGCCTTTACGGCACCTTAAACTACAGACCAGCCAGCGGTTAAAAAAATATCCGCGAGAAATTTCTCCAAGAAGAAAAAAAAATCGCGTTTCAAAGTGATTAATTTCTCCACCAAACGCCGCGAAATTTTTCCGCGAAAATCTCATTTTCCCAGAGAAAGAAAATTAGTACAGGTGAAGTGGGTCACGGTGTTCCTCCGCGAAATCTGCCTGTACCTACATGATTATTTGTCAATGTGTGAGAACGTTGACACTTTACCGCAGTATGCACCTGAAACACTTTTTTCGGTTTTAGCACTCCTCTTATTAACGACCAGCTTGTATTAAGAGACATAATCTTGAAAGGACCGTGAAACTAAATAACAAATCAAGCAGAGGAACAAGAGGAGGATGATGAAGATAAAGTGCAGAGAGAGCATCATCAAGGAATTGGCGGTGTTTGAGGACTCCTTTGGGGCAGCGAGGGCAGACAGCTTGAGCGATGTAATTACAAAGTAAACTATCGTGCCCCAATAGCATCCAAGATTAAGGAACTGAATAGAGATAAGATACAACAACCCGAATCAATCTTGCTAGCCTAGGAGTATCGCTACTTAGTCCTTCCATTGGGGCTCGGGCGTAGCTCAAGTTGGTTGATCTGAGGTTTAACATCAACACTATTAATGTCATATTGACGACGTTGCTTCCAATATTGTGGAGTTTCACACGACATTGAGATAAAATGACATCTCAGTCCCTGCCGCCCAACGAAACCAACATGGTTTATATGAAAGGACACCACTGTGTCTGGGCAAGATTGCTTTCTAAGCGGTTGTGTTTGATTGATTTATGTGTTCACGGAGATGTTGCACTGATCAGTTAGGAGGTCTTCATGGGGACTGAACAAATTATTTGTCTACACCGCGAAGGACGTAAGGCCGAGGATTGTGGCCATGTAAAATCAATTTAAGCCCCTCAGTGGAATTCGTTTCACTGACCGTTCCAAGGCGGTTCTTCTGTCGTGTTTTATATTTGTTATGGTTTGTCTTTGAGTGTGTGTATCGCTTATATTATTTTGTTTGGACAGCCAATTGGCCATTTTGTGGGAAAGATCTGTCCTTTTTGTTTTTCCATTTTTGATGTTTTCATTAGGGTCTGTTGTTTCATGTTTGTATTTCTTTCCCTTTGGTGTCTCTGATAGAAGCTGTGGATTGATTGAATCGATTCCTGATCATTGCCATCATTTCCATTTAGAAATCGGAAAACGAAGTTGGGTTTCGTTCTCCGTGGCATAAATTACACTTGTGTTTTGGCTCCAGGAATAACATTGATATTCAATCAGTATTTGTACTTAAAATACGTAGTTTATGTGCATAAACAATATAGTTGTAACGTGTAACTTTTGAAAAATACATTAAAAAGACCTGATCGGGCGCTTAAACCTAAATTTTTACGAACGACAAAATGACGTTGCCGTGTATAAATATGATGTGGTCGAAGCTGCCCCACCCCCAGTGGAGTTCGCTTCACTGACCGTTCCAAGGCGGTTTTTCTGTCATGGTTTATTTTTGTTATGGCCTGTCGTTGAATGTGTGTATTGCTAATATCATTTTGATTTGGATAGCCAATTGGCCATTTTTGTCCTTTTGGCTTTCCTCTATTGATGTTTCCATAGGTGTGTAGTTGTTTAATGTTTGTTTCTTTCCCTTTGGTGTTTCGGATGGGAGTCGTGGGTAAATTGTATCGGTTCCTGATCATTGCCTTCACTTTTGTTTTTTATAGTTTGAGTACTTACTGACAGGTGTAGTGGGCTTTTCTGTGGTGGTTGTGGTAGTAGGTGGAGGAGTTGTCGGCACTGTAATACAAATAAGCGATGACGCATAATAAAACGGCCCTAAACACTTTGTGACAAATGTTTTTCATAATATACACAAAATACGAGTATAACATATCCATGCGACATGGTGCCTTTTCACATGTCCGAAATGGCTACTTTTCTGATGAAAATAAATGATGTTTTTCTTATATATACTCCAAACATAGGTTTTAGATACTGGTTAGAACAGCCACTTTTAGGCGGTTCCAACAAGTACCCACAATCTGAAACACATGCCGTAAAAAGTATCCCCGTATATCACCTTAGTGCAGTTAATATTTTCTGGTTCTTTAGGATCATTGGGTTCCTTTAGAATCATTCTGAAAATTGAGTTCTGCTTAAGCCGGTGCTAGAGGACCAGTGTTGCACTATTCAGAACTGGTCATGAACAGACTCAATAAAACCGAGTCTGTTATTTTCGTGTATTTTGTCTATTCCTTGCTTACATGGGATCTAGCAATTCAGAACATATTTGGGTGCTTGTTAGTATCGCCTCATTGACAACCTATGTTTTGGAGCAGAAATAAGAAAAATAATGTATACCCCGCCCAGTAAACTAAGTTTTCAATATATAAAGTGGGGTTAAATGGGGTATTCATTTCACGGACTTGTTCATCTGATACCCTTTGTTTATGTTTCATTCCCTTTGGTGTCTCTGATGGGAGTTGTGGGTTAATTGTATCTGTTCCTTATCATTGTCTTCACTTTTATTTTTTATAGTTTGAGTACTTACTGACAGGTGTAGTGGTCTTTTCTGTGGTGGTTGTGGTAGTAGGTGGAGGAGTTGTCGGCACTGTAATACAAATAAGAGATGACACATAAGAAAACGGCCCTAAACACTTTGTGACAAATGGTGTTCATAATATACACAAAATACGAGTATAACATATCCATGCAACATGATGCTTTACACATGTCCAAAATGGCTACTTTTCTGATGAAAATCAATGATGATTTTTCTTATATATACTCCAAACATAGGTTTTAGGTATAGGTTAGAACGCACTTTGATGCGGTTCCAACAAGTATCCACAATCTGAAACATAGGCCGTAAAAAAGTATCCCTGTATATCATCATAATGCAGATAATGTTTTCTGGTTCTTTGGGATCATTGGGTTCCTTTAGAATCATTCTGAAAATTGAGTTCTGCTTGAGCCGATGCTAGAGGACCAGTGTTGCACTATTCACTACTGGTCATGAACAGACTTAATAAAAACCGAGTCTGTTATTTTTGTGTATTTTGTGTATTCTTTTCTTTCAGGGTATCTAGCTATTCAGAACATATTTGGGTGCTTGTTTGAACCGCCTCATTAAAAACCTATGTTTTGGAGCAGAAATAAGAAAACTAATATATACCCCGCCCAGTAAACCAAGTTATCTATATATATATAGTGGAGTTTAATGGGGTGTTCTTTTCACGAAGTAGTTCACCTGATACCCTACCCCAAATGTCTACACTTCTGGTCCACAAACAGCAAAGGATTTGGCTTGATTGAGCATATGCACAAGTTCATAATGAAAACACACCTATATAGTTATGACCCCCTTGGACCCCATTTTATATAGTAAAAGTGGGGTGTACAGGGGTAAACCTTATTTTCCTTATTTCTGAACTAAAATTGTGGGTACTGAGGCGGTACTGTCGATTACCCACAATCTTAAGTTTGAGCAGAAATAAGAAAATATCACTATTTTATGGCCCGGTAGGAGGGCATATAGTTTTGCACTGTCCGTTTGTTTGTTTTTGGGTTTGTAAGTCCGCACTTTTTTGTGATGCGAACTTTTTCCACTTTTCCACACTTCTTCAACGATTGAGCAGAAACTTTGCACATGCTTTCCTTGTGAGAAGAAGAGATGCCTCACAAAATTTTCACGTTGGTCCAATCATATTCAAGGGAGTAATGACCCTTTAATTAATAAAAAAATGTGCTAAGACCCTTGTGATGCGAACTATTTCAACATTTCTTCACTGCTTCAGCTGAAACTTTGCACATGCATTCCTTGTGAGGTGAAGGGGTGTCTAACACAATTTTTGCGTTGATCCTATCATCTGTGACGGAGTAACGGCCTTCGATTTTCTGAAAAACGCGTTCGAAAACCTTGTGATGCGAACAACTTCCACATTTCTTCACCGATTGAGCTAAAACTTTGCACATGCATTCCTTGTGAATTTTCACGTTGATCCTATCATCTGGAGTGTTCAATTCACGGATTTGTTCACCTGATACCCTATGTTTATGTTTCATTCCCTTTGGTGTCTCTCAATGGAGTTGTGAGTTAATTGTATCTGTTCCTTATTATTGTCTTCACTTTTGTTTTTTTAAAGTTTGAGTACTTACTGACAGGTGTAGTGGGCTTTTCTGTGGATGTTGTGGTAGTAGGTGGAGGAGTTGTCGGCACTGTAATACAAATAAGAGATGACACATAATAAAACGGCCCTAAACACTTTGTGACAAATGTTTTTTCATAATATACACAAAATACGAGTATAATATATCATCGCGACATGGTGCCTTTTCGCATGTCCAAAATGGCTACTTTTCTGATGAAAATCAATGATGTTTTTTTTTCTTATATATACTCCAAACATAGGCTTTAGGTACTGGTTAGAACCGCCACTTTGAGGCGGTTCCAACAAGTGCCCACAATCTGAAACATAGGCCATAGAAAGTGTTCCCATATATCATCATAGTGCAGATGATATTTTCTGATTCTTTGGGATCATTGGGTTCCTTTAGAATCATTCGGAAAATTGAGTTCTCCTCAAGCCGATGCTAGAGGACCAGTGTTGCACTATTCAGTCTGTTATTTTCGTGTATTTTGTGTATTCTTTGCTTTCAGGGGATTTAGCTATCCTCATTGACAACCTATGTTTTGGAGCATAAATAAGAACACTAATATATACCCCACCCAGAAAACCAAGTTTTCTATATATAAAGTGGAGTTTAATGGGGTGTTCGTTTCACGGATTTGTTCACCTGATACCCTACCCCCAATGTCTACACTTCTGGTCCACAAACAGCGAAGTATTTGGCGAGACTGGGCATATGCACACGCTCATAATGAAAACACACCTATATTGTTATGACTCCCTTGAATCCCAGTTTGTATAGTAAAAGTGGGGTTTACCGGGGTAAACTTTATTTTTCTTTATTTCTGTGCTAAAATTGTGGGTACTGAGGCGGTTCTATCGATTATCCACAATCTGTAGATTGAGCAGAAATAAGAACATATCACAATTTTATGCCCCAGTAGGAGGGCATATAGTTTTTGCACTGTCCGTTTGTTCGTTTGTGGGTTTATAAGTCCGCACTTTTTATGCGAACTTCTTCAACATTTCTTCAACGACTGAGCTGAAACTTTGCACATGCATTCCTTGTGAGGTGAAGAGATGCCTCACAAAATTTTCACGTTGGTCCTATCATATTTGAAGGAATAATGACCCTTTATTTTTTTAAAAAAAGGGCTAAATCCCTTGTGATGCGAACTACTTTGCACATGCATTCCTTGTGAGGTGAAGGGGTGCCTTACACAATTTTCACGTTGATTCTATCATCTTTGACGGAGTAACGGCCTATGATTTTCTGAAAAACGCGTTCGAAAACATTGTGAAGGGAACTACTTCCACATTTCTTCACCGATTGAGCTGAAACTTTGCACATGCATTCTTTGTGAGGTTAAGGGGTGCCTATCACAATTTTCACGTTGATCCTATCATCTGGGGTTTTCATTTCACAGACTTGTTCACCTTATACCCTATGTATATGTTTCATTCCCTTTGGTGTCTCTGATCGGAGGTGTTGGTTAATTGTATCGATTCCTGATCATTGCCTTCACTTTTTTTTATATTTTGAGTACTTACTGACAGGTGTAGTGGGCTTTTCTGTGGTGGTTGTGGTAGTAGGTGCAGGAGTTGTCGGCACTGTAATACAAATAAGAGATGGCGCATAATAAAACGGCCCTAAACACTTTGTGACAAATGTTTTTCATAATATACACACAATACGAGTATAACATATCCACGCGACATGGTGCCTTTTCACATGTCCAAAATGGCTACTTTTCTAATGAATATTTATGATATTTTTTCTTATATACACTCCTAGCATAGGCTTTAGGTACTGGTTAGAACCGCCATTTTGAGGCGGTTCCAACAATTACCCATAATCTGAAACATAGGCCAGAAAAAGTATCCCCGTATATCATCATAGTGCAGATAATGTTTTCTGGTTCTTTGGGATCATTGGGTTCCTTTAGAATCATTCTGAAAATTGAGTTCTGCTTAAGCCGATGCTAGAAGACCAGTGTTGCACTATTCAGTACTGGTCATTAACAGACTTAATAAAACCGAGTATGTTATATTCGTGTATTTTGTGTATTCTTTGCTTTCAGGGGATCTAGCTGTTCAGAACATATTTGGGTGCTTGTTAGAACCGCCTCATTGACAACCTACTTTTTGGAGCAGAAATAAGAAATATAATGTATACCCCGCCCAGTAAAACAAGTTTTCTATATTTAAATTGGAGTTTAATGGGGTGTTCATTTCACGGACTAGTTCACCCGATACCCTACCCCCCAATGTCTACACTTCTTGTCCACAAACAACAAAGGATTTGGCGAGACTGAGCATATGCACATGCTCATAATGAAATCATACCTATATAGTTTTGACCCCCTTGAACCCCATTTTATATAGTAAAAGTGGGGTTTACAGGGGTAAACCTTATTTTCTTTATTTCTGCGCTAAAATTATGGATACTGAGGCGGTTCTATCGATTACCCAGAATCTATAGTTTGAGCAGAAAAAAGAAAATATCACAATTTTATGCCCCAGTAGGAGGGCATATAGTTTTTGCACTGTCCGTTTGTTCGTATGTGGGTTTATAAGTCCGCACTTTTTTATGCGAACTTCTTCCACATTTCTTCAATGACTGAAACTTTGTACATGCATTCCTTGTGAGGTGAAGACATGCCTCACAAAATTTTCACTTTGGTCCTATCATATTCGAAGGAATTATGACCCTTTATTTTCTAAAAAAATGTGCTAAAACCCTTGTGATGCGAACTCCTTCAACATTTCTCCACTGATGCAGCTAAAACTTTGCACATGCATTTCTTGTGAGGCGAAGGGGTGACTAAACAATTTTACGTTGATCCTATCATCTGTGACGGAGTAATGGCCTTTGATTTTCTGAAAACACGCATTCTCAATAAGCGGATGCATTCGTGTCGCTGCTTATTTTTTCACATATACATATTTTAGGTAGATCTAGTTAATGCCTACAAATAAATAATTATATGGCCTAAGTTATTACAGTTTGAAGTTCTGCACAAATGTGAATACCATGAAAACAAACGTTCTTAAAGAACAATTTTGACGCGTTCGTTACTGTCGCCGATTACGATTCTTAAGCTCCAGCTAGTTTGCTGTAAAGACACTCAGATATACGCTGTACTTCTTTCCATATTATGAAATGGAAGTGTAAAACAAGTAAAATATCACAAAACTTTTGTCTACTTGAAAAGTAGAAGTAAAACAAAGATCAGGAATTGATACAATTAACTTACTCCATCCATAAAAGACACCAAAGGGAAAGAAATACAAACATTAAGCGACCAGACCATAATGGAAACCTAAACAATGGAAGGCCATATGGACAGTTACTTTCCCACAAAATGGCCATATGGCCATCCAAAATTAAAAGACACAAGTGATACACACAGTAAGTAACAAACAACAACATAAATAAATCGCCACAGAAGAGCCGCCTTGGAACGGTCAGTGGAAGATTTCCACTGGGGGGTGGGGGGGGGGTGGGGCTTAAATCGATTTTACGTGGCCACAATCCTCGCCCTTACTTCCGTCGCGATTTAGACAAATAATTTGTTCAGTCCGCATGAAGGCCTCCTAACTCATCAGTGCAACATCTCCGTGAACACAGAAATCAAAGAACCACAGAGGTGAGACAACGGTGAGGACTCGACAGCAAGAAACCACTGAAATGCTGGAGCAAAAGAAAACCAACAGTTAGACTCCGATGAGCCCGACCAGAGACAGAGCATCAGGCACCAACCAACATTATCTCTTTAATTTTCAATAAGCCTTTACGTTGGAGCCGTCATAGAATCTGAGGCCTGACCCACCGGCGTGCAATTAAAGAGGGAAGCAAAGTTGCAAACGGTGATAACACAACGATCCGTTTTCTTGAAAAAGAAAACTCGCTCATTTTAGAAACATATTCGTTACCAGACATATAGAAGACAATATAATTTCGAATACTGGAGATACTAATTGATAAAAAAACATATTTACATGCCGATGACAATGTTTTGACTTTAATATATAGGTTTAAAGGTTGTTGAATAACTATCCAGACATAATGAATGTTAACCAACCAAGCAGTGGACGAATTAACTTGTTATAGATATGTTCGTTACCACTAATAAACCTATTATGAGCACATTGATGGTTTTTCAGTGTGTCTTATCTATTTGATACACGGTGTAGGTGTGGGGTGAACAAAGGTATATTTTTTGGATACGTATGCGTAGTGAATATCGATAATTTCCAACAAAATGTAAGATTCCGTTACTGACGTGTACGTTACCAACATTTGAAAAGTAGAAGTAAAACAAAGATCAGGAATTGATACAATTAACTTACTCCACCCATAAAAGACACCAAAGGGAAAGAAATACAAACATTAAGCGACCAGACCATAATGGAAACCTAAACAAAGGAAGGCCATAAGGACAGTTACTTTCCCACAAAATGGCCATATGGTCATCCGAAACTAAAATACACAAGTGATACACACAGTAAGTAACAAACAACAACATAAAATAAATCGCCACAGAAGAGCCGCCTTGGAACGGTCAGTGGAAGATTTCCACTGGGGGGCTTAAATCGATTTTACGTGGCCACAATCCTCGCCCTTACTTCCGTCGCGATTTAGACAAATAATTTGTTCAGTCCGCATGAAGGCCTCCTAACTCATCAGTGCAACATCTCCGTGAACACAAAAATCAAAGAACCACAGAGGTGAGACAACGGTGAGGACTCGACAGCAAGAAACCACTGAAATGCTGGAGCAAAAGAAAACCAACAGTTAGACTCCGATGAGCCCGACCAGAGACAGAGCATCAGGCACCAACCAACATTACCTTGAATTAGATCTCTCTAATTCTCAATAAGCCTTTACGTTGGAGCCGTCATAGAATCTGAGGCCTGACCCACCGGCGTGCAATTAAAGAGGGAAGCAAAGTTGCCAACCGTGATTGGGTTAACTACCATGCATGCAGTCTGTCGTATAATATCCATGTTGTACCCAATCTTTTTATATCGAAGAATGATTTTACGAAATTGGGTACTGAAGTCATTGCGGTTATATATTTTTCTGAATTTAAATACTAAGTCACCATAAAATTCGGGTTCCGATAGACCTTGTTGCAGAAGAGATTTAAGTCCAATATTGAATTTTGAAATTAAATCAGAATGGCGTCTATAAAATTTTGAAAAGGCTTTGCGTAGTTTATGGTACCGATAACCCTGATTAAGGAGTTTAGCCGTTAATAATTTATTACGAGTGTTGAAGTCAGTTACATGACTACACACTCTAGCAAATCGAATTAATTGCGAAATATAAACGCCATAGGATGGCGCACGAGGAACATCACCATCCAAAAAAGGAAAATTTACAATCTCAAAATCAAAGTCATCGCGTTTATCATAAATTTTGCACGAAACAAATCCATCTACAATAGATAGATGTAAATCCAAAAACGGGGCCTCGGTATCAGAAGAATTTGCTTTATTTAACTGAAGTTCTAGGGGGTAAATCTGACTGATCAAACCATCAAAATAGGTATTATCAATATTTAATAAATCATCTAAATATCTAGAAGTAGAGCTAAAAGCTTCAATAATTTCAGATTGGTTATCAATGGAAAGCGACAAAATGAAGTCTCTTTCATAACAATACAAGAACAGATCAGCCACAAGAGGTGCGCAATTAGTACCCATCGGAATACCCACAATTTGTCTAAATAACTTAGTACCGAATCTAATATAAATATTGTCAAGTAGAAAGGTGAGGGCATCACACACTTTCTGACATGACCAAAGTGTATAATTCTTATGCTCTTTAGAAGTGAAAAATGCATTTCTGACATTACATGCAAGATAGAGAGAATCTTCTCTGTGAAAAGCCCATTCAATTAAATCATTAAGCTTTTCTTTTATAAGATTATGAGGAAGTGTAGTGTAAAGAGTGGAAAAATCGTAGGTAGACAGACTAGAAGCACGAAACTGTCTAGATTTCAATTTATTTAAAACATCATTCGAATTTTTTATAGACCAAAACAGATTTCTTCCTGATCTTTCAAAGACTTTATCACAATATTTAATTACATGCGTTTTAATAGCAGTAAGACAGGAAGTTAATAATTTAGAAAGTTCAGTGGTAGTGCAAGAGCTAGAATTTGCAATAAACCGTGCTTTGTAAGGTTTTTTATGAAGTTTTGGTAACCAGTATAGCGTAGGAAGCTTGTCTTGGCCTTCGTTAACACACACAGCAAACTTGGTGGCTGAAAGACAAACATGTTTATCTACTATAGCTCTCTCTTCAGCTAAAGGCTGAAGTTCATAGGCCTTAGTACCACCAAGCTCCTGCTTAAGCGTGTTAACATAGTGGAGCCGTCACACAACGACGACGTTGTTAGCGGCCTTGTCTGCAGGGGCCAAAACAAACTTCTTATGAAATTCTTGAATACCTAGTTTAAGATGACGTAAAGACGTCTTGGGCTTAGGAGGTAATAAGTTAGTATTTTGAGAATAGAAAGAAATGCGTTTATTCACTAGTTTTAAAATGCTAAGTTTCCAGTCCTTAAGGGCTTTATGCTCAACATACTCTCGCTTACACCATCGATTACCGAATTCATTCAATGAAGCAGCGATTTCATCTCTACATTTACTGAAATCAATTTTTGAAGGAAACCGATATTTCGGTCCTTTAGAAATTATATTCCTTATCCTTGAATCAGGAATAATTTTCAAATTGCCAGTAATTACATGACAAGCAGCAGAATAGCAATACTTTGAGTTTTTACAATCACATGAATCAGGAGTATTAGTATCAATATCAAGATCTGAAACAAGTTTATTGAAATTAAATAATGCAAGATAGGTCTGTTAATAGGGTTTTGTTGTCACATAATTTTATGACGTAACTAAGATAGGTGGTGTCACTAACCATGCTACAAAAGATGGAGGATTATGGTGAGGTCAATTTCGTTTGATGAAAACCATGATCCGTCCAAGAAATACAGGTGTAGTTGCTAGATTTCCATTGCATATATTTTTAACATGGTTTTCGGAAAGGTATCATGTATACTCCAGCAACAACATTAATAATTCACACGGTAAATGTGTTTACCTTGTCATATGTATGCTAACAGTTTTACAATGCTTACACAGTTAAGAAATGTTCTTTACCAAAAGGTAACGAACACGTCAACATGACGATGCTCTTTTGTTCATTCAAATTCTGTCTATTAATTAATAAAGTCATAGTAAACTCAAAACAATAGTGTTTAAAACTACCATAAGTACCTGTTAAATATTCATCAATTGCAATTTGTTAAAACAATGATATCGAATTGACACGTTATAATGACATGGTATCTGAACAAACTGCTTGTTTATCCCATTCAAATATAACGCACATAATTTTTCAATATTCAAACACCTGCATGTCTTTATACTTGACATCCTTCAACCTCAAATATTTGCCATCATGAATTGTATTAAACTGAATGTATATCGTATCAAGCATCATAAGTATGCGGTAACGTACATGTCAAGTCAAGGTAACGAACTTTTTAAATTATTTGTCACATATACAGTTGAACTTAGATAATCCGACCACCTTTGGGACCATGAACATTTATTTGAAATAGAAGTCTACTGAGGTTTAATCATAGTTTCAGGTCATGAAGCGTAATGGGGATCACTATAATATCTTTACAATCTACTATAAAATAAAGGTATGTTGTGTGTGCTCAGAAAAAATCGCCTCGTTGAAGTGATGCGATTCTAATGAGTACACACAGCATACCTTTTACCGAACAAATCGAGAAAATCTCCCTTAAATATCCAAATATATGGATGTCTGGAGGGAATTGAAAGATTCTCAAGGGACAAGTTCAAATTAGCCATGGTAAACGATCTAGTAAAAGTGACCAGTGGGTCACGTATGCCCCCCACCAGCGCCACCCTCTGAAATATCTTTCTAGCTTGTATGCAAAATGAATGAAGAAGTCAAGAAGTTATAAGAATCTATAAATGTGCTTGTAAAAGCTAAACCAAACATACAAATTTCAAAATGGACCAAGGGAGTGAGGGCATCAAAGTTACTGAAGGGATGGGGGTGGGGGCATCAATCTTACTGAAACAGCAGGGTGGAGAATGCACCCATGAAATCTTAGGACTGGAATGCAACATCGATGCAAGTAGCAACTGAATTTTTCATAGAGTACACAACATACATGCATCTATAAATTTTATCACAGAACTTTAACCAAATGTAAAATTTCCCAAGTCTGTGACCTTGAGGTCAAGGTCTCGGTCACCGTGGGTGGGGGAAGGAACATATATAACGAAATCATTGGACTGGTATGCAACATTGATGCAAGTATCAAATGAATTTGTCTTAGAGTTACATACAGGCATCTATAATCTTTGTAATAAAACTTTAACCGAATATAAAATTTCTAAGTATGTGACCTTGATCTCAAGGTCACTTTTGGGGTTGGGATGGGGAGGGGTGGGTTTTGGACATATATCAATGAAATCTTTAGACTAGTATGTAACTTCAGTGTAAGTATCAACTCAAACTATCCAATGGTTCAGAAGATTTAATCTCTTAGAAACTTTGACGCAAGACTTTAACCAAAATGTTAACGGACGGACAAACGGACGGACGAACGGCAGTACGAAAACATTATACCCCATAGCATACATCGTATACCGGGGTTGAAAATATCCACACAGGTCTGACAACATTTGAGTTGATAGCAACGACAAACTGTGTAAAGTTTCTGCTCCTATCAAAAGGATGTTGTTTATTGATATTAAGTACATTTATCATGTCGAAGCACTTTTTTCTCACCGCAGATGACATACTTATTCCTTTGAAATGTTCGTTACCTAAACTATGAAGTTATCTGTACCAGCTTGAAATTTATGGTAATTTTCTGCATGTACCCTCTTGAATACATCCTCTCATACCGCCTGACATAATTAAGTAGCAAATGGTCAATTGTAGTCACACAAGACATAAAGGTTAAATGAATGGATATCAGTAACGGACATTTCACATTTACTATTTCTGTCTTGGGAGAAATTAAGACAAGATTTGTTTCAAAAATAACTGTTGACATGTGAGCATTACTGTCGAAGCACATTATTGACAGGCTCAGAGATGTAACAGTGAAGTTAGAATAGTATGCAGTACAAGCACTGGCTAATTTTCAAACTTTTGATATTGAGTTTCAGTCATATACAGATTTATTACAATTAAAAATCAAAAATGAGTTCCTTTAAGAGCAATGAAAATATTCATAAGAAAGAAGATGGGTCATACTACGTAGTTTCGGCTAATAAAGCCTCACCAGTGACCCTGTAATGATCCGACAACGAAAGCTAGAGGAAGCATACTGCAATTTTGCGAATTTCGAATAGGCAGTCGATTCAAAGACTGATATAAATCAAAATGAGGTCCAAATAATTAAAAACCTGTCTAGAAATTGAGTCTAAACTATTAATTTATTTCTGATTTCTCAGAATATTCACGCTGATCTCAAAGGACCAAAAGTAAAATATAAACTGCACTATGGTTGATGTACGGGGAGACGTTTTACGGCCGCCACACGGCACAACACCAGCTGCAGTGACGCAAATAAAAATCAAAAATGAGTTCCTTTAAGAGCAATGAAAATATTCATAAGAAAGAAGATGGGTCATACTACGTAGTTTCGGCTAATAAAGCCTCATCAGTGACCCTGTAATGATCCGACAACGAAAGCTAGAGGAAACATGCGTGTTCAGGAAACGTCGATTTAAAGAGTAAAATGTATTTAGATATTTTTATAACAATTTTTATGACAAGAAATGCAGTTTTCATGAACTGATTTGTGTACATCTTTTCATGTTCGCATATGCAGTTACAGGGAAATGTTCGTTACCATTTACCTGTTGTAAGGAAATAGCAGCTTCACTTTAATTAGTGTATTTATGCTGATCAGTGCATACTTTTCCGTAAAAGGAATAACTAAACAACCATAATACATTGCATTTTTTCCTTAATGAAATACATTAACACGTGTAGCCAGGAAATGGAAACAACAATAAAAGAGAATATAGAAAAGTTAAACTTTATCAAAGACAAGTAGAGATTTAAGTTACTTTTGTAAGCTTTGAAAATTAATAATAGTCATTTTTTCTTACTTTTTTAACAAGCTACACATCTCCTCTGTCGCTCATGATAATATTTATACCTCCAATCTGATAATCATGTGCTGTAGTACAGATAAAATAGAGTATCTGCATATGATAACGGACGTTTCCATGATTTGTAAAATGTATATTGGTGGCATATTTTGATTATCCAGTTTGAAATAACGAGCTCCTTGATGTTCAAACCAAGTTAGATTCAGAAAGTTAAATGGTCATAGTTTTGGATTTTACTGTCCATTAAAGTTTTCAGAGTTTCCAATACTGATGTCGTTATCTTATGTATAATGCACCCGCTCATTGAGAATGCGTGAAAAACGCGTTCGAAAACCTTTTGACTCGAACTACTTCCACATTTCTTCACCGCTTGAGCTGAAACTTTGCACGAGCATTCTTTGTGAGGTAAAGGGGTGCCTTACACAATTTCACGTTAATCCTATCATCTGAGGTGTTCATTTCACGGACTGGTTTACCTGATACCCTATGTTTATGTCTAATTCCCTTTGGTGTCTCTGATGGGAGCTGTTCGTTAATTGTATCGATTCCTGATCATTGCCTTCACTTTTTTTTTATAGTTTGAGTACTTACTGACAGGTGTAGTGGGCTTTTCTGTGGTGGTTGTGGTAGTAGGTGCAGGAGTTGTCGGCACTGTAATACAATTAAGAGATGACGCATAATAAAATGGCCCTAAACACTTTGTGACAAATGTTTTTCATAATATACACAAAATACGAGTATAACATATCCACGCAACATGGTGCCTTTTTACATGTCCAAAATGGCTACTTTTCTGTTGAAAATCAATAAGGTTTTTTTTTTTTTTTTTTTTTTTTTTTTTGAAAGTTGATTTACAAAATCAAGTTTCTACGTCATTACATTTCTACTTCCGGTACTGGACCGCGCTACTCCACTTCCGCTGTTTGTTCGCTGCATAAAATAGTCCAAAGAAACTCTTAAAAACTTATTTTGCAGGTACGGAACGTGTTTCAAAATATTTCATTTTTCGAGACTTTACACGGTTTGAATATAAATTGGCTCAAAAAGACATATTCTGAACAGAAAACAATACTCGAGGACTATTTTCCTACGCGCGCGCTTTCCGGTGATATTTATGTTTACTATTTCAACCCTGAGTTTCTGACAGGACTCTTCTCGCTTTAAATATATTCTTATAGAAAGGGATTTCTGATTAGTTAACTCTCATGATGACAATTAAACAGTGAACATGTAGATTCTGGCGAGACGTGCTAGCTACGTACCGTAGGATCTACAAGGTTTACATAGATACAGTGTATTTCTACCTCGGCGTCTGCACCGGTCTACAGGGTTAAAAGGGTTAGCTCGCTGCTCTGTGATTATCAGTAACCAACTAAACAACCCATAACTGACCGACATCAAACGCAGTTTTTCACCTGCTTTCGAGAGCTCTAATTACAAAATAATTTTGAAAGCTGTGAGTTTTAAATCAAGTTCCGTACTTTTAACAAATAGTGAAGACACCGATCAGACGCTACATTCTGTGGCCTCTTATCTCTCTTAACTGTTTCCGAATTTCCCGGTACTGAAACAATTGGCATTTATGGGTTAATGTTTTTATTTGGAATAAATGTATTTTAATTCGCCTTGGGTAGTCGAATTTCGCTAAACTCGGCGTCTGATCAGGGTTATTATGTCTAAATCAAATGGTTTAACCAAAAATGATCTTTTTTATTTTCGTCCAAGTTTTTCTCCTTTATATGCCCCGAGGCCCGAAGGAACATAGCTCCAAGCGGCTGCACAACGTATGTGCAACGTCGTATCAACCCAACGTTGATGCGACGTTGCTAAGACGTAATGTGCCCGCTAGGAGAACTTCTCTGTAAGATTATTAGCAGATTGGACCAGCACATAACGTACTGAGCTAATTTAGAAACCATGAAGAAATTAGCAGACAAGTTTATCTTCTTTTTTTTTTCTTCGTGCGGGTAGTTGGGTGGGGCACAGGTGATGTGTATCTTGTGTCACTGGGGAGTCCAGCTGATTCTCTCCTTGCAGCAGGTAACGGTAGATGGTGATTATATTTTCTGGTTCTTTTGGATCATTGGGTCCCTTAAGAATCATTCTGAAAATTGACTTCTGCTTAAACCGATGCTAGAGGACCAGTGTTGCACTATGCAGTACTGGTCTTGAACAGACTTAACAAAACCGAGTCTGTTATTTTCGTGTATTTCACGACCCGCAGTAAAAGCGACCGACTGAAGTCGGTTCATTTCTAAGATTGCCCTAAAATCACCGTGTCATTCTGTCATTCGGTCATTCTGTCAGTCTGTCAGTCTGTCTGTCCGTTCGTAACCCGTTTGTGAAAATTGGTGATAGTGACTTAACCGCTTGGAATATTTAAACAATTTTTGGCACACTGATAGATATCAATGACATCTAACAAATGAACTTGCGAAATATTACATTCCATTTAGTATAGCCTCGCCGAGGCGAAAAATGTGAAAATTTTCTATCTGCTTCTCCTCGGAAACCGTTGGGCCGATTGAAGTCAAATTTCATATGTAGCCTCTATGGGATAGGGGAAACCAAAATTTGCTCTTGTGGTCCAGGTCACATTACCAAAATGGCCGCCAAGCCATATATGGTCTGTCTGTGTGTCCGTCCATAACCCGTTTGTGAAAATTTGTGATAGTGACTTAACCGCTTGGAATATTTAAACAATTTTAGGGAATACCTATAGATATCAATGAGATATTTAAACTTTAGTATAGTGCTAAAATGGTGACCCTGGGTTGACCTTGACCTTCTTTGGGTCCGTCCGTAACCCGTTTGTGAAAATTGTTGATAGTGACTTAACCGCTTGGAATATTTAAACACTTTTTGGCATACTGATAGATATCAATGAGATCTAACCAATGAACTTGCGAAATATTACATTCCATTTAGTATAGCCTCGCCGTGGCGAAAAATGTGGAAATTTTCGAACTGCTTCTCCTCGGAAACCGTTGAGCCGATTGATATCAAATTTCATATGAAGCCTCTATGGGATGGGGGAAACCAAAATTTGCTCATGGGGTCCAGGTCACATGACCAAAATGGCCGCCAAGCTATATATGGTAAAACCCTTCAAAATAGTCTTCTCCAGAACCACTGGGCAGATTTCCACGAAAGTTGATAAATAACATCTGGGACGTAGGCCCATCAGAAATTGCTAAAATGGTGACCCTGGGTTGACCTTGACCTTCTTTATGCCTAGGTCAAACTTTGACACATATGCTTTTGTTGGAATATTTAACCAATTTTTGGCATACTGATAGAAATCAATGAGATCTAACCAATGAACTTGCAAAATATTACATTCCATTTAGTATAGCCTCACCGAGGCGAAAAATGTGAAAATTTTCGAACTGCTTTTCCTCGGAAACCGTTGGGCCGATTGAAGTCAAATTTCATTTGTACCCTTTATGGGATGGGGGAAACCAAAATGTGCTCTTGGGGTCCAGGTCACATGACCAAAATGGCCGCCAAGCCATACATGGTAAAAACCCTTCAAAAATAGTCTTCTCTAGAACCACTGGGCAGATTTCCATGAAACTTGATAAATAGCATCTGGGACGTAGGCCCATCATAAATTGCTAAAATGGTGACCCTAGGTTGACCTTGACCTTATTTGTGCCTATGTCAAACTTTGACACATATGCTTTTGTTGGAATATTTAAACAATTTTATGGCATACTGATAGATATCAATGAGATCTAATCAATGAACTTGCGAAATATTACATTCCATTTAGTACAGCCTCGCCGAGGCGAAAAATGTGAAAATTTTCGAACTGCTTCTCCTCGGAAACCGTTGGGCCGATTGAAGTCAAATTTCATATGGAGCCTCTGTGGGATAGGGGAAACCAAAATTTGCTCATGGGGTCCAGGTCACATGACCAGAATGGCTGCCAAGCCATATATGGTAAAAAACTTTTAAAAATAGTCTTCTCCAGAACCACTGCGCAGATTTCCACGAAAGTTGATAAATAGCATCTGGGACGTAGGCCCATCATAAATTGCTAAAATGGTGACCCTGGGTTGACCTTGACCTTCTTTGTGCCTCGGTCAATTTTTGACACATATGCTTTTGTATTGGAAAAGTGAGAATGCCTTTTAACCTGCAAACGATTCAGAATACAGTACTAAGGTTAAAGATATATTTTTGCTCCTTACGATAAGGCGCATTTATTGGGGGAACCGTTTTAGGTCCAGGTCACATGACCAAAATGGCCGCCGTACCCATATATGGTAACACTCATAAAGCTAAAAGCATCCGGCGGGTCGTGCACTTCAGATGAAGCACTGGTTTTGTGTATTCTTTGCTTTCAGGGGATCTAGCTATTCAGAACATATTTGGGTGCTTGTTAGAACCGCCTCATTGACAACCTATGTTTTGGGGCAGAAATAAGAAAAATAATGTATACTCCGCCCAATAAACTAAGCTTTCTATATATAAAGTGGGGTTTAATGGGGTGTTCTTTTCACGGACTTGTTCACCTCATACTCTACCCCCAATGTCTACACTTCTGGTCCACAAACAGCAATAATTTGGCGAGACTGAGCATATGCACATGCTCATAATGAAATCATACCTTTATAGTTTTGACCCCATTGAACCCCATTTTATATAGTAAAAGTGGGGTTTACAGGGGTAAACCTTATTTGTCTTATTTCTGCGCTAAAATTGTGGTACTGAGGCGGTTCTGTCGATTACCCACAATCTGTAGTTTGAGCAGAAATAAGAAAATATCAGTTTTTATGCCCCCGTAGGAGGGCATATAGTTTTTTCACTGTCCGTTTGTTTGTTTGTGAGTTTGTAGGTCCGCACTTTTTAGCTCACCGTCACGTAGTGACGAGGTGAGGTTTTGGAATTCCTTTTTTGTCCGTCGTCCGACGTGTGTCCGTACGTGCGTCCGTCCGTCCGTCCGTCCGTCCGTCCGTCCATGTTTGCGTAAACAATTTGTTCAAACGACATCTCCTCCTAAACCACTGATCGGATTTTGACCAAGCTTCACAGGAATGATCCTGGGGTGGTCCCCTTTCAAAGTTGTTCAAATGGTTCCGGTCCGTTGCACATCTAGGTCACAGGAGCCAAAAATAGATTTTTTTCACCGAAAATTTAAAACATCTTCTCTGAAACCACTAGGCCAAGGTCGTTTATATTTGGTATGAAGCTTCATCTAATGGACCCCTACCAAGATTTTCAAATCATAGTGCTGGGGCAAAAATTGCCCCGGCCCCGGGCCCCTTTGGTTTTACATAGGCTTATATAGGGAAAATCTTTAAAAACATTCTACTCTGAAACCGTAAGGCCCAGGACTTTGATATATGGTATGAAGCTTCATCTAATAAACCTCTTCCAAGACTGTTCAAATTTTAGCCCTTGGGCCTAAAATGTCCCCGCTCCGGGGCCCTTTGATTTTAGAAAGACTTATATAGGGAATATCTTTAAAAATCTTCTTCTGTGAAACCACAAGGCCTAGGTCTATGATATTTGGTATGAAGCTTCATGTAGTGAACCTCTGTCAAGATTGTTCAAATTTTAGGACCCCTATCAAGATTATTCAAATTATAGTGCTGGGGCCCAAAATGCCCCCGCCCTGGGGCCCTTTTGATTTACATAGGCTTATATAGGGATAATCTTTAAAAGTCTTCTTCTCTGAAACCGCAAGGCCCAGTACTTTGATATTTGGTATGAAGCTTCATCTAATGGACCTCTACCAAGGCTGTTCAAATTATAGCCCTGGGGCCAAAAATGCTCCCGCTCCTGGGCCCTTTGGTTTTACATGAACTAATATAGGAAAAATTTTAAAAATCTTCTCTTCTGAAACCACAAGGCCTAGGTCTTTGATATTTGGTATGAAGCTTCATGTAGTGAACCTCTGTCAAGATTGTTCAAATTATAGCCATGAGACCAAAAATGTCCCCGCTCCGGGGCCCCTTGGTTTTACATTAACTTTTATAGGGAAAATCTTAAAAAAATCTTCTTCTCTGAAACCGCATGACAGGGCTTTGATATATGGTATGAAGCTTCATCTAATAAACCTCTACCAAGATTTATCGATTTATATCCGCTGGTGCCAAAATGCCCACACCCCGGGGCCCTTTGGTTTTATTTAGACTAATATAGGGAAAATATTTAAAAATCTTCTTCTCTGAAACCACAAGGCCTTGGTCCTTGACATTCGGTAAGAAGCTTCATCTGGTCGACCTCTGTCAAGATTAATCAAATTATAGCCCTGAAACCAAAACATGCCCCCGCTGCGGGTCCCTTGGGTTTTACATAGACGTATATAGGGAAAATATTGAAAAATCTTCTTCTGTGAAACAACAATGCCTAGGGCTTTGGTATTTGGTGTGCAATTTCATCTAGTGGACCTCTATCAAGATTTTGCAAATTATAGCCCTGAGGCCAAGCATGTCGCCGCCCCGAAACCATTTGGTTTTACAAAGACTTATAAAGGGGAATCTTTAAAAATCTTCTTCTCTGAAACTGCAAGGCCCAGGTCTTATATATTTGGTATGGAGCTTCATCTAGTGGACCTCTACCCAGATTGTTCAAATTATAGCCCTGGGGTTACAAATGCCCCAACCCTGTGGCCCTTTGGTTTTACATAGACGTATTTAGCCCCGGGGCCATTTGGTTTTGCATAGGCTTATGTAGAGAATATCTTTTAAAAAAATCTTCTTCTCTTAAACCGCAAGGCCCAGGTCTTTGATATTTGGTATGAAGCTTCATCTAGTGGACCTTTGCCAAGATTGTTCAAATTGCCTTTGTTGATATTTTGTATAAAGCTTCAGCGTTTTAGACCTTCCCCAACATTATGCATATTATAGCTCTGGGGCCAATAATGGCCCTCCCCGGGGCCCGTTTGTTACTCTATGGATCAGGTGAGCGATCCAGGGCCATTATGGCCCTCTTGTTTTGTGATGCGAACTACTTCCTCATTTCTCCAACGAATGAGCTGAAACTTTGCACATGCATTCCTTGTGAGGTGAAGAGATGCATAACACAATTTTCACGTTGGTCCTATCATTTTCGAAAGAAATATGGCCCTTTTATTTTCTACAAAATGTGCTAAAAACCTTGTTATGCGAACTACTTCAACAGTTCTTCACTGATTCACCTGAAACATTGCACATGCATTTCTTGTGAGGTGAAGGGGTGCCTAACACAATTTTCACGTTGATCTTATCATCTGTGACGGAGTAACGGTCCTTGATTTTCTGAAAAAAAACGCGTTCTTTAACTTGTGACAGGAACTTCTTCCTCATTTCTTCGACAATTTTGTTAAATTTTTGCATATCCATTTGCAATGCTATAAAGCTGTGCCTAACACAAAATTCATTGCGTCGAATGAAGCGTTTTGGTGTTATAGCCCGTTATTTTCTCAAAAAAATGCGCTAAAAATTTTGTGACGCAAACTACCTCCGCATTTCTGCACCGGATGAGCTGAAACTTTGCACATGCATTCCTTGTGAGGTGAAGGGGTGCCTTACACAATTTCCAATCATCTGTGACGGAGTTACTGCCCTTGAGTTTCTTAAAAACGCGTTCGAAAACCTTGTGACGCGAACTACCTCCACATTTCTTCACCGTTTGATCTGAAACTTTGCACATGCAAAACTTCTGAGGTAAATTTTCACGTTGATACTATCATCTGCGAAGGAGTTACGGCCCTTTATTTTCTGAAAAACGCGTTCTTAAACCTAGCGACGCGAACAACTTCCACATTTCTCCGACAATTTTGTTCAATTTTTGCATATGCATTTACAATAATATGAAGATGTGCCTAACACAAACTTCATTCTGCTCGAATGAAGTGTTTTGGAGGAATGGTCCTTGATTTTCTCAAAAATGCGGTAAAAAATCTTGTGACGCAAACTACCTCCACATTTCTTCACCGGTTGAGCTGAAACATTGCACATGCATTCCTTGTGAGGTGAAGGGGTAGCTAACACAATTTCAAGTTCATCCTATCACCTGCAACGAAGTAACGGCCCTTGATTTTCTGACGCGTTCGAAAACCTTGTGACGCGAACTACTTCCACATTTCTTCACAGATTGAGCGCAAACTTTACACATGCATTCCTTGTGAGGTAATGTGGTGCCTAACACAATTTTCACGTTGATGCTAACATCTGCGAAGGAGTTACGACCCTTTGTTTTCTGAAAAAAAACGAGTTCTTTTTGTTAAATTTTTATGACCTTGTAGGAGGGCATATAGTTTCTGCACTGTCCGTTTGTTTGTGGGTGTGTTTGTGGGTTTGTGGGTTAGTCCGCATATTTTTCCTCAAATTGGCTCCCACGGGGGCATTGCTAACTTACAGGTACAGCTCTTTTTCATCTTAAAATTTTCAGGTGTTTTTTTTTCGGTCGTAAATTTTGCAATGCATTTGTATAGGCGTACTTTAGTAATGTTGCATGAGCTCCGTCATATTCTATTATAAAGCAGGCATTTGAAACGCGAAAGACATTTACAATTTACCTCGATCACTCGCATTTTATCCCTTTTCCTCGACTAGTTAAATAAATTCAATAATACATGAATACTCATGAAAGATCCTCTTTTTCTTCTATTTTTTTTTCAGTACATCTAGTAGAAGCATTATGTAAGATTTGATGGTTGTAGGCCTTCTATTTGAGGAGATTTGGAACTTCGACGTAAAATGTGTCAAAGTCTTTGAGTGTGTGCATCGCTTATATTATTTTGTTTTGGATAGCCAATTGGCCATTTTGTGGGAAGGTAACTGTTCTTTTGGCTTTCCGCTATTTCTATTTGGGTCTAGTTGTTGCATGTCTTTGCTTCTTTCCCTTTGGTGTCTCTAATGGGAGCTGTTGGTTAACTGTATCGATTCCTGAGCATTGCCTTCTCTTCATTTTTTATAGGTTCAGTACTTACAGCCTGGTGTAGTAGGCTTTTCTGTGGTGGTTGTGGTAGCTGGTGGAGGGTTCCGATAGACCTTGTTGCAGAAGAGATTTAAGCCCAATATTGAATTTTGAAATTAAATCAGAATGACATATATAATTTTATAAAATTTTGAAAAGACTTTGCGTAGTTTATGGTACCGATAACCCTAATTAAGAAGTTTAGCCGTTAACAATTTATCACGAGTGTTGAAGCCCCCAAGTAGAATTCGTTTCGGCTGACCGTTCCAAGGCGGTTCTTCTATCGTGGTTTAGTTTTGTTATGTTTTATCTTTGTATGTTTGTGTCGCTTATATTTTTTTTTATTTTGGATAGCCTATTGGCCATTTTGTGGGACTGTAACTGTCCTTTTGGCGTTCCGCTATTGATGTTTCCATTAGGGTCTGTTGTTTCATGTTTGTGTTTCGTTCCCTTTGGTGTCTCTGGTTGGAGCTGTGGGTTGATTGTATCGATTCCTCATCATTGCCTCCACTCTATTTTGAAGTCAGTTACATGACTATACACTCTGTAAAATCGAATTAATTGCAAAATATAAGCGCCATAGGATGGCGCACGAGGAACATCACCATGAAAAATTACAATCTCAACATCAAAATCATCGCGTTTATCATAAATTATGCAAAAAACAAACCCATCTACATAAGATACGTGTAAATCCAAAAAAGGGGCCATGGTATCAGAAGAATTTGCTTTATTTAACTGAGGTTCTGGGGTGGCGGGGTGATGGGGGGGGGGGAAATTGACTGATCAACCCATCGAGATAGGTATTAAATATTTAATAAATCACCCAAATATCTTGAAGTTGAGCTAAAAGCTTCAATGATTTCAGACTGGATTTCGGCAGAAAGGTACATCATGAGGTCTCTCTCATAACAAAACAAAAACAGATCAGCCACAAGTGGTGCGCAATTAGTACCCATCGGAATACCCACAACTTGTCTAAATAACTTAGTACCAAATCTTATGTAAATATTGTCAAGAAGAAAGATGAGAGCGTCACATACCTTCTGACATGACCATAAAGTATAGTTTTTATGCTCTTCAGAAGTGAAAGACGCATTAAATTTCTTACATTACTTGCAAGATAGAGGGAGTCTTCCCTATATGCATTCAGTTAAATCATTAAGTTATTCTTTTATAAGATTATGAGGAAGTGTAGTGTAAAGGTGGAAAAACCATAAGTACACAGACTTGAAGCACGAAAAAGCCTGGATTTCAATTTATTTAAAATTCTTTCCACTGACCGTTCCAAGGCGGTTCTTCTATGTTGTTGTTTGTTACTAATCACTGTGTGTATCACTTGTGTCTTTTATATTTTGGATGGCCATTTGGCCCTTTTGTGGGAAAGTAACTGTCCTTATGGCCATCCTTTGTTCAGATTTCCATTATGGTCTGGTCGCTTCATGTTTGTGTTTCTTTCCCTTTGTTGTCTTTGGTCGGGCCCATCGGAGTCTAACTGTTGGTTTTCTTTTGCTCTGGCATTTCAGTGGTTTCTTCTGTCGAGTCCTCACCGTTGTCTCACCTCTGTGGTTCTTTGATTATTTGTGTTCACGGAGATGTTGCACTGATGAGTTAGGAGGCCTTCATGCGGACTGAACAAATTATTTGTCTAAATCGCGACGGAAGTAAGGGCGAGGATTGTGGCCACGTAAAATCGATTTAAGCCCCCCAGTGGAAATCTTTCCACTGACCGTTCCAAGGCGGTTCTTCTGTGGCGATTTATTTATGTTGTTGTTTGTTACTTACTGTGTGTATCACTTGTGTCTTTTAATTTTGGATGGCCATATGGCCATTTTGTGGGAAAGTAACTGTCCTTATGTCCTTCCTTTGTTTAGGTTTCCATTATGGTCTGGTCGCTTAATGTTTGTGTTTCTTTCCATTTGGTGTCTTTGATTGGTGGAGTAAGTTAATTGTATCGATTCCTGATCTTTGTTTTTCTTCTGATTTGATGGGTGGAGTAAGTTAATTGTATCGATTCCTGATCTTTGTTTTACTTCTACTTTTCATAAGAATTTTTAATAGACAGAAACAGATTTCTACCTGATCTTTCAAATACTTTGTCGCAATATTTTATCACATGCTTTTTGATGGCAGTCAAACATGAAGTTAATAATTTGGAGGGTTCAGTGGCGGTACAAGAGCTCGAATTTGCAATAAACCGTGTTTTGTATGGTCTTTTATGAAGTTTAGGTAACCAATATAACGTAGGAAAATAAAAATCAAAAATGAGTTCCTTTAAGAGCAATGAAAACATTCATAAGAAAGAAGATGGGCCATACTACGTAGTTTCGGCTAATAAAGCCTCATCAGTGACCCTGTAATGATCCGACAAAGAAAGCCAGAGGAAACATACTGCAATTTTGCGAATTTTGAAATAGGCAGTCGATTCAAAGACTGATATAAATCAAAATGGGGTCCAAATAATTGAAAACCTGTCTAGAATGAGTCTAAACCAATAATTTATTTCAGATTTCTCAGAATATTCACGATGATCTCAAAGACCCAAAAGTAAAATATAAACTGTACTATTGTTGATGTACGGGGAGACGTTTTACGGCTTGTTTTGGCCTTCTGTAACACAGACAGCAAACTTTGTGGCTGAATGACAAATATGGTAATTAACTAAATATGTTCTATAAAAGGGTTATCCTTTGGAAGTAAGGAATGCACTGCAGAAGTGAAAAATATGGAGTGTACATGTTTTCTGGGCCAGGAATCAATGATCCAAAAGGACAAGACAACACAACCCACACTACGACGTAGGGCAGGGAGACGCTTTACCGCCGCCACACATTCCCACACACCAGTTGTAGTGATGTCAAACATGCTCCACAAAAGGGCCAACCTCCGGAAGCAAGGAATGCACCGCAGAAGTGAAAAATACGGAGTGTACATGCCCTCCGGGCAAGACCAGCCAGTTTCGGCCAACCAGGCCCCATCAGCGACCCTCAGATATTTTCAAAATTCCACAATGGAACCAATGATCCCAAAGTACAAGAAAATATAATCTACACCATGATGTTCATAGGCCTTAGTACCACCAAGTACGGGCCTCCGTGGCCTAATGGATAAGAGCGCTGACTCTTAGTCATTAGGTCTCTCACCGCCGTGGGTTCGAGCCTCGCTCGGGTCACGTGTGAGACGCCAAGTTCTGCAACGGAAGGTCAGGTGGTTTTTCTCCGGGTACTCCGGTTTTCGCCCACCTATGATTAACGATCGGCTCGATATGAGTGAAATAATCTTGAAAGGGCCGTAAAACCCAAACCAAAAAAAAAAAAAAAGTACCACCAAGTTCTTGCTGAAGAGTGTTAACAAAGTGAAGCCGTCAAACAACGACCACATTGTTAGCGGCCTTATCAGCTGGAGCCAAAATAAACTTTCTATGAATTTCTTGAATACCAAGTTTAAGGTGACTTACAGACGTCTTAGCTTTAGGAGGTTATAAGTACGTATTTTGCGAATAAAAAGAAGTGCGTTTGTTCACTAATTTCAGAATGCTAAGTTTCCATTTTTTCAGAGCTTTATGGTAACATACTCACGTTTACACCATCAATCACCAAATTCATTCAAGGCAGCAGCGATTCCATCTCTACATTAATTGGAATCAATTCTAGAAGAAATTCGATACTTAGGTCCTTTACAACTTACATTATGTATCCTAGAATCAGGAATAATTTTTAATTTGCCATTAATAATATGACCAGCAGGAGGATAACAATACACTGAATTTTTACAATCACATGTATCAGGAGTGTTAGTGTCAATATCAAGATCAAAAACATTTTTTTTTATATTAAAAAGGATAGATCAGACAGATTTATTGTATTTATAGCAAATTATGGGTGTTTCAGTATTTTGAAAATAAGCAGGAATGGATGAAGTAATCGAACTGAAGATACTAGGTAAATTTATAAAATCACAACCCTTAGTAATGAAGGATATTTTGATGTAATGCCGTTTGTGTTTAATTTCCAAATCGATGAAAAGACGAAGAGCATGCTGAGTATAACCTATAGTCAAAAGCGCAGCGTCGTATAACTGATTAGAACTATCGTAGAATTTATTCGCCTCGGTATCCAGAATCCGTAGTACAGAAATGGGTAATGAACTTAGAAAGGCAAGCAGTGAGTGGCGTCCATGATTCAATAATATTATGGACAGTGACTTCAGTCTGGTATTGTTTCTTTTAAAAGCACGTAATTTACGTTTATAATTACCATTTTTTCTGTTGCCGTGCGACCTAGTTTTATGCTTTCGACAGTCCAGAAGCGAAAAAATATCAAAATAGAAGTTGGGGTAATGATCAGGAATCGATACAATTAATCCACAGCTCCCATCATAGATACCAAAGGGAAAGAAACACAAACATGAAGCAACAGACCAAACACCCAAAGACAAACCATAACAAAAATAAACCACGACAGAAGAACCGCCTTGGAACGGTCAGCGGAAACGAATTCCACTGGGGGGGGGGGGGGTGTTAAATCGAGTTTACGTGGCCACAATCCTCGCCCTTACTTCTGTCGCGATTTAGACAAAAAAAATTTCAGTCCGCATTAAGGCCTCCTAACTCATCAGTGCAACATCACCGTGAACACAAATAATCAAACAACCACAGAGATGAAACAACGGTGAGGACCTCTGAAATAGTGGAGCAAAAGAAAACAAACAGTTAGACTCATATTGGCCCGACCAGAGACAGAGCTTCAGGCACCAACCAACATTACCTTGAATTAGATCTCTGTAACTCCCAATAAGCCTTTACGCTGGAACCGTCATAGAATCTGAGGCCTGATCCACCGGCTTGCAATTATGGAGGGAAGCAAAGTTGTCAACGGTGATTGGGTTAACTACCATGCATGCAGTCTGTCGTATAACATTTATGTTGTACCCAGTCTTTTTATATCGAAGAATGATTTTACGAAATTGGGTGCTGAAGTCATTGCGGTTATATATTGTTCTAAATTTATATACTAAGTAGAAGTAAAACAAAGATCAGGAATAGATACAATTAACTTACTCTGCCCATCAAAGACACCAAAGGGAAGGAAACACAAACATGAAGCGACCAGACCATAACGGAAACCTAAACAAAGGAAGGCCATAAGGACAATTACTTTCCCGCAAAATGGCCAAATGGCCATCCAACATAAAAAGACACAAGTGATACACACAGTAAGTAACAAACAACAACATAAATTAACCGCCACAGAAGAACCGCCTTGGAACGGTCAGTGGAAAGAATTCCACTGGTGGGATTTAATCGATTTTACATGGCCATAATCCTCGCCCTTACCTCTGTCGCGGTATACACTAATTTTGTTTGGTCCGCATGAAGGCTTCCTAACTCATCAGTATAACATCTCCGAGAACATACAAATAAAAAAACTACAGAGATGAAACAAGGTTGAAGACTCGACAGCATACAATGGTATTGAGCAAAAGAAAACCATTAGTTAGACTCCGAGGGGCCCGACCAAAGACGGAGCATCAGGCGCCAACCAATATAAAGAATACAAAAATAAAATAAAATTCAATTTATGCTTTTACACTGGAACCGTCATATAATCTTAAGCCCGACCCACCGGTGTGCAATCAAAGAGGGAAGCAAAGTTGCCAACCGTGATTGGGTTAACCACCATGCATGCAGTCTGTTTTATAACATTTATGTTGTACCAAATCTTTATATATCGACGAACGATTAAACGAAATTGGGTACTAAAGTCATTACAGGCATGTATTTTTCTAAATTTATATACTAAGTCACCATAGATTTCGGGTTCCGATAGGCCATGTTGGAGAAGTGTTTTGAGTCCAACATTGAATTTTGAAACCAAATCAGAATGACGTCTATAAAACTTAGAAAAGGCTTTACGTAGTTTATGATACCGATACCCCTAATTAAGAAGTTTAGCGGTTTATTAACGAGTGTTGAAGTCGGATACATGACTAGGCACTCTAGCGAATCGAATTAACTGCGAAATATAAACCCCGTACGATGTTGCACCATGAAATTCGGGTTCCGATAGACCGTGTCGCAGAAGAGATTTAAGTCCAATATTTAATTTTTAAATTAAATCAGAATGACGTCTATAAAATTTTGAAAAGGCTTTGCGTAGTTTATGGTACTGATAACCTTGAATAAGACGTTTAGCCGTTAACAATTTATTACGAGTGTTCAAGTCAGTTACATGACTACACACTCTTGCAAATCGAATTAATTGCGAAATATAAACGCCATAGGATGGCGCACGAGGAAAATAACCATCCAAAAAAGGAAAATTTACAATCTCAAAATAAAAAACATCAAGTTTGTCATAAATGTTGCACGAAACAAACCATCTACAATAGATAGATGTAAATAAATAATAATAAAAAAAAAACGGGGCCTCGGTATCAGAAGAATTTGCTTTATTTAATTGAAGTTCTATGGGCTAAATATGATTGATCAAACCATCGAAATAGGTATTGTCAATATTTAATCAATCATTCAAATATCTGGAAGTGGAGCTAAAAGCGACAATGATTTCAGACTGGCTTTCAGCGGACAGGGACATCATGAAGTCTCTCTCATAACAAAACAAAATCAAATCAGCCACAAGTGGTGCGCAATAAGTACCGATCGGAAGACCCACAACTTGTCTAAATAACTTAGTACCAAATCTTACGTAAATATTGTCACGTAGAAAGGTGAAAGCTTCACACACTTTCTGACAGGTCCATAAAGTATAATTTTTAAGCTCTTCAGAAGTGAAAAAAAAACATTTCTTACATTACATGCAAGAAGGAGGGTGTCTTCCCTATGAGATATCCATTTAATCAAATCATAAAGTTTTTTCTTCTATAAGATTATGAGGACGTGCAGTGTAAATGGTGAAAAAATCATAAGTAGACAGACTGGACGCACGAAAACGCCTGGATTTCAATTTATTTAAAACATTAGAATTTTTTATAGACCAAAATAGATTTCTACCTGATCTTTCGAACACTGTTTCGCAATATTTTATCACATGTTTTGATGGCAGTCAAACATGAATTAATTATTGGGAGAGTTCAGTGGTGGTACAAGAGCTTGAATTTGCAATAAACCGTGCTTTGTATGGCCTTTTATGAAGTTTAGGTAACCAATATAACGTAGGAAGCTTTCTTGGCCTTCTGTAATACAGACAGCAAACTTGGTGGCTGAATGACAATTGTGATTATCATCTCAAGCTCTCTCTACAGCTAAATGCTTACGTTCATAGGCCTTAGTACCACGAGCATTTTTTTTACCGGCCCCGATAGCTCAGTTGGTAGAGTGTCCGCTCCGGGGAACGGGAGGTCACGGGTTCGATCCCGGGCCGAGACATACCAAAGTCGTTAAAAATGGTACTAGCTACTCCTCGCTTGGCACTCAGATTTACGGGGTAGAGCTACGACTGGTCGACCCAGTGTCAGGATAATGTGACTCGGTGTGGTATCATGTAATGTGTCTGGGACATGATACTTCAGTGAGGCAGCACTATAAAAGTGAGCATTGAGCTCCCTGTCGCAACCAGACACCGTCGTGATAAGTCTGAAAAATTGTTGAAAGCGACGTTAAACCCGAATTCACACACACACACACACACACACACACACACACACACACACACACACACACACACACACACACACACACACACACACACACCACGAGCATTTTCGATATATTACCCTCATGACAAATGTTGTCATTAAAGCCAAGTGGAAAAGGTGTCTGTAATAATTAAATCCATTTCAATTCAGTTCCATGCCGTTTAATAACTTTAAACCTAGCTGCAGAATTTACATCATTATAAATATTTACCACTGGCTGTATAGAAATATCTTTTATAGAATGACCTGTACGTCTGAAATGACGGTACAAGAAAGTGTCAGATTTTTTCGGCTTGCTCCGTCTACGATAGTGTTCGTTAAAGCGTGTTTTTACTGCAATTCATCCAAAGTTTCATTTATTTATTTATTTATTTATTGATCTATTTATTTTGTTTTGTAAATATATCTGTATTTTGATATGTTCCTTTTATTCTGTTCCAGTTCTAATTATTCAATTAGTTATATGCCAGTATGATCTTAAGTACACATTATTTGACAAACAACCACCTGAAATTATTCAATATTAAGCATGTAAGGAGAAGAACTCAATAAATACTTGTGCTTTCGTTCTTATCCTATGATTTGTTTGTATTTACTTGCTAGTATAACTTATATCAATTCCGAAATAAATATGTTTAAACCAAAACGTGTTTTTTCTGATACAATTAATGTGTGAAGGCTATTGGTAAAGGTACAAAAATTGCTAGTTAAATTATGGCTTAATTGAAACGAGATTTTTACAATAAAAAAACAGAACGTGAATAAGATCTGTACAGACTTTTCTGTGGAAATCAAAATCGATTTTGTCACACTGAAAAAAAAACAGTTGACATACATTTTTATTTCACTGTTTGTGAATTCGATGTATCATCGAAAATAGCATACATCCTATTAATTTGATATCGAGTGGCGTAAATAGTATGAATCAAACATTATGTTACGCACGTTCGCACGTCATAATAGAAGTGGAAGCAATGATCAGGAATCGATACAATCAACCCATAGCTCCAATCAGAGACACCAAAGGAAAGAAACAAAAGCATGCAACAACAGACCTAATGGAAACACCAACAGCGGAAAGCCAAAAGGACAGTTACTTTCCCACAAAATGGCCAATAGGCTATCCAAAATAAAATAACACAAGCGACACAAAAACCCAAAGACAAACCATAACAAAAATAAATCGCGACAGAAGAACCGCCTTTGAGCGGTCAGCGAAAACGAATTCCACTGGGGGGGGGGGGGGGCTTAAATAGATTTTACGTGGCCACAATCCTCGCCCTTTTTTACGTCTTGATTTAGACAAATAATTTGTTCAGTCCGCATGAATGCCTCCTAACTCATCAGTGCAATTTTATACACAAATAATCAAACTACATCAGAGATAAAGTACGTTGCTTACGTCACTTTCGGCACCAATGTAACGTAATTATATCTCGATACGCCAGACAAGCTCAGCAACGGTGTATATTATTTGATTAATATTTTATATGGATGTGCAGACTGATCTGAATCTCCGTTTGTCGCACATGTAAATTGTATGAAATGCTGTTACCCGGCTTATTTGATAAAGTAATATTATAAGCTTTTTCAAGGTGTATTTGTTTGTTTGTATGTATTTTAACAACCCAGTCAACACCATTTTAGGTCATTTTTGAGCCGGTTAGTTTACCTATCCACACTTTTCCTGGGCAGGATTATACGTAAGCGGTTAACCAGTACAGGGCACATTCTTTCGTCAGAAACTCACAACTGCCCTTCTTGAATCAGCAGAGGGAGAGAATAACCGAAAAGATTTCATGATCAGTCTCATTGTTTTGTTTCATTACGAAAACACGCCTATACCAATACATTGTAACCTTTATCGCCGAAAAATGAAAATTTTAAGATGAAAAATTGCGATATTTTTCTTATTTCTGCTCAAAATATAGATTGTGGTATTCGTTAGAACCGCCTCATCGAGGCGGTTCTAACGAGTACCCACAATCTATATTTTAGAGCAGAAATAAGAAAAATAAGGTATACCCCTGTAAACCCCAGTTTTACAATATAAATGTGGGGTTCAAGGAGATCAAAATTATATAGGCATGTTTTCGTAATGGTCCAGTTGCAGCAGACCTCGGACCTGTACCTGCGCCAAAACGAAATTGCTTGATTAATGACAATTCTATTAATTGACACAATTAAAACATGATTATTGATTTTTTACCTCACTTGACCTCAGTTAATTGTGGTTGACCTGGTGTTAATACGGATTACCTCCGATCAATACAGAACAGTCAGTTAATAACAATGTTTATTAATTAACAATCCTGTATTGATCCAATATTAACCGGAGTTAAAAATCAATAATGATGTTTTTTAAATTGTATCAATTACTAAAATTGTCATGTATCAAGTACTTACGTTTGATACTAAATTACTTGATTAATAATATTATACTATTTCACTCATGAACCCTAAAATTAGTATTTTCACGAGGCCACTTCTTTTTGGTATTCAGTCAGTAAAATAAAAATCGCTGTTTCACTGAAAGAATCTTCTATATCGTTGCATTAACATACATGTGGGTGAATATTGCCCCTCACTGGGAAAGAGAACTGATACTAGTTCTACTTTTACTTGTTGTTCTTCTATTATCACCACCATCACCAGCACTACTACTACTACCGCTACTACTTCTACTACTACTACTGCTGCTGCTATAAATATAACCGCAGTTGTTGCGATATCAAGCACATCTATAACTGTTCAAGTAAGTGATTGTTTGAGTTTTACGTCTCATCAACAGCTTTGGTCATATGGAGATGTGACCTCGGTTTAAATACTCATCCGAAAGTCTGAAGAAGCCCGGGATTGATCCTGCGACCCCTGGTTTACAAGGCGAGTAGCACAACCCCTACACCACGGAGGCTTCTATCTATAACTGGTCCAACTATTACACCTACTACCTCTACTACCATTCCTACGACAGGCGCTGCTACTACTGCTTTTACTCCTTCTATGATTATCACTGTGAGTATATTGATATATAGAAACAATAATAATACGCATTATTAATAACTGACTATCCTGTACTACACCAGGTCAACAATATTATCGGGGCGTCAAAAATCATGAAACAGGTTTTTTAATTGCGTAAATAAAATTTTCATAAATCAGGTAATTTCGCATGGCCGAGTTACAGTTCCTTTGCCATCTGTATAAGCCACGGCCTTCGGCCTCAGGCCAATACAGCAGGCCTCAGACCTGTAACTGGGCCAATACGAGATTACTTGATTAATAACATCCCATCATTACCTTGGTTCATTTTAAGATCCTCACAACAAGCAGTATTTTCATTGACCCGAGTTCGCAGTTCTTGTAGTTTATCTTTGGCTGCACCAAGACTCCATCGAAGCATTATAATGTCTTCCTCCACCTCAATATTGTCCTCTTCATTTTTCAACAAGTTTTGTTGAATTTCCTCAGTGTTTTCTTCTAGTTTTTCAACTCTTCTCTGGAGAGGCGACTTTCTTTCACACTCACTATAGCACAACTGCGCCAACATAGCATGGCAGAACATTAGGAATATTACCTTGTTCATGACTGTCTTCTGAAATAATTAAGACATTGAAATGTTTCTTACACTCATTCAAGTTTTAACATGATCTGTTCAACAACATAGAAGGCGAACCATCTGCTCCTGATCCAATTAGGGGATAACTGTATTCAAAATTGTCATTTGGGGAGGTAAATCGGTGGTTTTACGGTCGGAAATTTCGTTTTACGGCGACGCGTCAGCGGAGCCGTAAAACGGAATTTGCGACCGTAAAACCACCGATTTACCTCCCCAAATGACAATTTTCAATACAGTTATCCCCATTCTAATGCACTTATTCGGTTGTTTTGTATAAAACTGGACTATTTTGCACAAAGCGGCAGGCGTTGTTAGCTGCGTAAAAGCAAATGTCAGCCAATGAAAAACGACGTTACGTGGTGACGTCGGATTTCCGACAGTATATCGTGGAATATACTGTCGCAAATTTTTGACGTTATCCAATCAGACGTCGCGTTACATACGCAAGTGCATTAGAATATAGTTTATATTTTAATACCGTTATATAACTTACAAATATCGTACGGGAGCCCTCGTGGCCAAAAGAATAAAAGTGCTGCCTCTTAATCATTAGGTCTCTCACCGCTTTGGTTCGTGCTTAGCTTGGGTCAAATGTAGGACAAGTTCTGCAACGGAAGGTCATGGTACTCCAATTTTCGTCAACTTCTGATTGACGATCGGCTCGAAATAAGTTATATAATCTTGAAAGTGTCATAAAACTACCAAACAAAACTACTAATATAACATATCAACAACATTTTCCAACCGATTCTTTAACTTTTGCATAATAGAATGGAAGGCAATGATCAGGAATCGATACAATTAACCACGCCTCCCATCTTAAACAACGATGGGAAAGAAATATTAACTAACTAGACCCTAATGGAAACACCAAAAGCGGAAAGCCAAAATGACAGTTTCTTTTCCACAAAATGGCCAATCGGTTACCCAAAACAAAAATATATATATAAGTGATACACACAAAAAAACGAACCCTAACCAAAAATAAACCGCGACAGAAATAGCGCCATGGAACGGTCAGTGAAAAGAATTTCACTGGGGGACTTAAATCGATTTTACGAGGCTTGACTTCCGTCGCGATTTCAGCAATTTGTTCAGTCCGCATGAAGGCTTACTTTCAGCCACCATGTTTGCTGTGTGTGTTAACGAAGGCCAATACAAGCTTCCTACGCTATACTGGTTACCAAAACTTCATAAAAGACCTTACAAAGCACGGTTTATTGCAAATTCTAGCTCTTGCACTACCACTGAACTTTCTAAATTATTTACTTCCTGTCTTACTGCTATTAAAACGCATGTGATTAAATATTGTGATAAATAAAAATAAAAAATGAGTTCCTTTAAGAGCAATGAAAACATTCATAAGAAAGAAGATGGGTCATACTACGTAGTTTCGGCTGATAAAGCCTCATCAGTGACCCTGTAATGATCCGGCAAAGAAAGCCAGAGGAAAAATACTGAAATTTTGCAAATTTCGAATAGGCAGTCAATACAAAGACTGATATAAATCAAATTGGGGTCCAAAAAAATAAAAACCTGTCTAGAATATGAGTCTAAACCAATAATTTATTTCTGATCTCTCAGAATATTCACGCTGATATCAAAGGACCAAAAGTAAAATAGAAACTACACTATGGTTGATGTACGGGGAGACGTTTTACGGCCGCCACACGGCACAACACCAGCTGCATTGAAGGCAAATAAAAATCAAAAATGAGTTCATTTAAGAGCAATGAAAACATTCATAAGAAGGAAGATGGGTCATACTAAGTAGTTTCGGCTAATAAAGCCTCATCAGTGACCCTGTAATGATCCGGTAAAGAAAGCCAGAGGAAACATACTGAAATTTTGCAAATTTCGAATAGGCAGTCGATACAAAGACTGATATAAATCAAATTGGGGTCCAAAAAATTAAAAACCTGTCTAGAATATGAGTCTAAACCAAAAATTTATTTCTGATTTCTCAGAATATTCACGCTGATCTCAAAGGACCAAAAGTAAAATATAAACTACACTATGGTTGAAAGATCAGGAAGAAATCTGTTTTGGTCTATAAAAATTCGAATGAGGTTTTAAATAAATTGAAATCCAGACATTTTCGTGCTTCAAGTCTATCTACTTACGATTTTTCCACTCTTTACACTACACTACCTCATAATCTTATAAATGAAAAACTTAATGATTTAATTGAATGGGCTTTTCACAGAGAAGATTCTCTCTATCTTGCATGTAACGTCAGAAATGCATTTTTCACTTCTAAAGAGCATAAGAATTATACACTTTGGTCATGACAGAAAGTGTGTGATGCCCTCACCTTTCTACTTGACAATATTTATATTAGATTCGGTACTAAGTTATTTAGACAAATTGTGGGTATTCCGATGGGTACGAATTGCGCACCTCTTGTGGCTGATCTGTTCTTGTATTGTTATGAAAGAGACTTCATGTTGTCGCTTTCCAATGATAACCAATCTGAAATTATTGAAGCTTTTAGCTCCACTTCTATTGCGATTGCGGTCGCGTAAAAATTAGGGTACTCGTTAGAACCGCCTAAACGTTTCCTAGCTTTGTTTAACTATAAGAGCAATCGGATTGGATCATCAGGAAAACACGCCTATATAATTTTGACCCCCTTGAACCCCACTTTAATATAGTAAAACTGGGGTTTCCGGAGGTATACATTATTTTTCTTATTTCTGCTCTAAAATATAGATTGTGGGTACTCGTTAGAACCGCCTCGATGCCCATAATCTATATTTTGAGCAGAAATAAGAAAAATATCACAATTTTTCATCATAAAATTTTCAATTTTTCGGCGATAAAGGTGGCAATGTATTTGTATAGGCATGTTTGCGTAATGATTGCAAATATCTAACACTTACCGGGAAAAGGACGCAAGAAAACACTGTCTAATCAGATCCGCTGTAGCAAAGCACGTAAACGAAAGTAATAGTAAGCGGAAGTGGCGATCGAGTCAAAGAATGTTTGTTTGTGCAAAAAGCAAATGATGTCAAATTTTCTCCTGTGAAAGTGAGTTTCTCAAACTTGTGGCCTATATTTCTAGATGAAGTAAGCACTCTGCTATTGAACGACAGCCGGATTGAAGGAAAATAGGGTTGAAGTTTGGAAAAAAAAATGCTTCCGATCGAGATGACCCAATTTAGAGGTCAAGACCATGTCCATATTTATACATACTTAAACGAGGGCTATCAGTAGAATATTGATATTTTTCGATGTTTTCGTACTTTTTGAGGTTTATTGATATACAGATGGTGTATTTGATCACTTCATTCAAGGTTTGTGACTCAAGTGCCAATGGGTGAGTCCCACCAGAGCCAGAGAATCTGTTACCAACCAACATTACCTAAATAAATTAGTAAAGTAGAAGTAAAACAAAGATCAGGAATCGATACAATTAACTTACTCCACCCATCAAAACACCAAAGGAAAGAAACACAAACATGAAGCGACCAGCCCATAATGGAAACCTAAACAAAGGATGGCCATAAGGACAGTAACTTTCCCACAAAATGGCCAAATGGCCATCCAAAATAAAAAGACACAAGTGATACACACAGTAAGTAGTAACAAACAACTTTATAAATAAACCACCACAGAAGAACCGCCTTGGAACGGTCAGTGGAAAGACTTCCACTGGGGGCTTAAATCGATTTTACATGGCCATAATCCTCGCCCTTACCTCTGTCGCGGTATACACTAATTTTGTTTAGTCCGCATGAAGGCTTCCTAACTCAACAGTGTAACATCTCCGAGAACATACAAATAAAAAACTACAGAGATGAAACAAGGTTGAGGACTCGACAGCACACAACAACAGAATTGCTGAAGCAGAAGAAAACCAACAGTTAGACTCCGAGGGGCCCGACCAAAGACGGAGCATCAGCCGCCAACCAACATAAAGAATACTAAAATAAAATAAAATTCCATTTATGTTTTTGCGCTGGAACCGTCATATAATCTTAAGCCCGACCCACCGGTGTGCAATCAAAGATGGAAGCAAAGTTGCCAACCGTGATTGGGTTAACCATCATGTATGCAGTCTGTTTTATAATATTGATGTTGTACCAAATCTTTATATATCGACGAACGATTTTACGGAATTTGGTACTAAAGTCATTACAGGCATGTATTTTTCTAAATTTATATACTAAGTCACCATAGAATTCGGGTCCCGATAGGCCTTGTAGCAGAAGTGTTTTAAATCCAACATTGAAACCAAATCAGAATGACGACTATAAAACTTAGAAAAGGCTTTACGTAATTTATGATACCGATACCCCTAATTAAGAAGTTTAGCGGTTAATAATTTATTACGGCTTAATTTATTAAGCCGTTACCCTGGTACCGTAAAAGAATCCCAGGCCCGACCCAACGGCGTGCAATACTGAAGGGGAAGCAAAGTAATCTAACTACCAGGCATGCAGTCTGTCATATAACATTTATGTTGTACTCAATCCTTTTATATGGAAGAATGATTTTACAAAATTGGGTCCAGAACCATAATATTCGAGTTCCGATAGGCCTTGATAAAAAACTTTGCCTGGGCGGACTGAACTGGTTGGTTGTCGGGTCGCGACGGAATCGGGGGCGGGGAATTGCGGCCGCGTAAAATCGATTTAAGCCCCCTGGTGATATTCTTTTACTGACCGTTCTGAGACAGTTCTTCTGTCGTGGTTTATTTTTGTTATTGTTTGTCTTTAAGTGTGTGTGACGTTTATATCCTTTTGTTTTGGATAGCAATTAGCCATTTTGTAGGAAAATAAATGTTCTTTTGGCTTTCCGCTTTTGAGGTGTCAACTAGGGTTTGGTTGTTTAATGTTTGTGTTTCTTCCTTTTTGGTGTTTCTGATGGGCGATGTGGGTTAATTGTATCGATTCCTGATCCTTGCCTTCACTTCTATTGTGTTTTGGACGCCATTCGTTGGTTATCAATTAGCTTAAAGAATGCCCTTTGCTAGATAATTCGCCATTTTGTGGGAAAGTAACTGTCATTTTGGCTTTCCGATATTGATGTTCCCATTAGGGTCCGGTTGTTAAAGTTTGTGTTTCTTTCCCTTTGGTGTCTCTGATGGGGGTTAATTGCATCGATTCCTGATAATTGCTTTCACTTCTATTAAGTCCAACATATTTAATTTTGAAACTAAATCGAAGGATGTCTATAAAACTTAGTAAAAGTCTTTTTATAGTTTATGATACCGATAATTTTTTTATTCATATTTTGAAGCAAAAAAAAAAAAAAAAAAATAATGTATATGTCACATTTAACCCATCAAATTCCAATCACGATCATTTTCGTCTGCTTTGCCGTCTGCCGGTTACCTTAAAAATTAGTTTTTGCAAACAGTGTGGACCCAAGATCAGATCTGGGCCCGCACTTATTGCCTGTATGCAAAACTATTTTTAAAAAGTTTGCAAAAAAACAACAACAACTGACTATGCCGTAAGATTTGAACAACTGGTCCTGACTGTGCCGTTAGATTTGAACAACTGGTCATTGACACTTAGGGTTAAGGGAATGTGTGGCGGCCGTAAAATGTCTCCCTGACCTTCATCATAGTTTGGGTTATATTTTCTAGTTCTTTGGGATCATTGATTTCGCTGCGGAATTTAGGAAATATTTCAGGCTCTTGTTACAAAAGAAATTTAAGTCCAATATTGAATTTTGAAATCAAATCGGAATGACTTCTATAAAATTCTGAAGAGTCTTTGCGTAGTTTATGTTACCGATAACCCTGATTAAGAATTTTAGCAAATAACCATTTAATACGAGTGTTGAAGTTCGTTACATGACTAGACACACTGCCAAATCGAATCCATTGCGAAATATACACACCATAGAATGACGCACGAGGAACATAAGCATCCAAGAAAGGTATATATATATATCTCAAAATCATAATCATCGTGTTTATCATAAATTTTGCCGGAAATAAACCCAGCTTCAAAAGATATCCAAAAACCGGGGCCTCGGTATCAGAAGAATTATCTTTATTTAACTGAACTTCTTAGGTGGTGGGTGGGGGTGGGGTGGAGTGGGTTTGACTGATCAAATCATCTAAATAGGTACTGTCAATATTTAATAAATCATCCAAATATATCTAGAAGTCGACCTAAAGGTTTCAGTGATTTTAGATTGGTTTTCAAAGGAAAGGGACATCATGAAGTCTCTGTCATATAATCAAGAACGGGTCAGCCACAAGGGGTGCGCAATTCGTGCCCACTGGAATACCCACGACATGTCTAAGTAGCTTATTACCAAGTCTTATGTAAATATTGTCAAGTGGAAAGGCGAGAGCTTCACACACTTTCTGACATAACCAAAAAGTATATTTATGCTCTTCAGGAGTGAAAGAAGCATTTCATACATTGCATGCAAACTAGAGGGAGTCTTTTCTATGAAATGTCCATTCAATTAAATCATTAAGTATTTCTTTGATAAGATTACGAGGAAGTGTAGTGTAAAGGGTGGAAAATACTTGAAGCACGAAAACGTCTGGATTTCAATTTATTCAAAACTTCATTAGAGTTTTTTTATAGACCAAATCAAATTTCTCCCTGATCTTTCAAAGACTTCATCGCAATATTTAATGACATGTTTTGGGATGACAGTAATCGCGTTTTAATGGCAGTAAAACATGACGTTAATAATTTGGAAAGTTCAGTGGTGGTACAAGAGCTTAAATTTGCAATAAACCGTGCTTTGTATGGTCTTGTACGAAGTTTGGGTAACCAATATAACGTAAGAAGCTTGTCTTTGCCTTCTGTAACACATACAGCAAATTTGGTGGCTGAATGACAAATGTGAAAATCAACTACATCCCTCTCTGCAGCCAAAGGCTACAGTCCATAGTCCTTAGTACCACCATGTTCTTGCTGAAGAGTGTTACACAGTGGATCCGTCAGACAACGACCACATTTCTTATGAAATACTTGAATACGTAGTTTAATATGACGTAAAGACGTTTTAGGTTTAGGAGGTAATAAGTTAGTATTTTGAGAGTAGAAAGAAATGAAAGAAGTCTTCCCAGGGTAAACTGACCGTCTCAAAAATGAGATAAATAGTGTTGACTGGGCCGTTGAACTCCAATACAGACAAACAAAATAATAAGTAAACAGAAAATATATTCACAGCAAAAATTAAATTATGATAACAACTCAATATACTTTTATGGGGACTGTAGAGCTCTTGCAAATATATCAAGTTTACTATTGGCAGGCTATCTGACTCTCAAAACATCCAGAAACAAGGACCCCGAGGTTTCTGGTCCAGATTTGTCTGGTAGATATTTATTTTGAAGTCATTTATTCATAAGACTTAGATTAAAGAAATGAGCAGAATTGTTATTTTGTAAATTCTTTGATGTTTTACTCACATTACGAAAATCATTCCTGAAGGGGTTTTGCAAAAGTTTACATTCCATTTAGTATAGCCTCGCCGAGGCGAAAAATGTGAAAATTTTCGAACTGCTTCTCCTCGGAAACCGTTGGGCCGATTGAAGTCAAATTTCGTATGGAGCCTCTATGGGATGGGGGAAACCAAAATTTGCTCATTGGGTCCAGGTCACATGACCAAAATGGCCGCCAAGCCATATATGGTCTGTCTGTCCGTCCGTAAACCGTTTTTGAAAATTGGTGATAATGACTTAACCGCTTGGAATATTTACACAATTTTTGGCATACTGATAGATATCAATGAGATCTAACCAATGAACTTGCAAAATATTACATTCCATTTAGTATAGCCTCGCCGAGCCGAAAAAATGTGAAAATTTTCGAACTGCTTCTCCTCGGAAACCGTTGGGCCGATTGAAGCCAAATTTCATATGGAGCCTCTATGGGATGGGGGAAACCAAAATTTGCTGATGGAGTCCAGGTCACATGACCATAATGGCCGCCAAGCCATGTATGTTAAAAACACTTCAAAAATAGTCTTCTCTAGAACCACTGGGCAGATTTCCACGAAACTTGATAAATAGCATCTGGGACGTAGGCCAATTATAAAGTGCTAAAATGGTGACCCTGGGTTGACCTTGACCTTCTTTGGGTCCGTCCGTAACCCGTTTGTGAAAATTGTTGATAGTGACTTAACCGCTTGGAATATTTAAACACTTTTTGGCATACTGATAGATATCAATGAGATCTAACCAATGAACTTGCGAAATATTACATTCCATTTAGTATAGCCTCGCCGTGGCGAAAAATGTGGAAATTTTCGAACTGCTTCTCCTCGGAAACCGTTGAGCCGATTGATATCAAATTTCATATGAAGCCTCTATGGGATGGGGGAAACCAAAATTTGCTCATGGGGTCCAGGTCACATGACCAAAATGGCCGCCAAGCCATATATGGTCTGTCTGTCTTTCCTTCCGTAAACCGTTTGTGAAAATTTGTGATAATGACTTAACCGCTTGGAATATTTAAACAATTTTTGGCATACTGATAGATACTAATAAGATCTTACCAATGTATTTGCGAAATATTACATTCCATTTAGTATAGCCTCGCCGAGGCGAAAAATGTGAAAATTTTCAAACTGCTTCTCCTCGGAAACCGTTGGGCCGAATGAAGTCAAATTTCATATGGAGCCTCTATGGGATGGGGGAAACCAAAATTTGCTCATGGGGTCCAGGTCATGTGACCAAAATGGCCGCCAAGCCATATATGGTAAAAACACTTCAAAAATAGTCTTCTCCAGAACCACTGGGCAGATTTCCACGAAACTTGATAAATATCATCTGGGACGTAGGCCCATCATAAATTGCTAAAATGGTGACCCTGGGTTGACCTTGACCTTCTTTGTGCCTAGGTCAAACTTTGACACATATGCTTTTGTATTGGAAAAGTGAGAATGCATTTTATCCTGCAAATGATTCAGAATACAGTACTAAAGTATAAGATATATTTTTGCTCCTTACGATAAGGCGCATTTATTGGGAGAACCGTTTTAGGTGCAGGTCACATGACCAAAATGGCCGCCATACCCATATATGGTAACACTTTTAAAGCTAAAAGCATTCGGCGGGTCGTGCACTTCAGCTGAAGCACTGGTTCTAGCACATTACGCAAACACGCCTATACAAATAATTGCCACCTTTATCGCCGAAAAAAATGAATATTTTATGATGAAAAATTGTGATATTTTTCTTATTTCTGCTCCAAATATTGATTGTGGGCACACGTAACGAGTACCCACAATCTATATTTTGAGCGGAAATAAGAAAAATAAGGTATACCCCCGAAACCCCAGTTTTACTATATAAAAGTGGGGTTCAAGGGGGTCAAAATAATATAGTCGTGATTTCATGATGGAAACTGACTTAGCATAACTAATTTGAACTTTAGCCCTAGTCTGAATAGTCCTTATCCTGCTGAGCTCGGACATGTCTTATCATTCAAACACTGTAGATCCAGATCAGATGGAAGCCAGCTGATCAGAATCCACATTGTTTGTCATTGTTTGTTTGTTTGATTTTGTTCTGAGGTTTTATGTACCAATCAACACTGTATATGTCATTTTGGAGACGTCGTATCCAATTTTTTTGGACTTTTACCCGGCATTGAGATGAAAGCCCTGTCGCCCTGTTTGTCATTCAGATAGAAATTTTGTAGCAATAATTTGCATCAAGTAAATCTGATTGGTTGATAATCAGTGATTGGTGTGGCATTTTTAAATATTCAGCAATTAAACCAGAGATGTCTTAGTTTGGTAAAAGCAAAAATATGCTCGAATCAGGAAACACACCTATATAATACCGACCCCCTTTACGCCCATCGGGGCTTCAAGAAATAGATGGGCTGCAGGATGCTTCCACGTAGAGCTGAATCCGACCGCACACGAGTACTGGTAAACAGCGTAGAGGATCTAAGCCCGACCAGTCAAAGCGGTGCGAGTCGGACCGTCCATGCTTTTCAACCCTATTGGTTTCATTGGGTGTCAGGGCTTGAGATGTCATTTCACCTCAATGGCTGGTAAAAGTCCCACAAAATTGAAAGCAACGTCTCCAAAATTAACTATACAGTTTTGACGGGGAGGTTAAATGTCAAATCAAACAAACAAACAATTTATAGTAAAACTTGGATTTGCAGGATAAACCTTACTTTTTCTAATTTCTGCTCCAAAATATATATTGTGGGTAATCGTTAGAACCGCCTCGATGTGGCGGTTATAACGTGTACCCAGCAGAAATTTAAAGAATATCACAATTTTTCATCTCAAAATTTTCATTCTTTTTTTTTTTTTTTTTTTTTGTTATTGCGGTAAAATTTACAATGTTTTTGTATAGGCATGCTTTCGTAATGTAAAAGGAAAATGATCATCGCAAAAGTATTAATATTTCGAAAAAACATCACGAAAACCCGCCTATATAATTTTGTCCCCATTGAACCCAACTTTTATATAGTAAAACTGGGGTTTATAGGGGTAAAACTTATTTTTCTTATTTCTGCTTTAAAATATAGATTTTAGGTACTCGTTAGAACCGCCTCGATGAGGCGGTTCTAACGAGTACCCACAATCAATATTTTGAACAGAAACAAGAAAAATATCACAATTTTGCATCTAAAGAATTTTGATTTTTTTTTCGGAGGTAAAGTTTACAATGTATTTGTACAGGCATGTTTTCGTATTGTCTACACCAGAGTATCCAACTACTCGTATATATGACCAACAGTATTACTTCTCAAATTATATATTTCATCATTTAGAAGTAATTAAATGACGGAAAAAGTTGAGAGAACAACTAATATTGTTCATTTACACAAAGTTTCAGCCTTCGGTGTAAAAATAATAAGTTGAAGCAACTAAATTAATTTACAAGTAAATAGTTTCTTACATCTACCAAGCACAAAGTCGTCATAAGGTTCCAGCGGTGATGGCGCAGGGATTGAACAATTCGACCTTATATAGTGTTTTTAATGCACGATATGTATCATATTTAGTTAATTTTACTCTTGACTAAAGATATTCCAGACACATAAACGGCGCGTGAAAAGGATCTTCTAGCACGTGCACCAAGCAAAGACTGATCAGAATCTGACCAGACACTTCGCTCTGCGCAATTAGCAGCCCCGAGGTCCATGGTGTATTCATTAAGATTCGGGGGTGGGTAATCAGAATTACTTGAGCCTTCGCTGAGCGCTTTTCCGCGGCTCGTCGTGGCACATACATGTATCATACACTAAATGTTGAAAGAAACATACGAGTTGCGACATTGTCAAGTAAAGATATGTCTTCGGAAGGTCAAACAAGGAAGATTCAAATCAGACTTTTCAACTACCCAGCCAAAATGTGTTTACATTATTACATTTAAACTTAAAGCAAATGTTCAAAGACATGTTTGTTTGTTTATTGTTTAAAAGCCTCCGTGACGTAGTGGTTACGCTACTCGCCTTGTAAACCAGAGGTCGCAGGATCGATCCCGGGCTTCTCCAGACTTTCGGATGTGTCTTTAAACCGAGGTCCCGTCTCCGTATGACCTTAGCTGTTGGTGGGACGTAAAACTCAAACACTCACACACTCAAGGACATGTTTCACTTGTCAACGACAAAAGTACATCTCCATTTCGTCAGCCGCTTAGTTTGCAATATTCTAAACAGGTGGCATGTTGACTAGGAGATGAATCACCGGACGATGTTTCAACATCACCTTGGATCGCGACAAACAAAATAATAATGATCTGTTCGGAAAATTGCGCACAGAACTGTAAATGCTTGGATCATTCGCGCGCTTTGACCAGAGATTTTGCTAGGCGTTGTTTGCATACCAATACGATAGATACCGTGTGGTACAGTCATTTTTCAAACCTCCAAAAAGGCATTTTTTCTGATGAAAATTGTGATATTTTTCTAATTTACACTCCAAACATAGGTTTTGGGTGCTCGTTAGAACCGCCTCCTAACGAGTACCCACAACCTGTGTCTTGGAGCAGAAATAAGGAAAATAATGTTTATCCCCGTAAACCCCAATTTACTCTATATAAAGTGGGGTCTATGGGGTGTTTATTTCACGGACTTGTTCATGTGATGCTCTGACTACATACTTCTGGTCTTGCTGGGCATAAGATAATTAAGATAAGATCAGATGATTTATTAACGTCTCACCAACTTTACATTTACAACAGAATAACACATACGAGTATATAAAAGAGTGCCGCTCAGAGAATAAACTATGAGAGACGATATAAGGTGAAATTCTTCTAAAAGTGGCACTCAACATATTTATAAGGTTTTGGCTGTTATTTCTTAACATTAACAACGCCGAGTGTCCTGTAGAAAAGGACTAGCTTTGGGACTGTTTTAAAAGTTGTCTTAAAGACCACTTTTGAACAGTCCCAAAGGTGGTCTTAATAGAGGGATTTTACTGTATGTTTATAATACGCCGAGTGTCCTGTAGAAAAGGACTAGCTTTGGGACTGTTTTAAAAGTTGTCTTAAAGACCACTTTTGAACAGTCCCAAAGGTGGTCTTAATAGAGGGATTTTACTGTATGTTTATAATACGACTTTAAAAACATCCTTTCCCTGACACATCAGGTATAAATGTTCGACCAAACTTCTTTGCTTGACACGACTCTTTGATATATTTTTTTTGTGGAGGTAGGGATGTGTGTGTGTGTGTGGGGGGGGGGGCTAAATCGAGAATACCAGGTCCGTGTCTTTTGATATCAAGTTTATCAGGCAAGGCTTCGAGAACGCTTGTAGAATCGCGAGGCTTGCCGAGCGATTCTACAAACGTTCTCGAAGCCGAGCCTGATAAACTTGATATCAAATGACACGAATCTGGTATTCTGTTTATCAGTGTATCCCCTTGTACACTCTTAATCAACAATTTTCGATCAGTAACTGATGGTCCTCAGTGCGTCCCAGCATTCTAGCGGTAGATATATTTAGTATCAGCTGACCATATTTACGTAAGGTACTTTTTTTTTTCAAGTATTTTTTTCATTTTTCCCAGTAACAATAACATTTTTGTCATTTTACAGTAGTCCGGTTCATTCATAAAAGTGCAATGTCACGTTGACGTGATAAAGCTAACTTGTCCTGAGATACAATATCTTTATCAGGTCAGTGCGTTACAATGCAATATATAAAGGGGGTAACTGATAAATATGATTAGTTTTGCTTATCTAGGAACCCTTAAGGACACAAAAAAGGATGTCTGGTCGCCAAATTCAACAAACAGCCCCATTTTCAAACCGAGCTACCGCAGAACGAAACCTACAACAATACCTGATAGACCAGCTACGAATAAGATCAGTTTGTGCATGCGCGCAGCCTGATCAGAGTCTTCGATGTTTGTACCAGCCTTTACAGCCATCGATTAATTCACAAGGCAACATGCGCGGTTAACAGTCAGAGATGCACTGTCTAATCTAAATCCTCGTTTATTGCACAGTTTGATCGCAGGTTTAGCAATGCTCTTTTCATTTGAGCCGGCCCATGACAACCCCTACAATAAGACCGGTGCGATCAGCAAAGACTCAAATTAACCTGCGCACCCATCCACTATGAGTGAAAAATACCTTTTGCTTATGTCTCTTGGTACAGATATTAGCCTATAGTAGGCATATAGTAGGCACTAAGATCAGCGAAGACTCTGATCAGACTGCGCGAATGCGCATGCTGATCTGAGTCTTTGCTGGTCTGTCAAGACTTCTTGTAGATTTTGTCATGCGCTGGATATTATCCAAAATGTTATTTTTATTGCAAACACAGCTATTCTGAGGTCTGAGAGTCATATAATCATGGATAATATGAGATGGTATTTAAGCAAAGGGTATTCCTTGGTCGTCTGGGCAATTTTAAAATCAGGTTTATACTTAACTGAAACATTACGTTTATTATGTCATTTTAAAATACGCAATTTAAGTTGCTGATTCGTCATATTTTGTTAAGTTTGGAGTAACGTACGTGGATGTAAAGTCGTCACCGTTACGCGCTTGAGCGCTTGTCATATGTTCATGGTCACAGGTAGCTAAGAACTAACCCTTTTGTAGAACATATTCTGCAGATTGAAGCTCAAACCACCAGAAAGTTAACTGAAAAGAGAAAAAGGCTAGAAATACCCGAATATAATGAAAAAAAAATCAGTTCTGTAGAGGAGGGCTGCGACTGACGACTTTAGAACACATGTGATCTAAAGTCATCAACGACGGTGACACTAAGTCGTCACATTGATCTAAGGACGTCATTGCATAGCATTTTAAAAATATATAGAGATTACCAGGCGATTGTCTCTTGATATCAAGTTTGTCATGCAATACTTCGAGAATGCTTGTAAAATCGCGAGGCTTGCCGAGCGATTCTACATGCGATTTCAAAGCCGAGCCTGATAAACTTGATATCAAGTAGTTTAGGTCGTAGTACCAAAGTTAATCCAAAATCATTAGTCCATAGACAAAATGGCAAAAATAAATGTTCAGATCAACAGACATGGACTCCAGAAGAGTGTAATCAGGCGTCCGCTGATAGTAAGCATTACTTGGTAAGCAAGCTTCGCCCACCATGCCCATCGACCCGAACGAAGAAAAGGTGTAAATGCCGAGAAGGATATGTCCGAGATTTTGGGAGTTTTCCTGTGGCTTTCCATTGGCAAACATATCAGAAATAATTCTCGAAATGCCCACATTGTATGGATCAAAAAGATCATGGTGCCTCCCATAGAACTTCTTTAGTGTTGATACCAGTTTGGTTTTTTGATACCCCTGGCATAACAACCTGGTAGTCAGAACCTTCCCGCGTTCCATAAAGTCCTGATACTTGGAACAGGCTCTAGCATAACAGATTAACTGTGAAACGTAAACTCCGTATGCTGGTGCAGACGAGATATTACTGCTCAGGAAGGGAAAGTTAACAATGGGAAAATTGAAGTCATCTCGTTTATCGTACAGCCTAGTAGTAAGCTTCCCGTTGTCAATATAGAGATAACAATCCAAGTATGAGGAGGAGGTTGCAGTCTCTGTTGTTTCCTTAATTTTAAGTTCACGTGGATAGATGAATTCCAAGTACTCTGCCAATTTAGCATTTTTCAGAGACAATAAATCATCTATATATCTGTAGGTGAAATTGAATTGTTGTGCAAGGCGTTTCTTGCCTGCTTTGAGGAGACCTTGTACAAACTCCGCCTTATACGAGTACAAGAACAAGTCGGCAAGCAACGGTGCACAATTAGTACCCATTGGTATGCCAATTGTTTGCTGAAAGAATAGGCCACTGAACTCCACGAAAATATTGTCAATTAGATATTCCAGCATCCTTATGACATCTGCATCAGTGTACTTTTGTGGTGTATCAGAGTGATCTCGAACGAAGTATGTGTCTTTGTAGTCTAGGACAACATACTGGTAGCGACGGTTACCATTCTTTTGAAAAAAAAAAAAACATTGATGTATGACCTCCTTGAGTTTAGATTTCAATTTATCATGAGGAATAGTTGTGTAGAGTGTTGAGAAATCGAAAGATTTTATGCTGTTTACTGAGAGAAAAGACTGTGACTGAAGATGTTCTAGAAGCTCTTTGGAGTTTTTCAAGATCTACATCTGATTCACACCACTCATGGCATATGCAGTCATTCTATTTATCAGTTTATCCCCTTGTACATTCTTAAATTTGCAATTTAAGATCAGTAATCAGTGCGTCTCAACATTCCGTCAGTCGATATATTTAGCATCAGTTGACCATAATTTTTCCTCTGATATTTAACAATTAATTTTTCATTTTTTTCCAGTAGTCATAACATTTTTGTCAAGTTTTCTAGTAGTCCCGTTCATTCATAAAAGTGCAACACCACGTTGGCCTGATAAAGCTCACTTGTCCTCAGACAGCATATCTTTATCAGGTCAATGTGTTACAATGCTATTAATACAGGGGGTGACTGATAAGTATTTCTTGTACACCAGATAAGGAAATCCGTGGTTTTAACCTTTGAATTAGAAATTCTGTTCTAACCCTGGTGTCTCCGCCCCCGCCCATAGGGGCTTGAAGAAATATATGGGCTGCACGATGCTTCCACGCAGAGCTGAATCCAGCCCGCACACAAGTACTGATAAACAGCTTAGAGGATCTAAGCCTGTCCAGGAACCGCAGTGCGAGGCAGACCGTCCATGCTAATAAACCCTATTGGTTTCATTGGGCGACAGGGCTTGAGATGTCATTTCATCTCAATGTCGGGTAAAAGTCCCACAAAATTGGAAGCAACGTCTCCAAAATGACCTTTACAGTGTTGACGGGGACGTTAAACCTCAAATCAAACAAACAAACAAAACCCTGGTGTCCTTACCCCAAATGAATATTCTCGCGTGTTTGATGCACTGGTTGAATACGACCTCATATGCGCCGTCGTTAAGGTTGACGTCACAGCACGTTATGTGACATCACTAAACATCCCTGTAGTAACATCACGCGGCAAGCCTTGTGATGCCGGACAGTGACCCTCAGGACGGATATTTTCATCCACCCCTCACACCCATGTAAGATTCTTATAATATAAGACAGACGGACGGACGTGTAGACTGACGGGCAGACGGATTGACATACGGGCGGATAGACGGACAGGCAGACGTACGGACAGACGGACAGGTGGATGGACAGACCGATGGACAGGCGGGTAGAGGGGCAGACTGACAGACAGACAGTCAGACGGGCAGACAGACAGACGGGCGGTGAGACAGTCAGAGTCAGTGTGTCAAACGGACAGGTACGTATGGGTAGAGAGAGTTTGTTTGTACTGGGGGTAAACTGCCCAGTCAACACTGTGTATGTCATTTTGAGCCGGTCAGTTTACCTATCCACAATTTTCTTGGCCAGGCTTATATGTTAGACTGTCCTTGAGGGGGGGGGGGACAGAGAACAACAGACCGACATATAGACACACATAGAGACAAACAGACCGACATATTCTATAGTAATAGTAGTGTTCTAGCTCAAAATGAATGGGAAAAAAAATGAAAATAAGATGGAAGAAAAGATAAAAGATAGCTAATTTTTAGACATGATCAAAGGTCGTCGGTCATGATCGAAAGTCGTCAACTCACTTTACGGACCTTTCTTTCACATAATTTTGGATCTAGAGGTCAAAGGGGGGTAATTATGGCTAAATTAATAACACTGGCACATGTTCAAATGCAAGCATGCATGTGAAACAGATCCATGTCATAGCAATTATTTCATTTTCGCCAACACCATAGCAAAAACAGCTATAGCTCTCGCCAGATCTTGACCTTTGCCTAAATTTGGGTCACCTGATTCCGTCATTAATTACGGCAACGCCTTTTTCGTAGGCTTTATTGAGATAACCACAGTAAATAAAGAATATATTCATCTCTTTAAATTCGCCCGCCTCTCAAGGTTTGAATGACGTCAGAGACAGAGAACGAGGCTGCAAAAAATCTGGCGACCTTTCATCACTGACGACTATACATCCGGGTACGTTAGTCCATTTTCATTTGTTTCGTGGCAAATATTACAACAACAGCTCCGCGAGCGGGGCATTATACGCCCGTGGCAATTAGTAAGACCAGAGTTATGCCCCTTTCACAGATTTTTCTAAGCATTTCGTTTCTGAACGACACCTCCTACATTTTACATCTGATGAAGCTGAAACTTAACGTATAGTTAGACTATGGTGTGGAGCAGCGCATATTATTTCAAGGTTCAGGCCAGCACTTATTGCAAGAGTAATACCCATACTATTTGCAGCCCTATCTATTTCTTCAAGTCCCGATGGGCTTCCTTAGCAGGTGGACAGCATTTCTATGCTTCAGAAAACAAACTTAAAATGCTTTCAAAGCAATTTCCTCCCCTGAAAGTGTATTTATTGGGTTTATTCAGAAACTTGAAGAAAAGTAGTCAAAATTCAATAGACCATTATAATTTGTTGGATACTGGTAGTTTGAGCCATTGGGGGTTAATAATAGTGCCAGGTAAGAACATGTTGGGCACATATGTTCCTTGGTTACATTTCCACAAACCCAAACTTGTACAACAGTCAGTATGGGTATCACTCTTGCAATAAGTGCTGGCCTGAACCTTGAAATAATATGCGCTGCTCAACACCATAGTCTAACTATACGTTACGTTTCAGCTTCATCAGATGTAAAATGTAGGAGGTGTCGTTCAGAAACGAAATGCTTAGAAAAATCTGTGAAAGTGGCATCCCATCAGGCGCACGTCGCTAGGGCAACGTCAACTTAACGTCGGTGCAACGTCACGACGTTGCACCGACGTTAATTTGACGTTGCATACACGTCATGACGTTGTATCGACGTTGATGTGACGTCACAATTACGTCATGTGCCTGCTGGGATAACTCTGGTGATATTTGGCGGATCTCAAAATAATATGCACCATTCCACATCATGCTCTAACTTATGTATATTTCAAGTTTCAGCTTCATCAGATATAAAACGCTGAAGTTATCCGGAAACAAAATGTTTACAGAATTTTTCAAGGGGCATAGCGTTATTTTTCTGGACTCGGCCTGTCATTGACAGTAAATATATTATTAAATGGGAAAACAGATGAAAATGTAACCGTGAATAATGCCATCTTTAGACGCGTCCAATTGTATATTTTGGCTACAAAACGGTTTAATTAAAATCAGAGTGCCACTCTGCGACCACTCCTACCCGGCGCACTGACGTTTGGGCGGTGTCGCATCGACGTCGATGCAACACCATGACGTTGTATCGGCATTAATGCGGTGTTGCCTGCGCGTTGTGTACCTGCTGGGCTAGGAATTGATCAGAACCAAGCTTGACAGTGCGTTCCACGGTGTTTGGCCTGATGGTTTCATGATCTCATTTAGTCATTAATATCCTTCCTGTTTATGTTCATTATATTTTCATTTGTCTATTCAGAAACAGATATAGTATGCGTTTGAATGATATGAACTAGTTATTCATGATGTCACACAGACAAATTTTATTGCTGTGAATTTATTGATACTACAAGGAAATAAACTCTATAAGCCATAGGCTTCCGTTCAGATCCTCATACATTCCACATCTATGTATTTGTGTTGCTCATCTACTGAAGTTTGAATAAAATATTGTTTAAACCAACTCTATTATTATTTGGTTAATGGTGACCTCAAAACAACATGCGCTGCCCCACATCATGGTCTAACTAAATATGAAGTTTCAGCTTGATCGGATATAAAATGCTGAAGCGAAAAGTTTAAAGAAAATTTCAAAGGGACTTAACTCTTTTATTATTTGGTGGACCGTAACCTCGAAACAATATGCGCTGTCCCACATCATGGTCTAATTATGTATGAAGTTTCTGCTTAATTGGATGTGAACTGCAAGATGATTTATCCAGAAACCAAAAGTTTACATACGGACGGACGGACGAACGGACGCCAGAGGGGTATGACATTATACGTCCCGTTTTACAAACGGTCGTATAAAAATAAAATGATCTTAAACAGTGTAGAACCAGATCAGATGCCGGGTTCTGTGGCGTCTGCTCTGGGTCTGCACTGTTTGCTTATGTCCCAGAAAAGGGCCGCTAGGCATAAAAAGGTTAATATGCGATCTGAGTTTGTTTTTTAATGATATTGTTTGTTTAAGCAATACGCCATTTAAGATTCATTCGACTGTTGGTCAGTCGACCCAAAGTTACAAACTTGAGAAGCTTGCCGTTTGCTCTTGTCCACGTTGAAGCCGACTCACACAAAAAGGTACACTTTGGTGTGTACGACCAGCATACACTAAGATCAACCTGCCCAATCACGCAGTGTGGTCGAGATCTTTATGGGTCGTGTGAATTCATCTTCGAATCCTGAGATGCGTTTAACAATGCGGGCGCCCGTCGAGCCCGCATGTGATCGCTAGGCGGGTGTCCCCGTTATGTAGCCAACAAAGTGAGCGCCAGGTGGGCGCCCACGTTCTGTAGCCAACAGAGTGAGCGCTAGGCGGGCGCCCACATTCTGTAGGGAACTCAGTAAGCGCTAGGAGCGCCCATGTTCGGTAGGCAAAACAGTGAGCGCTAGGCGGGCGCCCACGTTCTATAGGCAACAATGTGAGCACTAGGCGGGCGCCCTCATTATGTAGGTAACTCAATTAGCGCTAGGGGCGCCCAGGTTCTGTAGGCAACAAAGTGAGCGCTTGGCGGGCGCCAACATTCTGTAGGGAACAAAGTTAGCGCTAGGCGGGCGCCTAAGTTCTGTAGAAAACAAAGTGAGCGCTAGGCGGGCGCCCACGTTCTATAGGCAACACAGTGAGCGCTATACGGGCGCCCTCATTCTGTAGGGAACTCAGTAAGCGCTAGGGGGCGCCCAGGTTCTGTAGGCAACAAAGTGAGCGCTAGGTGGGCGCCCACATTCTGTAGGGAACTCAGTAAGCGCTAGGGGGCACGTTCTGTAGGCAACAAAGTGAGCGCTAGGTGAGCGCTAGGCGAGCGCCCACTTTCTATATGCAACAAAGTGAGCGCTAGGCGGGTGCCCTCATTCTGTAGGGAATTCAGTAAGCACAAGGGGACGCCCAGGTTCTGTAGGCAACAAAGTGAGCGCTTGGCAGGCGCCCACATTCTGTAGGGAACAAAGTGAGCGCTAGGCGGGCGCCTACGTTCTGTAGACAACAAAGTTAGCGCTAGGCGGGCGTCCACGTTCTTTAGCCAACAAAGTAAGCGTTGTTGAACGCATCTCTGAGGACAAGCACAGTGCAAACTGTGACCGTCCTGATCAGACTGTATCGGAGCAAAGGCTTCTGATTGAAAATATGCCTTTTCACTAGGGTCACACATCCGTGTTTTTTTTGTTTTTTTTTTTTTTTGTTATTTTACCATTTACGTCCCACCAACAGCCAAGGTCAAATGGAGACGGGTCTTCGGTTTATAGACTCATCAGAAAGTCTTAAGAAGCCCGGAATCGAACCCATACTCCTGATTTATGTGGCGAGAAACTTAACCACTACACCGCGGAGGCTTCAACAACACATCCGTGTGACTATACTCATTTATTACATGTCTCCGAAAATGACTTTTTGTTTCAGGTGAAAATTGTTATTTTTTCTTATTTATACTCCAAATATTGATTATGGGTCTTCATTAGTGTCGCAATTCTAACTGAGTACCCACAAAAAGTATGTTTTAGCAGAAATAAGAAAATGAGCCAGCGCACAACAAAACCTACCTTAAGGCTTGTGCGCCCAGCGAAGATTCAGATCAGCCTGCGCATTCGCGAAGTCTGATTAGAGTCTTCGCTGTGCGCGGTAATGATAGCTAAGCTTCGTGCATTCTCTACTTAGACTACTGTGATATGGATGCGCATACTGATCTGATTTTCGCTGGGCGAACATGTAAATTGTAGGAAATGCTGTGCCCCGGCTCAAAAAATAAAGACACGATTAAGACTTAAGTTCGCTGTCCTTCGGATCGGGACGTTAACTGGTGCCCCCATGTGCAAGGAGAACAATATTACTATATATAAAGTGGGGTTCGTTTCACAGACATGTTAATGAATGTGATAGCTGTGCACCAGTTCAAATGGGACACTTCCAAAAAGCCAAAATCAATCTTTGCGTCCGCATTAGATTCAGAGGCGATACTGAAATGTAGAAACAGTCGCACCCTACCGAAACCAAGCAACCGCCATGTGGTGCGTATAAAACTCGGATTTGTTTTACTGAATGTTGGTATGTATTCGTTATATTGTTCTTAAAGGCATTTATTCTTAGACGGTAGGACACACCGTGTGTTCATAATTGTTTTATTGCCCCCTGTGAAATACTGTCCATAGCAGATCAAAGGCGGCCTTTATAGGGTGATTCCTGTTGAATCCCATGACCGAGGCACTAAAGAGAAAAATCAATAAGGTACACTGTAGTTAACAGTTAGTCAATTATTGATTTTCCCCAAGAAGGCCCCTTACCTGTTGCAGACAGAGGACGTCACTTCAGCCAGCACTGAAGGCTACATAATATTATGTAACGAAATGATAGTCCTCAATAATCAAGAATAAATGCCTTTAACTACTGACCACACGATACCCGAAGATTTTATTATATTTTGGTGAAAAACCTTTAATCATATGAACACATTTCTTTGCCTATGTCGATGAACGCTAAGACACTCTCAGGCTAGTGTTGTACAATGGAGGTGTAATGTTGACAATTTTGTCTGTTTAAAATTTTCATCACACTACACTAGAAATTGCCACACGCATAGGCGGGATAGAAGTGGGTGCAGATACAGTAAAATTCCTAAATTAAGACCACCTTTTGGGCTGTTCAAAAGTGGTCTTTAAGACCACCTTTGGGACTGTTCAAAGTAGTCTTTAAGACCACTTTTGAACAGCCCCAAAGGTGGTCCCTGACCAGAGGACATTGTTTGCAGAAAACACAAAGAAAGAATAAGTGCAACCTACTAAATAAACATTTTAAGGTAGAATTAGTCTTAATTTTAGATGGTCTTAAAAGCGGAGTTTCTATGGCGAGCTGTTTTACTATTAAATCCCTACTTATGGATATCCATACTTCGATTTATGTATATCCATAATGCTAATTATTGACATCCATAAATCAGCCGAATAATGGATATCAATAATTCGAATTATAGATATCCATAAATCGAAATATGGATATCCATAATTAGATTTATGGATATCATTTATTCAGATCGAATTATGGATATCCATAATTCGAATTATGAATATCACTTATTCAAATTGTGGATATCAATAAATCAAAATACGGATATCCATTATTTCGAATTAATGCTAACTATAAATCAGCCGAATAGTGGATATCCATAATTCGAATTGTGGATATCCATAAATAATTATTGATATCTATAAATAGGGAATAAATAGTAAAACGGCGTCCCATAAATTTCAATTTTTATGCTGGTATGAGTTCAAGTACTAAAGATATGTCAAGTCGTTATGCTTTTCCTATGCTGACGTAGTGTATAAGCGGTTAACCTATGAGTAGAGTTATCATTCTGTATTTCGCAACAACCCAACCGGGATCGAACTCCCAACCACATAATGATCATCAGTCGATCGCGCATTCGACTGCACCACCGAGGACGGCACTCCATGTACTACATCAGTGGCAGTTCCTCAATTATAGCGTGTATTATTAATTGACTATCCTGTATTGATCGGAGGCCATCCGTATTAACATCAGGTCAAACAATATGATTTGAGGTCAATTGAGATAAAAAAATCAATAGTCATGTTTTTTTTAATTGTGTTCATTAATAAAATTGTCATTAATCAAGTAATTTCGTATTGACCCAGTTACAGGTCGTCGGTCAGCTGCAATGGCCCTCGGTCTTCGGCCTCGGGCCAATGCAGCAGACCTCGGACCTGTACCTGGGCCTATACGAAATGACTTGATTAATAACATTATATTTCCCGTGTATAAATACATGTAGTTATTTTAAAATCAAATTCCACATTAGGAACTAGTAAGTAAAGGCAACTCAGGAAAGGCCGCAAACCAAGAACACAGCCGTCTCAAGTCACCTATTTATGGCCGTAAAAATGAAAATTTTATGATGAAAAATTGATATATTTTTTCTTATTTCTGCTCAAAATATAAATTGTGGGCACTCGTTAGAACCGCCTCATCGAAGGCGGTTCTAATGAGTACCCACAATCTATATTTCGATGAGGCGGTTCTAACGAGTGCCCACAATTTATATTTTTGAGCAGGAATAAGAAAAATAAGGTATACCCCCGGAAACCCCAGTTTTACTATATAAAAGGGCGCTTCAAGGGGGTCAAAATTATATAGGCGTGTTTTCGTGATGAGTAGGTGTGGGAAACAAAAGTTCTTATTAACGGGCCTCCGTGGCCTTGTGGTTAAGAGCGCTGACTCTTGATCACTAGGTCTCTCAGCGCTGTGGTTCGAGCCTCGCTCGGGTCATATGAGAGACGCCAAGTTCTGCAACGGAAGGTCAGGTGGTTTGTCTCCGGGTACTCCGGTTTTCGCCCACCTCTGATTAACGATCGACTCGATATGAGTGAAATAATCTTGAAAGGGCCGTAAAACCAAAACCAAACAAAAGAAGTTCTTATTATGTTCTACCTGATGTCCATTCTCATGTAGATTATTTTGTCGCCGATTCGTGCTGTGTGTACTTTTTATAGAGTGGTTTAGGCCGTACAATTTAGGGGGTTGAATCATGGGTAATGGCCACGTAAGGAGGTGATTTGTGTCTCTCTATAAACTTTGGAAGTTCTGTGGTTTATGGAAGTCATAATTGTGTAAATATGGGCGCAGAGTTGTCTGCTATTATTGAACTTTGAATTGATGTGGTGTTTTAAAGACATTATTTTCGGAATATTGTGATATTTGTGAGTAACTGACTTGCGATTGTGTAGTTGTACATGTACACAATTGTGCAGGTATGTCTTACCTTTGTTACATGAACATAAACTCACCTGTGTTTTCACCTGAGAAATAAACAAAACATCAACATCTTATCCTGACCTGACTCAAAAATGTCAGATTCAGGGCTTGGAGCTACAGAGGTCGTGGTTGAAGCAGATGAGGAGGGAGGTACGAAACGAAAGGGCTCTCCTTTGAGTAAATTTGAAGTAAAAAAGGTGTCAGCTGACGTTGGGGCAACAATAGCCTCGGAACGGAGATCGTTGAGAAGGCAAAATTCAATGCCAGACATGTTGAAAACTGGTACAATAAAAGATAGAAAAGGTAGTCCGAGTGCAGTAGCTTTTTCTGATATGGTGAAAATGACTTTTAGTGACACGACGTTTGCGAAATCGATAACGCCATTACTGTACGATATGATGAACCCATTGATTTTGAAGACAATAGAGACATCAGTTGCTGCAACAGTCGAAGCAGCCGTTAGCTCAGTGCAGACCAAGGTTGTGAATCAAATGCTGGAGTCAAATAAAAAACTACAAGAATCAGTTACTAAACAGACTCAGGTTATCGAAAAGCAGAATAAGCTCATCGAAACTCAGGGAAAAATAATTTCTGAGCAAGAGAAGACAATCGCAGAAAAGTCTACTATACTCGAGTCGAAATTAGATACGATAGATCAGCTGGAGATGCAAGTTGATTACCTAACGTTGGAGTTAGACTCGGTTAAGCTTGAACTGAATGACCTGGAGCAGTATGGTCGGAGGAATTCAATTCGTTTGAACAACTTTAGTCCTCCCACGATTCCCAAAAGTGAAGATCAGCTAACTGACGTTGTCACTCAGTTTCTAAACGAAAAGGTTCTTAAGGACGCTGGGCCCCTTCCCGTGGGCAAGTCGATAGGTGGTCGACCAAAACAAATTATTGTAAAATTTGTCAATTATCAAGATAAAAAGCGTGTATTTGCAGCTAAAGCTAATCTAAAAGGCAATCAGTCTAAGATATTCATCACCGAGGACTTGACTAGTCATTCACCATATTTGCATTATTTGCTGGCTCCCAGCTTGCACATTGTCAATATTGGAAAAACAGGTAACCAGACCCCCCTGACCTTTCAAGGTCAGGGGGGTCTGGTTACCTGTTTTTCCAACTCTGATAACCTTCAGACTAGGAACCAGCAGACAATGCAAATAAGGTGAATAACCATTCCATGGTGAAGCAGCTTCTGTCCTTAAAAAAGGGAAACAAGATAGACAGCTTTTGGACAAGTAATGGTCGGGTACTCGTCAAGAAAGATGCTACCGGCGACCCCATTTATATTTCGCCCAGAGACAGTATTCCCGTGAAACTGGGTGTTGAAATAGCCGATGTGAGAACAGTTAATTTAGAGTCTGCAGAACCTATGGTTGTCTAGACAATACAACTTTTGCTAACTACCCTTATCTTGTTATTCAAGATAAACCCTCCTTTTGCAAACAGTGTAGATCCAGATCAGATGGCTTTTTAAGAAGCCATCTGATCAGGAGCCTCACTGTTTGACATTTAGTTTGTTAATATAAATTAAACATAAAGTAACCTGATTGGTTGAAAATTACAAATGGGTGCGGCTGACTTGAATATTCAGCAAGATAATCAAAGCGCCAAAAGGCACTGAAATGACAGATTCTGTGAAAAACCAGTGCTTCAGCTGAAGTGCACGACCCGCCGGATGCTTTAAGCTTTATGAGTGTAACCATATATGGGTATGGCGGCCATTTTGGTCATGTGACCTGGACCTAAAACGGCTCCCCCAATAAATGCGCCTTATCGTAAGGAGCAAAAATATATCTTATACTTTAGTACTGTATTCTGAATGGTTTGCAGGATAAAATGCATTCTCACTTTTCCAATACAAAAGCATATGTGTCAAAGTTTGACCTAGGCACAAAGAAGGTCAAGGTCAACCCAGGGTCATCATTTTAGCAATTTATGATGGGCCTACGTACCAGATGCTATTTATCAAGTTTCGTGGAAATCTGCCCAGTGGTTCTGGAGAAGACTACTTTTGAAGGGTTTTTACCATATATGGCTTGGCGGCCATTTTGGTCATGTGACCTGGACCCCATGAGCAAATTTTGGTTTCCCCCATCCCATAGAGGCCCCATATGAAATTTGACTTCAATCGGCCCAACGGTTTCCGAGGAGAAGCAGTTCGAAAATTTTCACATTTTTCGCCTCGGCGAGGCTATACTAAATGGAATGTAATACTTCGCAAGTTCATTGGTTAGATCTCATTGATATCTATCAGTATGCCAAAAATTGTTTAAATATTCCAATCGGTTAAGTCACTATCACCAATTTTCACAAACGGGTTACGGACGGACAGACAGACAGACCATATATGGCTTGGCGGCCATTTTGGTCATGTGACCTGGACCCCATAAACAAATTTTGGTTTCCCCCATCCCATAGAGGCTTCATATGAAATTTGACTTCAATCAGCCCAACGGTTTCCGAGGAGAAGCAGTTCGAAAATTTTCACATTTATCGCCTCGGCGAGGCTATACTAAATGGAATGTAATATCTGGCAAGTTCATTGGTTAGATCTCATTGATATCTTTCAGTATGACAAAAATTGTTTAAATATTCCAAGCGGTTAAGTCACTATCACCAATTTTCACAAACGGGTTACGGACGGACAGACAAACTGACAGACTGACAGAATGACAGAATGACACGTTGATTTTAGGGCACTCTTAGAAAATCAACCGACTTCAGTCGGTCGCTTTTCTGCGGGTCGTGCAATTCAGATTTACTTTCTTAAGTGATAAGGACAATGGCGCTGGAATGCTGATTTTTAGTTTGGTTCACAAAACTGAGGTGATACGGCTGTTAAACACTTTCATCTTCATTTTACTTGGACATTATAAATAAAACAACATGCAAATGACTACCCAGCAGGCACACGTCGCTAGGGCAACGTCAAATCAACGTCGATGCAACGTCATGACGTTGAACCGACGTTGATGTGACGTCACAATTACGTCATGTGCCTGCTGAGATAGTTGCCAGTTTTATGACAACACATAGCCGCAACTTTCTTGTAAAAGCTTACACTTGTTGACTGAGATGTGTTTCGCGGCTTAGTCAAGAACCTGCCTTATGTCGTGCGCTACAATAAAGGAAAACACTTTTTGTGCGATGTTTGAAGTTTTGCGGCATGTGACTAATTATTTATCACAACATTGTGCTTACATATTCAGTTATTTAGACCTATACAACAGAATTGGACAGTGATAACTGTTAGGAGTTTATTATTGCTGGCTTGCTGCCGTACGGTGAAGTTTCTAGCGTCACGTACTTCGCATTTAATTAGGTCATGTATGTGTTATTAGTCTGTACCCTTTCAGCCCTTTATAGCCAAGTACAGATACCTACAGATGCAAACAGTGTAGAACCTGGTGAGATGGCTCACAATGATACACCGCATTCGGTTCTACATGGTTTGCAAGCTATTGACGACTATTGACTAGGCACCCAATTTACATGTGTAGAATGGACGCGTACAAATTCAGTGACTGAAGAGTGAACTGGAGAAACTCGTGGGTTGAAGGGGTAAAATCTTAACCTGGCCTGTAACTGTTGTGTGCGGGTCAGGACCAGACAAAGCGGCTTGGCCGATAATCAAAAGTTAAATACAGCTTATTATAGGTCTATTTTCTTTATTTTTCAAAGTTTATCTAGATACTCAAATGGTGTGCACTGATTGTAGCTCTATACATATTGTTTTGTTTTGTTTTTCTTTTCTAAAAATATACAAAGGTACTTTAATGGCGTATTGATACAAATATAATTAATCATAACCCTTTTTGTACTGAATGTAATATTATCACTTATCTGACGAAGATTTCATTTCGAAATCCCGGTTCAAAATTAAGGGGCGTCAGCTAGAAATATAGGAATTAATTTAGGAAAAAATGGGCTAACTTTCGACAACAGTGAAGCCCGCAGTGAAGGCCGTGGTTAGACGCCGCCTCCAAGATTCGCCAATGACCCATTATGCGGTCGTCTGTATAAAATGGGAACTTTCCTTATGCATATTCAATTAACTTTTCCCGTTTTGTTTGTATTTAAGAAAGATCATTTTTGTATTTTGATTACAAATGAAACAAAACATGTAATCAAAATGCGGAAATAATGCCATGAGAAATTGGTTTTGAGACAGCGAGCATGAAAGTCAACAAACAACGGACTATTTGCGCGGAGTCATATTTCAAAAGTAGTGGAAGCCGGAAGTTCCGACGTTTAAATTGTAAACATGCAGCACGACGAAGAATGACAGAAAGAATCTGTCATTAAAAACTAATTTTGCCCGTAGTGTTTTTCTTACTATGAACACGTGTTATTGTTTACAATTGTGCTGTCAAATTAGCTATTTTTAGTCTGACGAGGTCATTTGATTCGGACTGCTTTGGCGAATATCCTCAGATCTTGTTATTGACAGTGGAAAATCTCATGGTAGCTGGACGCTTTCATCTCATTCATGAAATATCAAACATGGCATGTATCTGACATTGAAAAGAGCTCATTCAAGTCAGCGAGCATTAGCATCGAGCGTTAAATTTTATCGCAGTTGGCCGGGGATACATAGTTGAATGGCACTTTCTTTATGAAACTAGATACACCGTCTATCATCTACACCGGAAATAGAATCCCGGTGAATCGATTGAAACCGAAAGTAGGCATGGAACACGGTGAGTGTAGCCTTTATTTCTTATCTATTTTCTGCCCGCGAAGTGTAAATTTATTTCCTTGAAATAACAGAGGGATTTCTGCAAGATTTTATGCGTTTTTCTATGCTGTATGCATCGATTTAAAGTCAGAAACACAAGTTTAACGATGCTTGGTACTGGGTGAAGACCAGCATTTTCGAAAATAGGTTACAGATTTCATAATTTCTTGATTTATTTCCGCTTAAACTTTCTTTCACCTGTTTCTGTTTATAATGGATAGTATCTGAAAAGTTTCTCTGGTCATGATTTTATCATACACTAAGCGTATTTATTAAAAACCAAAAATCCATGTGTACGGCGTTTAGCTGTTTACAACCAGGTAGCTGTACGGAATATAGCCAAAAAGGGTACGGCGAATAGATATGGCTACCCCTGTATTCTTAACTGTTAAATGCCAATGATGGACCATTTTCGTTTTTTACCCAACTTTAAGGGTATATATGCTTGCCCCGACCAACGGATCATGGAGATTCTATCTATCTATCTATCTATCTATCTATCTATCTATCTATCTATCTATCTATCTATCTATCTATCTATCTATCTATCTATCTATCTATCTATCTATCTATCTATCTATCTATCTATCTATCTATCTATCTATCTATCTATCTATCTATCTATCTATCTATCTATCTATCTATCTATCTATCTATCTATCTATCTATCTATCCAACAGCAACACTGTTGTGGAGGAAATTGATCATGAAATCTTTTCTTCGGTCATTATCTCCTTCATTTTCTCCCTTCCGCTGATTCAAGAAGAGTATAACCGCTTACGTATAAGCCTGCACAGGAGAAGGGTGGCTAGGTAAACTGTTCGGTAAAATGACCTAAATAGTGTTGACTGGGCCGTTGAGTACCCCTAAAACCACAACTGCGATCGGACATAATTGGCCATTACTGTCAGGTGTACATTACGCATACCCCAGATCTGCAGGATGAAAACCTACACAGTAAGTATGCACCTTGTGCCAGGTCATCTCCAATGACGAACTCCTCTAGCACCTCTGTTTGCACCTTGGATTTGGCTTGCAACCTCCCGAGATTGAAAAGCTTCCCATCAAAGCGAAACCTAATCGGTATGGCGTTGTCACCCTCCTGGAAAACATCTGTGAGCATGGCAGCGAACATCATGCTGAACAGTGTCTAGGCTAGCACACAGCCTTGCTTGACTCCATTTGTCACAGGTAATGGATCTGAGAGCTCACCATCATTGTGATTACATTACACGATTAGTTAAAACAATAGTATATTAGTTGAGTACACGTTATGATTGTATAGTTAACTAATAAACTATTGTTTAAACTCGTCATGTAATTACGTAAAGATCTCTAACTTGCATAAGGGATGATTCTCCCTGCACGGGGGTAGGGGGATCCAGTTAACGTCCCGATCCGATAGACGGTGCATTTTGGAGCATTTATCCCGGCAAATGATACCAGTGTGAATGTTTGGACACCGCAACTTTATTACCCCTGCAGCAAATCGAACCGCAAACCCCTAAAATCAGAGGCAAACGCATTAACCGCTGAGCTATTACACTGCATGATACTTCCATGCAGATCGGCCCCCGCCCATCGGGGCTTGAAGAAGTATATGGGCTGCAAGATGCTTCCACGCAGAGCTGAAACCGACCCGCACACGAGTACTGGTAAACTGCTTATAGGATCTAAGCCTGCCCAGGTAAAGCGATGCGAGTCGGCCCGTCCATGCTAATAAACCCTGTTGGTTTCATTGGGCGGCAGGGCTTGAGATGTCATTTCATCTCAATGTCGGGTAAAAGTCCCACAAAATTGGAAGCAACGTCTCCAAAATGACCTTTACAGTGTCGACGGGGACGTTAAACCTCAAATCAATCAATCAAAAATCAAACTTCCAAATCGACCGCATGACTACTTGTAAACCGCTTAGAGTGTCAAAGTCTGTCCAGGCAAAATGTCGCGAATCTGACCTTCCCTACATGTAAATTCCTTTGATTTGTCCGGCGGCTTTGTGTGTAAAAGTCTCACAAACTTGGAGGCAAAGTCTCCGAAATGACCTAAATAGTATTGATGGGGACGTTAAACCTCAATTCAAACAAACAAATAAAAAAAAAGAAAAAAAAAGTTTCTACTAAAGTATACTCATTTCTACTGCTTTATTCCTTGGGTTGTGCTAAGCATTGTCCAATTTACTTGTGTTGAATGACATATACCAATTGCCTAGGCATACCTCAATTGGCTAGACTATGCGAGTCATGTGAAGCTAATAGGTGTTTGTTTGTTTGATTGAATTTGACTCGAGTCTAACGACCCCGTCAACACTATATGGGTCATTTTGGAGACGTTGCTTCCAATTTTGTGGGACTTTTACCCGACAATGAGATGAAATGATATCTTAGCCCCTGCCGCCGAATGAAACCAATTTCTTACATGCTTTTCAATGAATGATAGAGATTTATCAGTGAAATATAAATCGATATTTTCACTGTTTCAAACAGTGAAAATACAATTTTTTTGTTTTTCACTGTTTGGGACTACTTTTTTCTTCAAATCTAACTCTAATTTCAATTTTATCTTTGTCAGATAACTGAACAATACTGAAATGTGTTCTAATTGACGCATAGCCCGTTCATGTGTGACGGGGACGTTACTGACGTCATTTATGACGCTGACGTCACGTCTTTTGTCGCGCGACGTTAGACTTGCCAGCAACTTCTTTGGAAAACTACTCTCTCAATTATTTCATTAATCATTCATAATAATACCATCCCAGGCCATTTCTCAGGTGCAAACTTTCAGTTTACACCCACTAGTATACCCACTAAACACGATGGACACCACTAAATTGACGCGAAACGAACAGGAACAAAGATAATTTTCTCCGAATGTGAGCGACACCATTAAAGACGCTAAATATTGCCTTTTGAAGCATGTAAGAAGCAGAAAATTTGATTTTTTCAGTGCAAGATCAAATTTTATTTCACTCATGAACACCAAAACTGCTATTTTCACTCGTGGCTACGCCACTCGTGAAAATAACAGTTTTGGTGTTCATTCGATGAAATAAAATTCGATATTACACTGAAAAAATCAAATATCCTCTATATGGTGATATGCATGAACGTTCAGACTCACACCACTTTTCCTGGGCAGGCTTACAGCCGATTAGCTGTTTACCAGTACTCGTGTGTGGGCGGTTTAAGCTCTGGAAGTATCATGCAGCCCAATCTATGTCTTCAAGCCCCGATGGGCGGGACGAAGGACTGCAGTTTGTTTGTTTTGTCGTGGTTTAACGTCCCCGTCAACACAATTTAGGTCATTTTGGAGACGATGCTTCCAATTTTGTGGGACTTTTACCCGACATTGAGATGAAATAAAATCTCAAGCCCTGCCGCCCAATGAAACCAATAGGGCTTATATGCACTGGACGGTTTGACTGGGACTACTTTTCCTGGGCTGGCATAGTCCATCAAAGAAGTTAACCAGTACTCACGTGCGGTAGTTTCAGTCCTGCGTGGAAGCACCGTGCATCCCAATCTATTTCTCCAAGCCCCGATGGGCGGGGCCCGTAAGGACTGCAGTGAAAATCTATGTTTGTCGTTTGGTCCACCAAGTCTCAACTAATGTTGCGTTCGTCGTCAGACAAGAGTCATTGTGGCTTTTATATTTGTTCTTTGTTACACGTGTTGATTAATGGTAAGTAGGAAAAACATCATGCAACAGACAAAAAAAAACAAAACAGAATGATCATGTTTTATACCCCATCATCAAGTAAAATAAAAGTAATGGTTTGGATGTCGTTAAAATAACTTAAGCCCCCTAAAACTTATTGTTGACCGTTCCAAATCGGTATGTTTTTTTTTTTTTTTTTTTTTTTTTTTTTTGTGGGGGGGGGGGGGTCACAACTTTCCAAAAATGTGGTGAAAATGTGTTCGAGACAGTAGTAGTTCGAGCCTCTGAGGGTTATTAACAGGGTTATGTCAGGAGGCATAACGCTTATATTAAATTAAGGTATGCTATGTGTAGGCGATTCTAATGAGTACACGCAACATATCTTTTCACAATAACATTTGTTCGAAGTTATCCCTAACAATGTTTTATCAGGCCCTATGGAAAGTTTTTTCTAGGGACTCAAGAATGAGTTTGAATCAACCATGGTTAACGAGACACCGGTGTTCGAGTCATCGAAGTTTCACTGTATGTGGTGTATTATTTGCTTCCAAAGGATAACCCTTTTATAGAACATATTCCATGCGTCTATATTTGAGCTGGCGTGTTTTGACAATGCGCACTTCTTTTTAACACAAAATAACGCTTATGTGGCAAAATATGGTCTTAAAATTCTGATGACACTGGATAAAGATGTTGTGACAGGTGAGTCCCTTGATTTAGCCCCAGTTCATGCCAACCATTGTTTACATTTCGTTACCCATAAGCAGCATGTTTGACAAAATATAACACCCAACTTTGACAAGACATACGTTTCATCATATATACAGAGCAGTACAATCCTCATGGATGTATGAGAAGCACCGTAGGAAAGGTCGAGTTACTTTTAAGATATCAGCTATAAACATGGAACTATTCGCCGTACACTTTCTGTTACAATAATTTGCTATAAGCCGTACACCAAGCTACTATTCGCCGTACAACAGGTAAATTTACGTTTTGGCAAACAGTTGTGTTGAAAGTACAGTTTGAGGCGAGTTTCTTTTGCAAATTATTTTTTGATCATTGTTCTATCTGATTAAGTGGAAAACCTTCAGTAGAAAGGCATAAACATTAAAAAACAACAAGGAACTTGTCAAAATCCATTCAGTTCGTGGTACCAGCTATCGAACATTCGGTCTGTAATTGCACGATCGTGTGTTTAATAATCAAAACACTTCTCACAGCAGCAGCAAATTATGTCCACTACTGATATTGATAACAGTATTCTAAAACTAAAACTTACAAGCAGTAAAAATATCCATTTTCAAGAGGCACCCCTTATCCTTCAGTCATTTTTATCGATTCACCGGGATTCTATTTCCGGTGTAGATGATAGACGGTGAGATAGATCGGTCCATAGAAATACCAAAACGCACCAAAACACCAAAACGCACCTGTATTTACCAAAACGCACTGCCAATATTGGAATTTTCTATGTAGGGTAAGGTGAATTAGAGGATTAGACACTTAGAAACAAATATATATACAGGTACCCTGCCATAATATGTCGGTGTTATGATTTCAATGTTGATAAATACTCGTCTATTTATACATCATAACAAACAACGGTGTTTTCCACAGGTTTTGATTTTGTTTGATTTGAGGTTTAACGTCACCGTCAACACTGTAAAGGTCATTTTGGCGACGTTGCTTCCAATTTTGTGGGACTTTTACCCGACATTGAGATAAAATGACATCTCAATCCCTGTCGCCCAATGAAACCAAAAGGGTTTAATAGCATGGACGGTCCGCCTCGCACCGCGGTTCCTGGACAGGCTTAGATCCTCTAAGCGGTTTACCAGTACTAGTGTGCGGGCCGGATTCAGCTCTGCGTGGAAGCATCATGCAGCCCATATATTTCTTCAAGCCCCTATGGGCGGGGGCGCAATTTGTTTTCCACAGGTACGTAACGGGTTATATTCTAACACAAAAGCACTAAATTTTGCAGTGTCAATGTAATCAGTTGCGTAGCGCAACTAGTATCGAGGAGCGCCCAAAACGACCTGTTTACTTTCCTGAGGGTCGCAGGTTCGATCCTCGCTGACAACCTTTTTTCATAAAGCTATTAAAAGCATGATTTATTTTTTTCTTGATGTTTTTTTTTTAAAAAGTTTCAGAAATTATAGAGGATCTTACATGAGTGTTCATGTATTATTGAATTTATTAAACGAGTTGAGGAAACGTGATAAAATGCGAGGCTTTGCCGAGCATTTTATCCCTTTCCTCAACGAGTTTACAGACTTTCGGATGAGTCTTTAAACCGAGGTCCGTCTCCGTATGACCTTAGCTGTTGGTGGGACGTAAAACTAAAACTCACTCAGCGAGTTTAATAATTTCAATAATACATGTGCACGAATGCAAGATTCTATTTATCATATGACATTTAAAACGCATTTTATTCACGATTGTTTACAAAAATGCCTAGATATATATCCTAATCCTCTTTATACACTTGTACAATCAATACTATGCTTCGCCTATACTATTACTGCTCGCTTTATTAACGCTCGATGTTACTGCTTACTGTATTGAACTGTTATATTTTTGGCGTGTTTTTTTTTTTTTTTTTTGTTGTTGTTGTTGTTCTCTATGCGAGTTGCTTTATTTATGTCTTTTTTTACTTTTCGAAGGTATGTACCCGAATGTTTTATGCATACTTTATAGTTCCAGCTATATGCTCACATTTTCTGTCCCTACCGACCGTTTTTCATGAGTCGGGCATGGTGCCCACCCTCTGCACCCGGGTCTCTATTGACACTTGAAAAGCAGTTGGATTATATCTATATCTTGGGTTATCATTTGAGCTTCTTGATCCCAGATGGGAGAGATGAAAACCAACGTACTACTTTTTTTTTTTTTTTTTTTTATTATAATTATGTACGTGTGTTTTGGCTATAGCATGATGCTACTCTTTGGAATTGCCTCGACGAGGCAATTCTGATAGGTGCCTGTGTCATGGCTTTTACGGAGATACTTAAGAATTACCTTCATTGCTCTTCCAAGCTCGGCTCTCATGCTTTAGGAATTATAAAGTATTTGTTAATTTGATAATCAAGTGTTGGAGATGGGACACGGATGCAGATTGGGTCCTCGCCTTTGTTTCAGATACCTTATATTTTCGTTTCGGTAAGGTACTTGAACTTGGCATCTGAGGACATCTACGGAGTGGGTTCAATGTCTGACCAAATATGGTTTATAAATTGCCCCTTCAGTAAAGTTACTGCATTTCTTTACGGCTGCCACGATTAATTGATCGATACATTCAAGAAATACGATTATTGATACTGATTTTTCGCAATACATTTTTTTTTTTATCTATTTATTTTTTTATTTTTTAGTAGAATTTACCAGCCAAAGATGTTCCTTAAATAGCTGGATGAGTGGCAAACAGTGCAGACTCTGGTGAGACGCTGCAGTCTGCGGCGTCTCGTCTGGGTCTACACTGTTTGCTCCGGCCTGTCTGTGCAAAACCTTACAGTGAAATTCAATATATGGTAAGAGTCATGTTTAAGATAGAAAGCCAGACAGGTTAAAATTATGACCATATCTCCAGTGATTACTAATCGATTATTGATCGCAATGGCAAGACTGATGGTCGATTATCATTTCAGCACTGATTAGCCAGCTCCACATTTCTTCTTCTTCTTCTACTTCTTCCTCTTCTATCTATCTGTTTGTCTGTCTGTCTGTTTTTGCCAAAAGCACTACTCATAATAATCCTTAGATGTGCAGGAGTTGACCATTCTTTGTCATGTTTTTTCTGTGTATTCAGCCTGAGCAAGCGGTGTAGATCGGGATGAGCTGCTGCAAGAAGCAGCATCTCATTGGGGTCTTCACTGTTTGCCATTTCTGAGCCAGTACCCCCAACTGCATTTAGTCACAACACTGGGATGTAAACTGCAAATCCCAAATATTCTCCTGTATTGTTGTCCTAAAAAACCGGTTTGGATCCTTGATAGGATTGTGTCTTACTAGTATATCTGAATATCATCCATACTTTCTACAGTAGCTTCCAAAGTTTATAGCCTTATTCATGATGGTTTTTGTGTTATTTTGTTACATTCTTATTTATTACCATCTTATTTATATCATTTCAGTTTATCAATTGTCAGGTTGGCTTTGTGAATTTTGCAGTTCTGGGATGGACAATTGGGACCCACACACTGAGGTATTAAACTGCTCAATGTAAATGGGTATATCTTTGACCCAGTGGAGGGTCTCAATTGGCCAGTTCCAGAACTGTATCACCAGTAGCAAGCTGTCATTTACAATCTCACTTAATATATTTTTAGCAACAGTATTTCTCAGAGTATTTCAGAAGATGTTTTCTTGCGCTTGTTACCATATTAACTCACTCCTAGTAACTAATTTCTGCAATTTCCAAAGCATTATTGTAATAATGCTTCTTTTGATTCTTTTGATTCAAGCTGGAGATATTGAAATCAATCCAAGTCCTGAGAATAATTATGATCTTTCAATATTACACTTGAATATAAGAAGCATCAGGAATAAAATAGACTATATTGTTGATAATTTCCTTGATTTTAACATCCTATGCTTCACTGAGACACACCTAGATGCCAATGTGGCTACTGACATGCTTCTTTTTTCAGATTCCTTCAGCACACCCTATAGGAAAGATAGAACTAATCATGGAGGGGGTGTGTTGGCTTATGTCAAATCAAGTTTATTACACACCAGAAGACCAGATCTTGAAATATTTTGCAATGAATCTATTTGGATCGAAGTTAAGGTAAAAACTGAAGATTATTTAATTGGTTTGTTTTATAGTCCTTCTACAGCTGATACACAATTTTTCAATTATCTAAACTTAAATATTGAGAAAGCACTTGAGCACTCCAAAAACCTGGTTATTGTTGGAGATTTTAATGAAGACCTTCTCAATCCCAACTTTCACAATTTAAAAGATGTATTATTAATTAATTCTATGACTAATGTAATAAATGAACCAACACGTCAACAAGCAATTTTAGATCCAATTATAATTTCTGAAGACTTGCCTTTTCTCGATTCTGGGGTTTTAGAGGTCCCAGATAATATAAGCGATCACAGAGCAACTTATATCTCTATACCTTTTCAGTATGATACAGAGGGTGCTTTTAATAGATTAATCTTCTTATACAAAAAAGCAAACTTTGTATTATTAAGGCAAAAATTATCCAACTTTGACTGGGACTGCCTAAGGGAGGGAACACTAGATGAAGCCTGTGCTAAATTCAATAATATCTTTCTAGAATATGTCAATTCTTGCATTCCTTCAAAACATGTCCTTATTAGACCTGATGACAAACCATGGTATGATTCAGAAATAAGAAGAATGTCTAAAAAAAGAAATAGATTAAAAAGCAAATTTAACCGAACAGGCAGTCCAAATCTCTTAAGAAAGTATAAAGCACTTCGTAACAAAGTCAATAACCTGAAACGGCATGCAAAAGAACAATGCTACAATAATTTGGAATTTTCTCTATCTGACTTTCAAACAAATGACAAAAAAAAAATTGGGAAGGTTATACGACACTTTGTTAAGAGTAATTCTAGTTCTTCTACAATTCCACCTCTAAATACTTTCTGTGTTACTGGCCAAAATGACTTTTGCTTTTCACCTGAAGAAAAAGCAGAGCTTTTGAACAAGTATTTTACCTCTATATCTACTATTAATGATGAAAATACGGCTTTGCCACTCCTTGAATATAAATGCCAAAATAGATTGTCTACTATATTATGCACTCCTGCAGAAATTACATCTCTTATCGGAATTCTGAATCCAAATAAGGCAACGGGACCAGACGGTATAAGCAATAAAATGCTTAAAGCGGTAGCAGCTGAAATATCTATACCCTTAAATATTCTTTTCAATAGATCTTTCAGAGATGGCAAATTTGCTGAGATTTATAAATACTCCAATGTTATACCGTTACCCAAAAAAGGAGATAACTCTGATCCTTCTAACTTTAGGCCTGTATCTCTTTTAAGCAATATAGGAAAACTTCAAGAAAGAATAGCTTTTAAACATATTTACAATTTCTTACACGAGAATGAATTACTTTATAAATATCAGTCTGGTTTTTTACCTAATCACTCCACAACGTTTCAACTAATAGATATATATCAACATGTCTGTCAAACTTTTGACAATAATCAGTATTCATGCATGGTGTTCTTAGATGTATCCAAGGCATTTGACAGAGTTTGGCATAAAGGGCTTATATTTAAATTAAAACAGTTAGGCATAGAAGGAGATTTACTGGAATGGATTAGTGATTATTTGAATAATAGAAAACAAAAAGTAACTATAAAAAACTGTTCATCAAGCTTAAGGAGGATAAATGCCGGAGTACCGCAAGGATCTGTTCTTGGTCCATTACTCTTTTTAGTTTATGTGAACGACATATCTGACTCCCTATTAAGTCTGACTAGATTATTTGCGGATGATAGTTCTTTGTACTATTCTGCATCTTCTATTAATGCCATAGAAGGCATTATTAATCACGATTTGCGGATTCTAGCAAGCTGGGCTTCACAGTGGCTTATCAATTTTAACGCTCTTAAAACTGAAGCTATTCTTTTCACTTTAAGACAAATTGGATCTCATCCTGAACTTTTTCTTAATGGGACTGCCATAAAATTTGTATCGGAACACAAACACCTCGGTTTAACTTTCAGTAACAATGGGCAATGGCATAATCACATTGATAATATTATCAGCAGCGCATCGAAAATTATCGGCATAATGAGAAAACTCAAGTTTTCTTTCACCCGTCTTGCATTGAACCAAATTTATTTATCTTATTTATTGCCGGTAATGGAATACTCATGTGTTGTATGGGATGGTTGTTCAGCTCAAGATTGTAATTCTCTTCAAAAAATACAAAATGAGGCCGCACGTATTGTTACTGGCTTGACCAGATCTGTTTCTCTTGTAAACCTCTATAGGGAATGTGGCTGGGTGACATTGGCAGAAAGGCGCAGGCAGCAAAAACTTCCCTTTATGTACAAGTCTGTAAATGGCCTAGTTCCTACTTATATATCAGATTTAATTCCACCGTCAGTTAGAGAACTTAATACCTATGCTTTAAGAAACCAAAACGATATAACAGTCCCTTTCTGTAGAACTGAGATCTCACGAAAATCATGTATTCCGTCTTCCATAGCATCGTGGAATTCTCAAAGTATCGATCTACGTAACTCTTCGTCTCTTGCAAGTTTCAAATACCAGTTGAAAAAACAGCAAAACGCTCCAAAAGTTCCATCTTACTATAATGTAGGCAACCGTTATCTTTCAGTTTTACATGCAAGAATTAGAAACTTTTGCAGCAACTTAATATTCTGATCTTTACGCAAATCACCTGTTGCCCAATCCTTGTTGTAGTTGCTCCAATGACATTGAAGATGCTGAACACTACTTTTTCATATGTTCAAAATATACTAATGAAAGAGTTACACTCTTCCGATCTACTAGACATCTCCATCCATTAAATCTTCATGTTCTTTTGGTGGGTGACGATAATTTATCATTAGAAGATAATATCACTCTCTTTACTGCTGTACAGGCATTTATTAAAGGTACAAAGAGATTCATTAGTAATTAAGTCTTGCTCGCACACAGCCAGCCTGACATCACTTCATACTTTTATTTTATATACCTTCTTATTTTGCTAATTTACATTATTTTGCCATCATGTTTTTTTTTTTTTTTTTTTTTTTTGTTTTGTTTTGTTTTTCATGTACTTAAATGCTCAATCGTTTGCCATTACCACATGTATGCATATTGTTGTAAACATCTGTAGGGGGAGGGCCGTAACTAATGTTGGTAGAACTTGTGGCCCAACCCCTTTGCTTGAAATACGCAATAAAATATGTTTATACTTTTTGTACAATTTATCGAAGTGCTGATGTATAGCTGACATTGACGAAGCTCCAAAAAGTAAGCGGAGGGATACTAATGAGACAACAACAATAATAACAACAACAAAAACGTACAGTGCTTGTGTATTTGTTGCATTGGTTGGTATATACTTGGTACATTTCTTTGCATACCTGGTAGATTGGAACCATGTGTTTTCATTGCGGCCAGGGTTTATTCAGCGAAAAATCCGATATTTCATTGCATTTCTGCGTCACGACGAATATTCAGAAAATTGAATTTTATTTTAGCTGAAATTATGTTGAATGGGTATTATTTATCCCGTGTTTACTTCTTGTAATAGTTTAGATGTCATTGTTGTTTACAACATGTAAACCTGGATTTTCTGAATAAACTTGAAACTTGAAGGAGAATATTGGGAGAATTTACTGAGAGTTCATCACGTGGCGTTCGAATATCGTCTTTACTTCTCCAAAAATGGGAAACTGTAAATAACTCCGGAAATTTAGGGTAAAATTATCAGTGTCAACAATATCGTTTTCAATAAAAATAACCAACCGCAGCACGTTTTTACCGTTTTCTAATTTTTTAGACTTATTCGATATTTTTATTTTGGTACTATATCATGACGTTTATATGAAGTCTGCGTTCCATCCTCACTGTGATGCACTTACCGTAGCGTGAAACTGTGTGAACTTTGGGACCTTTTCACTTTAACCCATTTTTGGCGTGAAACTCCTAAAGGGGTACCATGGCAAACAGTGCAGACCCAGATCAGAACGCGGCGTCTCATAAGGTTTGCACTGTTTGCCAAGACGATTTTTCCATCAAAAATAGATTAAAAATGAAAAATAGACCTGACACTCCTTAAACGACAAATTCACTTGTCCAATATATTGCAATTGAAGAATCCACAATGGGTTAAGATACAGTTCACCGAGTTCAAGGTCAATATTGTCATTAGCAGATGACAATGTTTGAAGGTTACCGGTACACAACAAAACCTTCAAACTGACACAAAACAAGCACATTGCAAGCTATATATAGTTTGGATAGTTATCACGGTCTGTGGATAGGAATGCCAATTTGTTCAGCTAATGGTAAGACTGTGCGAATGAAATTATCTGAAAAGTGACTATTAAATCTGTCCAATAAAAGTTAGTCTCGTCTTATTATGCTTTTCGCATTCATTACGTGTATTCACCACTTCACTTGTCTAGGTATAAAAGATGCAGTGGATGGTTATATATACTTGCTTCTGATGCTTGAAGTCTGCCGTTCAATTCCCTGCAGCGGTGATTACATTCCGGTGTCCAAACACGTTTCATTTGCATTATTTACTGGAATGAATATCATAAAGTGCGCCATCCTTCGGATCGGGACGTTAACTGGAGCGCCCCCCCCCCCCCCCCCCCCTGTGCAGGGAGAGTCATCCCCTGTGCAGGTTAAAGACCCCTACCGTATACCGTAATTGCATGATTTCTGTGTATGTATGAAAATCTGGAGTGTATAAAAAGTTAAGCGTCTGTGTCACCTCCAGGGGTTATAGCGAAAAGGTAAAAACGACGAAAAGCAACAGATACACTCCCACTACCTCACTGTCCATCTGTGTGTTCCCATGTGCAGTTAGACTGTTGAATCAAGCGTTGCTCGGCCTTCATATCGGCTTACGAAACGTTTTCTAATCGCTTAGGATTCTTCTTTTTTTCATTCCTTGAAGCCTAGATCTCTGTTGACCAGATCGACATCTCAATAACGATGAGTGAATACATGGACTATGATACATTGAATTTCGCCCGGATTTTTGACAAGGAGATGCAAGTGGTTGGTGCTGATTACATTGCTGGAATACTGCACGTGCATTGTCGGAAGGCACTAAAGGTAGATTACTTTAGCACATTACATGTATATGTACATAAAAGTAACTATATTCAGTCTGCCTTTTGTTTTGTTTGATTTGAGGTTTAACGTCCCTGTCAACACTGTAAAGGTCATTTTGGAGACGTTGCTTCCAATTTTGTGGGACTTTTACCCGACATTGAGATGAAATGACATCTCAAGCCCTGTCAGTCTGCCTTAGGGACATTTCAAAATGGATGGTCCTTAAAACCACCTTTGAACAGATCCGAAGGACCCTTGCCAGAAGACATTAAGTATAGCAAACACAGTAAAAAATACATTTAACCTTTTAAATACGCTTTTAAAAGCAGAATTAATTTAATTAGGGCCTCTCAAAAGTTTTGCAGGTGTCCTATGGTAATCACTCTGTCCGTCCGTCTGTCCGTCCACATTTTTCATGTTTTTTCTTAATAACTTACAAACCGTCAAACACATCAACTTCAAACTTTTAGTATAAAGTCACAATAACAAAGCACAATTTCATGACAAGTTATGTAACTCTAGCTACAATATTATTGTAGTTATGACCCTTTGATAAATTACGATTTTCAGCATTTTTATGCCCCCGCATCATATGATGCCGGGGGCATATAGTTTTTCGGTTTTCCGTACGTGCGAAGATTGTACGTCCGTCTGTACGTGTGTGTACGTACGTACGTACGTGATCCTGTAACCTCAGCTTAAAGTTTTTGTAACAGGTAGCGCCAGATTTATGAATGGCATTTGGCGGGGGCATCCGTGTCCTATGGACACTTTTTCTAGTTCATCTTTTTTCGTAATAATTTCAAAACCGTGATATTTGTTTAAATTGAACTTGCTGTATTTATTGACAATGACAATTCATACATGTGTAGCAAAATGCAACAACTCTAGCTTTAATAAATTTTGACTTATGCCCCTTTATCCATCCGTTTGTCTGTCCACACGTTTGCATGTTTTTTTAATAACTTACAAACCATCTGCCGCATCAACTTAAAACTTTAAACATAATGGCACAACTTCATGGCAAGTTATGTAACTCTAGCTACAATACGTTTAGAGTTATGTCCCTTTGAAAAATTCAAACTTTCAGAGTATTCATGTTTTGTTTGTTTTCTTTTCGTCATACTACCCATTTTGTATTTGCTGCAACATCTGCTTCTTTGAACTACAACATTTTGATTTCCAAATTGTCAGATTAAAAGGTTTTGGTTTACCCCTTTGTCTTTGATGGCAAGGATCCCAGCAGGCACATGACGTAATTATGACGTCACATCAACGTCGGTACAACGTCATGACGTTTATGCAACGTCACATCAACGTCGGTGCAACGTCATGACGTTGCATCGACGTTGATTTGACGTTGCCCTAGCGACGTGTGTCTGCTGGGTCGATGTACTCAGTAGGTCACATAGCACTGTGAAGACAAGTCAATCATTACTGACAGACAAGGTGCCAACTTTGCTGCTATGACCTATTACGTACTGGAAGTTTCAACAATAATCATCATGACAAAATATATTTGGTGCGATTGACCACTGTCCTCTTGTATGCCTCTGTCTGATTGTCTGATAAACGAAACTATTGTATGTAATTCAGTAAGTGACTTGGCAAAACAATAGTGACAAATCGGGAACAACATTTAGATGAGAATTAAAAAGAGAAACGATCAGGAACTAACACAATCTGATTCCAAATTCTCCCCACAATGTCATTAGGGAAAGAAGTTGAAACATGGAGTGACGACAGAGTCTAAAACAAAACGGACAGCAGGTTAACCGATTCAGCAGCTCTTTCCCAAACAGTTGAAAACTCAGAATTTCCAAACCTAACTAAAAAGGAGCAATATATACATTATGTGGGGAAAAATCAGAACCACCAACATGACAAACATTGAACTGGAAGGACAAACGTAACTAAAAGTGAACACCCAAAAAGGGGGAAGAATCAGAATAATCAACGTAACAATATATATGATTAGGGAGAGATTCAGAACCACCAACAATAAACATGAAGGAACTTGTCTGTAACGTTTTATGTGCCTTGTCATGAAGAGGTTTTTAAACTTACAATTGACGAATTTTGGAATTTTTCCATAATTTTTCGCAAACGGTTTACCATAGATTAGTTACAGACATTAGACTTGGCAAACATTATTTTTCTTTGTTTGAGGCTACACCGAGGCATACATATATGACAGCAAAAATGGAACACATTTAATGACTACCAGCTTTATTACGTTTTTTAACCTATTGAAATAATAATTGTTCTTCACAAAAATAGATATTGATATGGACTAAACAAAACTAAACAACAAGACGTAGCGTAGTGGGTAAGAGCGCTGACTTCTCACCGCTGTGGTTTGAACCTCGTTTGGACCACATGTGGGACGCCATGTTCTGCAACTGAAAGTCCGGTTTTCGCCCACCTCTTAGTAATGATCAACTCGAAATAAGCGAAATAATGTTGAAAGGGAGTAAAACCACACACACACACACACACACACACACACACACACACACACACACACACACACACACACAAAATACCTTTAAACCGCTACTCTAACAGTCCAAAAAGTGCTCTTAATATAAGAATTTTACTCTATTTTGTTTTGTGTGTTTCTTTATGTGCCAAAGCCTTTCCAAAACCATTGGAAAACCTGTATTATAGTCATAGCTCCCTTATGACCTTGTTCTTTTTTCTAGGATCTGCATGTGTTGGATGCAGGCTGTGGGACTGGGAGATATGCCAAAGCTTTGACAGATCTTGGGATTGGTAAAGTAAGCCTGGTGGATTACAGCTCAGAGATGCTGAAGGTGGCCAGGGACAAACTCAGAGATGCAACAGGGAAGAATATGATTGGTGCAGCTACCAAAGCCAAGTTTCCACCGTTACCATTTGAGGATGGCATGTTTGATGCAGTCATGTTCAATTACGTAAGTCACGTGACAAATCATATGGTAGATTTCATATCATGCCTTATATCAATCCAAGACTCTTACGTATATCAACAAGAGGGTCGAATGCACATAACGGGGGTGATATACAACATTGTGGCAGCAAGTAATGTCGACCACACTGTAATTCTGCCTGTTAGGCCTGTGGTTCGACATGGCTGATACACCACAACCTCATTAAAACGCGATTCGTTATAACACGGTTTTGGATATAACACGGTTTCAAGATTGGTTCCAAAATGTACAGATTATGTACAGATGTTGCACTGATGAGTTAGGAGGCATTCATGCGGACTGAACAAATTATTTGTCTAAATCGCGACGGAAGTAAGGGCGAGGATTGTGGCCACGTAGAATCGATTTAAGCCCCCCAGTGGAAATCTTTTCACTGACCTTTCCAAGGCGGTTCTTCTGTGGCGATTTATTTATGTTGTTGTTTGTTACTTACTGTGTGTATCACTTGTGTCTTTTAATTTTGGATGGCCATATGGCCATTTTGTGGGAAAGTAACTGTCCTTATGGCCTTCCTTTGTTAAGGTTTCCATTATGGTCTGGTCGCTTAATGTTTGTATTTCTTTCCCTTTGGTGTCTTTGATGGGTGGAGTAAGTTAATTGTATCGATTCCTGATCTTTGTTTTACTTCTACTTTATATAGAAAAATTACCATGGATGGTATTTTTTCTATATTATCTATACATTTTTATTTGGATATAACCACTTATTCTCAAATGAATTGGGATTTTAGCCGTTTCAAAAGTCAAATTATAAATTTTCTTAGATTCAGTCACCGATATGTTCACAATAAAGTAACAGCATGTAACTATACTCTGTTAAAATTCCTTGATCAAGAAAAGCGAAGCAATTTCACACCAACAGCTAGAAATATGTCGGTATTTTGAAAAATTTTGATAATGAGAAATGTACGCTACAGTCTACTTGTTCATTATACCCTTCCATAACATCACAAATATCAAGAGATCCCATCTTGCAATGACAGAATACTTACGACGGGTGATTAAGCGGGAGGAAATGACCATATGGTCTTATATATTAGTAAGAAATTAATATCCATTTTGAATAAAATTCAGGGTTGGTTAGAGACGACAGAAAAAGAATTAGTTTCCTGAAAATATACAAACTTTCGTTTTGTTTTAAGAGAAGCACATAATAGCTAGATCACTTAGGACTTTAAGAGAAGCACATAATAGCTAGATCACTTAGGACTATTGTATTTGAACAGGTATGGACTGATAAATAAGGGGCACAAGTAATATTACCTTGGATACCCGATCAATATAAGCAATACGTTTATTTGAATTATATGTAAAACGTCGCGGACATTACAGTGATTTTGCTTCTATAAATCAAGTAGTTTACTAAACGTGATTAACTAAAAATTCAGCTGTTAATGTCATTTTCCTCCTTTTGTTTTTTGGATCTAACTAATACAACAGTGCATGTTCAGTCGTATGCTTTTAAAACTGGCTGTTGCTATTAAGCAAACAAACCTCTGTATATACATGTACATAAAAATGCTCTCCTGACAGATAAACTGCTTTCTTAAGGCAGGTGAAACATTAAAAGACATATCTATCACGCATAAACACCCAACAACCGCATGACCTTAAGTACTTAACAATCAAGTATCTAAAATTATTGATGCAACTGCGGGAATATAGTAGCGAACATTACACTGCATTCAGAGTAATACTTTTCTACATAATAAAAATCAAAAATGAGTTCCTTTAAGAGCAATGAAAACATTCATAAGAAAGAAGATGGGTCATACTACGTAGTTTCGGCTAATAAAGCCTCATCAGTGACCCTGTAATGATCCGGCAAAGAAAGCCAGAGGAAACATACTGCAATTTTGCCAATTTTCGAATAGGCAGTCGATACAAAGTAGAAGTAAAACAAAGATCAGGAATTGATACAATTAACTTACTCCACCCATCAAAGACACCAAAGGGAAAGAAATACAAACATTAAGCGACCAGACCATAATGGAAACCTAAACAAAGGAAGGCCATAAGGACAGTTACTTTCCCACCAAATGGCCATATGGCCATCCAAAACCAAAAGACACAATTGATACACACAGTAAGTAACAAACAACAACATAAATAAATCGCCACAGAAGAGCCGCCTTGGAACGGTCAGTGGAAGATTTCCACTGGGGGGCTTAAATCGATTTTACGTGGCCACAATCCTCGCCCTTACTTCCGTCGCGATTTACACAAATAATTTGTTCAGTCCGCATGAAGGCCTCCTAACTCATCAGTGCAACATCTCCGTGAACACAAAAATCAAAGAACCACAGAGGTGAGACAACGGTGAGGACTCGACAGCAAGAAACCTCTGAAATGCTGGAGCAAAAGAAAACCAACAGTTAGACTCCGATGAGCCCAACCAGACTGATATAAATCAAATTGGGGTCAAAAAAAATAAAAATATGTCTAGAATATAAGACTAAACCAAAAATTTATTTCTGATTTCTCAGAATATTCACGCTGATCTCAAAGGACCAAAAGTAAAATATAAACTACACTATGGTTGATGTACGGGGAGACGTTTTACGGCCGCCACACGGCACAACACCAGCTGCAGTGAAGGCAAATAAAAATCAAAAATGAGTTCCTTTAAGAGCAATGAAAACATTCATAAGAAAGAAGATGGGTCATACTACGTAGTTTCGGCTAATAAAGCCTCATCAGTGACCCTGTATTGATCCGGCAAAGAAAGCCAGAGGAAACATACTGCAATTTTGCCAATTTTCGAATAGGCAGTCGATACAAAGACTGATATAAATCAAATTGGGGTCCAAAAAAATAAAAATATGTCTAGAATATAAGACTAAACCAAAAATGTATTTCTGATTTCTCAGAATATTCACGCTGATCTCAAAGGACCAAAATGTAAGTCTGCAAAATGTAACCAATGGGAGAAAGAAACGCGTCCTGATGAGTTTGTAAATAAGTTCTAAGAAATGTAAACAAATGCATGTCTGTAAATGGCAGCTCTGGTGGTCTCGGACATTACCATACACGGTAAAGGGACATGCAATGCTACTTTACCATTTCTACCTGGCAAATTGAAAAGGAATCTGATATTATATTTGTTGTATCTAAAGTAGAAGTAAAACAAAGATCAGGAATTGATACAATTAACTTACTCCACCCATCAAAGACACCAAAGGGAAAGAAATACAAACATTAAGCGACCAGACCATAATGGAAACCTAAACAAAGGAAAGGTAGTTTACATAATCAAGAGTAAACCAGCATACCATAAAATATAATATTTACTTTAGGTGGGGCTGTTCAATATAATTTGTAATGTTCGATACCATAATTTTAACAGCATAAACTGCACTTGCAATATTTTTTTTTTAACATTAAAATTTGCATTTTGATATACAGATTGGGGAATTTAAGTGCCTTCATAACATGGCACATTTTATATTGAAAAATATTCATTCTTGCAAATAATATTTGGGAAAAGATTGTAAGCGATGGGACTCAAATCCAAATTCGAAAATAATTAATATTAAATCAACATTGTTACCTATTGCAGCTATTGGTAGAAATGTAGCAAGGCTATATATCACTAAACTTGTTCATCTTACATAACTAAGGTTGAACAATTCAAAATATTTCATTTATTTGCAGTCATTATCTCTGGACAGTCAACATACCAAACCTGTCATGTTCGATACCAAATGTAGTGGACATTTCATCACATACAATCACTGCTTATTGCAACAGAATAACGATCTTGCAAGCATTAAAATTGATTTTGGTGGCATATTTTTAATTGAACAATATTCATTGAGGCAAATAATATTGGAAAAAGGTAAAAAGTTTCTATGTAGATATATAAAAACAAAATAATGACATGTTTTTCCTTTACTGTGGTGTTGTCTGCCGCATCCCTCGCCCATCAAACACCGGAAAAGGCAACCATAACGTATGTAGACACTTTCTACGACGTAATCGGGCAATGGAAAAGGGTGCTACGTGCGAGCAATGTGATCAAGCTGTTAGACTAACAATTTTCGGTATTGAACATTACCGGTCTCGAAAATTACAAAACATTGGAAATGAGGGAATTTCAACATCAAAATATTATGTTCGTTCCAGATAATGTGTTTGTGTTAGTCACACATTGCGGGAGTTTCTTTCAATCTAGAATTTTTGTCGATGCATATGTAATAAGCCTGGTATAATGATCGCAAACATTACATGTGTTTTTGCAACAAATTCATGCACATTTTTGTATGACATGTATTTTCATCTTCCTATTGTAAAGGTAGCATCAAACGCTCTTATATGCTTATTATAATATAGAAACTCGATTTGGTCAAGTTTCGGTGTATAAAAACCGTAACGTTGTTTTGAAATGTCAATAAGAAAAACGTTGTCTCGTACATTACAATGTTTAATTAAATTTCGGCGACAGCCATAATCGGGGAGCAATACTTAGTAAGACTCCATGTGGTCCTGCTAATGTTAGCTATTTCCCTACCCAGAATATGTTAATTTTATGGAAAATACCTAACCATTTCCTTTCTTGTGGAATTACAAATTTGTAAGTGCGCAAACAAAGAGAATTCGAAAAGCGACAGTCTCGAACATTACAAAACCAGGTTTTCCCGCGGCTCATGATCCTTGCAAAGGTACTTATCGACATGAGGTTTATCATGATATCTTTTGGACCTGTTGTTCTGTCGTATAAACGTATGCATTGGGTAAAATGACTGCTTGATTTCATAAAGTGTACGGCGACTGCAATATCCCAATTCATTTGAGAATGAGTGAACACGGTTGTTTAACTAATACTGGTTTCTGTTTTGGACCCCAACAATAGTGTTATAAAGAGGTTTGTGTGTATGGCGTTTTCGTTCTAAGGCTGATATGAATGCATGCGGTATACGTGGGGTGTCGGAACCTGAAATATACGGAGTTTTGTTTTATAAAAATAAAAAGAATATTGGACAGCAGCAAATTTTACTCAGTTCAGGAAAAGTATTATAAGGTAGAAAAGAATTGGGTAAAACGCGCGTTTGTGTGTTTGTTTTGGAGTTTAATGGTCCTTAGGTCATATCGAGCATATCAGTTTACCTAACCACACTTTTCATGTGCAGGCTAATACGTAAATCGATTTTACGTGGCCACAATAATCGCCCTTACTTCCGTCGCGATTTAGACAAATAATTTGTTCAATCCGCATGAAGGCCTTCTAACTCGTCAGTGCAACGTCTCCGTGAACATAATCAAACAACCAGATAGACGAAACAACGCTGAGAACTCGACTGTAAGCAAAAGAAAACTAACAGTTAGACTCCGATGGGCCCGACCAGAGACAGAGCATCAGGCCCCAGTCAACATTACATAAAATTAGATTATCTCCAATTCTCAGTAAGCCTTTACGCTCGAACCGTTATAGAATCTGAGGCCTGACCCACCCGCGTGCAATTAAAGAGGGAAGCAAAATTGTCAACCGTGATTGGGTCAACTACCATGCATGCAGTCTGTCGTATAACATTTCGTTTATCGAGTAGTTTGGGGTCAGATGTACCCGTTCCCCTAAAGAGGTTGCTCACTTGTTTACGTGATAATTCTTTGTACGTAAGGTTCTGTTTGCTCTGTGTTGACGGGGACGTAAAACCTCAACTAAAAAAAAACTTCCCCTTTGGTGCCATTAGTAGCCTGTGTTCTGTGATGCTGACACAAACTGGTCAGCTTTATTTGGTGAAAGGTATGCACTAAAAATAATCTCACATGGGTTTGATGGGTAGATAGAAAAATCCGTCTATCGGTAATAATCGACTGCGCATTACGATAACACACCCGTGCAACATAGTGCATTTTTTCACATCTCCAAAATAGCTACATTTCGGATGAAAATCCATGATATTTTTGTTATAAATACTGCAAACATAGGTGGTGGGTGCTCGTTAGAACCGCCTCATTGAGGCGGTTCTAACGAGTACCCACAACCTATACCTTTGAGTAAAAATAAGAAAAATAACGTTTACCCCCGTAAACCCCAGTTTTCTCTGTACAAAATGGGGTGTAATGGGTGTTCATTTCACGGACTTGTTCACGTGATGGTGACGCATTCTTACTTTTTAAATTTAGATGAGCAGCCTACTTGTATAGGACGTAATCAACCTTTCACTGTTAAAAATATTTTAATTTTCATTGTAATAAAAAGCTAACACTTTACAACAATTGTTTCAAGATCTACATGTACCCGTTGATAATATTATCTCATTCTTAAAGTTATTTGGAATCTATCTAAGATTTATTTATTGTTCAAATTTTTAATCACTACCATTTTTTAAATTTTAATCTTCATACATTTCGATCCATCAACCACCGTTTTGACGCTTATGACCGACAAAGAGGGCTGACGTGTCGTTTATCACCAATTGATGATCATCATCCATCGTTATCACAGTCCGTCACGCGGTGCCGGACAGTCACACTCGGGACGGATTTTATCATACCCCTCAAACCCATGTTTTCTTATAATCTTCATTTAATAAAGATTTTGTGTGTTTTTTCACAGGTACTTCAAGATCTGGAAAAGCCTGAAAACAGACAGGAGGTTTCTGTTATTGAGACTACACTGCGTGATACGAAGAGAGTTCTGCAACCCAATGGTCTCGTTGTCATAGCAACATCATTGCCGGAACAAATCAGAGAAGCGTTGTGGTATACTCAGATATACCCACCACTTGCGGAGAAATTATCAAAATATTTTCCATCAAGCAAAGAATGGGATGATGTATTTTCAAAGTGTGGGTTTGAAGTTGTTTCTGCCATGAATTCGCTTATATCGGATAAAGTTAACCACTTTGATCCAGAGGGGCCACTCAAAGAAGAATGGCGGACCGGTGCATGCGTGTACGCATGTGCAGATGATCAAGAAAGAAAAGCGTTGGACAATGCTATTACGAACCTGAAAGAAGGAGGGTTGATGCAAAAATTTATGGAAGAGCATGATCGTACTAAAGTGATGGGGATGACCACTTTTTACATATGCAAATCGACTTAGCGTGTCATCAGTTTGTGAAATAATTCTCTTCTAGGACCCCACTCTTCACAGAGAAAAGTACAGTATAACGAGGATAAACATTTAGATAATTTTCCTTAATTTTGTCCAAAACCATTGACTGTAGGTACTCGTTAGAACCGCCTTATTGAGGCGGTTCTAACGAGCATCCACACTCTATGCTTGAAGCAGAAATAGGCGAAAAATTACAGATTTTCTCCGTAAAATGCTATCTTAAGCGCCATGAAAGAAAGTCTTTAAGGTTTCGTATGAGCCACAGCATATGAAAGAGTCTAAAACGCTAGCGGTTTCTTTGGGCGGTAGGGATTGAGATGTCATTTCATCTCAGAGATCAATGTCGGGTAAAAGTCCCACAAAATTGGAAGCCACTGCTTCAAAATGACCTAAATAGTGTTGACAGGACGTAAAATCCCAACCCGAAACAAAACCTAACATATTTTCCTCATTTTATCAAAGGAAACACTCTTATAGGAATAAGGAATCAAAGTGTCTCGCCAATGGCAGACATACAAGTCCGAGGTCATCGCTTTGCCTTCTCCATCACGAAATCCCCACTTTTATAATGTAAATGTGGTTTACTGCGGTGTATATTATTTTCCTTATTTCTGCTCGAAACATAGATTGTGGGCACTCGTTGGAAGCGCCTCGTTGAGGCGGTTCTAACGAGTACCCACAATCTATGTTGTGAGAAGAAATAAAAAAAATATCAGATTTTTTATCTAAAATTTTCCTTTATTTATTTATTTTTTTTTGTGGTAAAGTTGCCAATATATTTGAACAGGCGTGTTTTCGTAATGCGGCCCATTAAGGAAAATTGACACAGCTGACGTATTTCGCGCCATTTCTTTTTTCAAGGGTGATCACTTATGTGACTTCCTGCATGATCACTTTCCTGTACGCGAAGCTCCTCCGAGTAAAAGGCTCTACTCTTACCGGAACGAATTGGGTCCTTAGGGACATGGCCTTAATAGTGTTGACTGGGCCGTTATACTCCAAACAAACAGAATCAAAGTGTCATATATACCTCTGTCTGAAACACATATCAGTTTTGGAGCCTTGTAACATGGGATACAATCCAAAGATATATTGGTGTTTCTTTATGGGGTGCCGTTTTACTATTAAATCCGTATTTATAGATATCCATAATTATTTATGGATATCCATAATTCGAATTAAGGATATCCATAATTCGAATTATGGATATCCATAATTCGAATTATGGATATCCATTATTATTTATGGATATCCATAATTCGAATTATTGATATCCAGAATTCGGATTATGGATATCAATAAATCGAACTGAATTAATGATATCCATAAATCGAATAATGGATATCCATTATTCGGCTGATTTATGGATATCCATTAATCAAATTATGGATATCCATTAATCGAATTATGGATATTCATAAATCGATTTATGGATAGCATTTATTAAGATCGAAATATGGATATCCATAAATCGAATTATGGATATCCTTAATTCGAATTATGGATATTCATTATTCGGCTGATTCATGGATATCCATAAATCGAATTATGGATATCCATAATTCGATTTATGGATATCTATAAATATGGATTAAATAGTAAAACGGCGCCCCATATTTCTTGGTGTTTCTTGGATATTCGGGACCATACCATTTGTCTGTTAGACAACAGTTTCACACACTCATAAGTTAACACTTTGTATGCTGGTGGACTCTTCCATTACTATATCTTGGACAAACCCATTTGTCATATAAGGGATGTCCGGCCTATTTTTTCTTTCTATTCTATTTTTGATGGAAAATTCTGTTAGCAAACAGTTCAGGCAACATTCTGCGGCGTTTGATCTGGGCCTGCACTGTTTGCCAAGGTACACCTTTATGGGTTTCACGCATACACTGGGTTAAGTCGTGCGCCTGAATTAATGAGGCAAAGCAAATAGTAACAATGATTGCACGTTCACGCCCACAACCATTGCTGAGCTGTGTTTCGGCTTTAATTATTACAACACCTATTAAAATAACACTTTATACATGTATAAGAGATTTGGTAATAAATGGAACTATATTTTCTTTGGTCAGCCTGCACGTTATTTACCCCTCGATACGCCACTGTCTTCAACGTCGCGGCTGAATACCGATTTGGTGCCGCGTTTTACCCAAAGCTCTTACATTACCGTCATAAAATTGAGCCAGCGCATGAAAAAACCTACAATATGACATGTGCGCCCAACGAAGACTCAGATCAGCCTGCGCATCCGCGCCGCAGTCTGATCAGAGTCTTCGTTGTGTGCTCTATGGATAACAAAGGGCTCAATGCTCATTCATGCAGCAAGAGAAGTCTCTGATTAGACTATATGGATGCGCCGGTTGATCTGAGTCTTCGCTGGGCGCACATGTCTTATTGTAGGCTTTATCGTGCGCTGGCTTTAATGATACATGGAGTGAGTGAGTGTTTCAGTTTTTACGTCCCACCAACAGCTAAGGTCATACGGAGACGGGACCTCGGTTTAAAGACTCATCCGAAAGTCTGGAGAAGCCCGGGATCGAACCTGCGACCCCTGGTTTACAAGGCGAGTAGCGTAACCACTCGACCACGGAGGCTTCTAAATGATACATGGAATGATATCAAGAAGAAAGTATAAATAAAGACGATTGCATTACATTTGAAATGTATTAAACGTGCATCCAGGGGGAGAGGTTCATAGATTTTATATGAGATCAGTAATCTTTACTGACGATTCCAAGTCGGTGCTTTTGCTGTGGTTCCTTCATGGTTTGTGTTGGTGGTTCTTATTCTTCTCCTAATCATATATGTTGTAACGTTGATTATTCCGATTCTTTCCCTTTTTGGTTGTTCATTTTAGCAACGATTCTATCCCCCGTTATGAATAAAAAGTTAGATAAAAGTTAGAAAGTTAAAAGTCCCCCCTAAAAGTTAGATTTGGATATTCTGAGTCACCACCTGTTTGGGAAAGAGCTGCTGACTCTGTTTACCGTTTGTCCGTCTTGTTTACTTTCGTCACTCCATCTTTCGACTTCTTTCCCCAGTGATATTGTGGGAAGAATTTGGGATTAAGGCGTAACTATACCAAAATATGTGACACAGGGGCCTTTCTGATATTTAATCTTCATCAGTGTGTCTCAACCCCAAAGTTCTGAAACCGAAACGGATGATGGACAAGACCCGTCAAACACAGCACTTCCATACTTTGATTCCTTATGGGATCTGATTGTATCGGTTCCTGGTCGTATCTCTTTTTAGTTTTTATATGAAATGGTCACGAGTGTAATATTCCGTTTGTCATATATAGAGAATCATACATGAGTACTCATGTATTATTGAATTTATCAAAACAAGTTGAGGAAACGGGATAAAATGCGAGGCTTTGCCGAGCATTTTATCCCTTTTCTTCAACGAGTTTAATAAATTCAATAATACAAGAACACGAATGCAAGATTATATTTATCATATGACATTTAAAACGCATTTTATTAACGAGTGTTTAACAAAATTGTCAATATTCCGCCATTAGTAAACACGACGTCATACATGTACCGTTACGGGGCGTAGCTAACTAATTTACATTTTTAATGCACTAGTGGATTATCGAAAATATTACATGGCGTTATTACACTCTCAGACGCGACGTCATGTATGATAAATAGAGAATCATACATGAGTGCTCATGTATTAATGGATTTATCAAAACAAGTTGAGGAAACGGGATAAAATGCGAGGCTTAGCCAATAATACTTGAGCACGAATGCAAGATTTGCAATGTCAAATTGAAAAATAAAAATGTACCTAATATAAGACAAAATGAGATCACGTGTTTATACATTTAAAATGCGGTTAAACGACAATAACTCGAACACAGGTGGCTTGTTTACCATGGCTAATTCGAAATCTCTTGAGCCCCAAAACATCACGAAAACACACCTATATAATTTACCCCCTTGAACCCCACTTTTATATAGTAAAACTGGGGTTTCCGGGGGGATACCTTATTTCTGCTCTAAAATATAGATTGTGGGGACTCGTTAGAACCGCCTCATCGAGGCGGTTCTAACGAGTACCCACAATGTGTATTTTGCGCAGAAATAAGAAAAATATCACATTTTTTCTTCATAAAATTGTCATTTTTTTTCGGCGATAAAGGTGGCAATGTATTTGTATAGGCGTGTTTGAGTAATGGTTTTCTTCCCATTGCACCAGATTATTGTCATTACGCAAGCACGCCTATACAAATTGTTATGCATAAGAATTTATTTTTCTGATTCCCACTTGCACCCCACTGTGACCTAATAGTGCTATAAATATCTTGTTAATCTTCTTATAGAAGATTCTAGAAAACTGAGTCACAGATTAATTTCATTTTTGTAAACAACATGTTTACAAGGAAAAGTACTTCAGAACCTTCCAGAAAGTTCTGGGTTGCATTATTTTTAGAAAATTACCTCATCTTATTCCACAGCCCTCTGGAATGTTCTAGAGAAATCTTAGGGTCTATAAAAGAGCTTGATTTTTCTCATTGAGTCAGACTTTGGAGTTTGATGTTTGGGCATTTAAGAAAAGTTATTTCTAAATTCTGTGTTGGATTGTTAAAGGATATTACTTTTCATTTTGGACTGTGAATTCTGTGGGATCAAGGAAAATAGATTCATTCAGGATATTTCATAACAGAGCTAAGTACATTTAATTTTCTTACTTCTACAGGTTAAAGTTAACTTGTAAATAAATTTTGTTAAAATTTTCCAAAAGGCTTGTTTGCTTTTTCTTTCTGCTACGCCTGGCTCGTAACAGAAATTGGGGGCTCGTCCGGGATAAAACCATTTTAAGCATTTTAAAACCGACATTTCATGTGACGCAGGTAATTGTCATTTCTTATCAAATAGACTTTGCAGTTGCTTCACAGGATTGGTATTTCCCTATAGGCATATAGGGGATTGTCATTTCATGTGAACTGTCATTTCAGGTGAAATAGTACTTGTCATTTCATGTGAAATTGTCGTTGGACTTGTCATTTCAAAAAAAAATAAAAAAAATTGTCAAATTAACCTCAATCTGTATTTCCATAAATACTTTATAAAACAAACAAAAAGCAAACATGTCGTTTGATTTGAGAAGCTTTTTGGCTCAGCCTACTCAGGAGTTGTTTAATCTGGCCAAAAGGACAGATTTGCTAGATATTGCTTCCCATTATGGGGTCACTGCTGTTAAAACAAGCATGAAAAAACATGAAATAAAGAATATTTTGGTACAGTTTTTTGTTGATGAAGAACTTTTCGATCCATCTGCTTTGTCTCACATTATGGTCTCTCATACCGAATTACAAATGAGACAAATTGAAATAGGAAGGCAAATTGAATTAGAGAAGTTAAGATTAGAAATGGAAGAACGAATTCGAAAAGAAAAATTAGAACAGAAAGAAAAGCAAAGGGAAATGGAAGAAAGAGAGAAGGAAAAGGAAAGAGAAATGCAGAGACAAATGCAGATGGAAAGATTAGAAATGGAGGAACGCCTTCAGAAAGAAAAATTCGAAAAAGAAGAGCGACTAGAAATAGAAAGAGAAAAATGGCATTTTCAATTAAAGATGAAGGAATTGGAACTCCAGGGTCAAGATAGGGTGAAACATACCCCTGTTTTTGACTCTGGTAGTTACTTTGATGCCACAAAGCACATCAGATTAGTTCCGCCATTTCAGGAAAAAGAGGTAGATAAGTATTTTTTGCATTTTGAAAAAGTTGCAGAAAATTTAAAATGGCCAAAAGAGCATTGGACCTTACTTTTGCAAAGCGTTGTTGTCGGAAAGGCTCGAGACATTTACACTCAGCTGACTGTCGAGCAAAGCTCAGACTATGATCTGGTCAAGGAGCTTATTCTTAAGGCATATGAGTTGGTCCCTGAGGCTTACAGGCAGAAATTTAGGAATTGCAAAAAAGAAATTTCCCAGACCCATGTAGAATTTGCTCGAACCAAAGAACAGCTATTTGATTGGTGGTGTTCTTCTAAAAAAGTAGGCTCTGATCATGACAAACTTAGACAACTTGTCCTTGTTGAAGAGTTCAAACGGTGCATAAATTCAGACATTAAATCTTTTCTCGATGAGAGACAGGTTGAAACTTTGGAGGAAGCTTCTCGTTTGGCAGATGATTATGCTTTGACTCATAAAGTCTCATTTGTGAACAGGCCTTATCCTCGAAAACCTTATAATCCACAGACAGGTCCAAGATTCTATCCCAGTAATCCTTCTGGTAGTTATAGCCATACATCTAGTACTATGCCCAAACTTTCTGGTGAAAATAAAAGCCAGAATCCTTCCAAACCTTCTGGTGAAAACAGAAGCCCAAATTTTCCAAAACCTTCTGGTGAAAACAAAGACCAGAATCCCTTATCTCAATCTCAAGTAGTTTGTTATTATTGTAAAAATACAGGTCATTTGATCTCTGAGTGTTTAAAATTAAAGCGAAGGAAAGAAAGAGAAAGACAAGAGGAACTTAAGCCTACAGGCTTGACTTCTATAAGGCCAAAACCACAGTCTTGTGTAAGGGAGGAAACTCTTTCTGATACCAAATTATCTGAGACTGATTCAGTTATGGAGATTTATGAACCATTCTTATCAGATGGTTTTGTGTCACTAAATGGTGACAGTTATGCCCATCCTACCCCTATCAAAATCTTACGAGATACTGGAGCTTCTCAATCTCTTATTCTAGCAGATACTCTGCCTTTTTCTGAGAAGACTTCTTTGGGCCAAAGTGTCCTTATTCAGGGTGTGGAATGTGGATTTGTTAATGTTCCGCTCCATAACGTTTATTTGTCATCAGACTTGGTATCCGGTTCAGTGGCTGTTGGTATTAGACCTTCTTTACCTTTTAAAGGTGTTCATTTGTTGCTAGGCAATGACTTAGCTGGAGATAAGGTTGTGGTAAACCCACTTTTGACTACTAATCCTTGCATAGACCAACCGCCTGATCCCATTGAGCAGGAAATTCCTGATCTTTATCCATCTTGTGCAGTCACAAGGGCGATGGCACGTAAGGCCAAGCAAACTGATGGGAAACAGGATTTTGATTTAACCGATACCTTTTTGGGTCAGTCTTTTAATGAAGAGATAACAAGGTCTCTGTCTTCAAGCCTGCCTGATAAGCAGACAGATTTTCATGAGAATAACTCATCTTTAGATCTAGGCCATGACATAATGTCTGGGTCTCAACTAGCTATAGAACAGCATAAGGATCCTGAAATTTCGCCTTTATTTGAAAGGGCCTTAGATGAGCAGGAAGTATCTCAGGTCCCAGTCTGTTATTATGTCAAAAATGACATTCTTATGAGAAAATGGCGTCCACCAGACGTCTCAGCAGAAGATGAGTGGACTGTCAACCACCAGATAGTGGTTCCACGGGTTTACCGTTCCCAAATATTAAACTTGGCACATGAAACTCCCATGTCAGGACATTTAGGTGTAAATAAAACCTATCACAAGATTCTTAATCATTTTTACTGGCCTGGGATAAAATCAGATGTTTCTCAGCATTGTAGGTCCTGCCATACATGCCAAATGGTAGGAAAACCCAATCAGACTATACCTAAGGCTCATTTGCAGCCTATACCTGCTTTTGATGAACCTTTCAGTCGTATAATTATAGACTGTGTGGGTCCCTTGCCCAGAACTAAGTCTGGCTGTGAATATCTTTTGACTATTATGTGTGCTTCCACACGTTTTCCTGAAGCCATTCCCTTAAGAAATATCAAAACTAAGACAATCGTCAAGGCCTTAGTGAAGTTTTTCACATTTGTTGGGCTTCCTAAATCTATTCAGTCAGACCAAGGCTCAAATTTTATGTCTGGAATATTTCAACAAGTAATGCATGAACTTGGCATTGTACAGTATAAGTCATCGGCCTATCATCCTGAAAGTCAAGGCGCCCTTGAAAGATTCCATCAAACATTGAAAAACATGATAAGATCATATTGCTTTGACACAGAGAAGGATTGGGATGAAGGCATCCATCTCCTTTTATTTGCTGTTAGAGAATCTATGCAAGAATCTCTTGGCTTCAGTCCATTTGAATTAGTATTTGGCCATACTGTTCGTGGTCCTTTGAAACTTCTCAAAGAGAAATTTCTCTCCAATGATGACACCTCCCTGAATTTACTTCAGTATGTGTCTGATTTCAAAACTAGACTTTCAAAAGCTTGTGAGACTGCTCGGACCAATCTTCAGTCAGCCCAAAGGAAAATGAAACAGCTATATGACATAGGGACAAAAGAAAGGAATTTTAAACCAGGTGATAAGGTACTAGCTCTTTTGCCTATTCCAGGAAAATCGTTGCAGGCCAGGTATTATGGTCCATACACTGTAGACAAAAAGATCAGTGACGTAAATTACATAATAAACACTCCTGGGAGGCGCAAGCTAAAGCAGCTATGTCATATTAACATGCTTAAGGAATACATAGATAGGGACAATACATCTTTAACATCAGTCAATCTAGTTAGCTCTGTTCCACTTAATTCATGTGACAATGACTGTGAGGATATTAATTCAGTGAAGTCGGATCCCACATCATCAAAACTTCAGAATTCTGACATTCTACGGAATCTTGACCAGAAACTGTCACATCTAGAGCCAAATCAGCGGAATGAACTGAAACAGCTGATTTTTGAATATGAACAATTATTTCCTGACATTCCAACACGGACAGACAAAATATTTCACGATGTGGACATAAATGGGTCTAAACCTGTAAAACAACACCCATACAGGATGAATCCTGTGAAACAAAAATATCTTAAAGAAGAAGTTCAGTATCTATTAGACAATGACTTTATTGAACCAAGCCAAAGTGAATGGAGTTCTCCTAGTATTCTTATACCAGAACAAGAAAGGACAAAAATGTTTATAGACTCTTAGAAGGATTAATTCTCGAACATAGACAGATGCAGAGCAAGAATCACTCTGCAACATTTCGAAGTTTATCTTACCCCTACTACTGCACCGATTGTTGTTTTCAGTGATCACAATCCACTGACTTTCATACATAAAATGAAAAACAAAAATCAGCGGTTGCTCAGGTGGAGTCTTATGCTACAAGAGTATAATTTAGACATAAGACATATCAGAGGGAGAGATAACATTATCCCTGATGCCCTTTCAAGAGCTTGAGCAGTGTCAGGAGTTGTGTTTTTCTTTCCTACTAAAGTGGATTGTAGATACATGTAATTTTATATGCTATGCTCAATATTTTATTATTCTTAAAGCAAAAGAAAGCTTTATTACATAAATCTTTCTTTTCCTCGAAGAGGGGGAGTGTTATGCATAAGAATTTATTTTTCTGATTCCCACTTGCACCCCACTGTGACCTAATAGTGCTATAAATATCTTGTTAATCTTCTTATAGAAGATTCTAGAAAACTGAGTCACAGATTAATTTCATTTTTGTAAACAACATGTTTACAAGGAAAAGTACTTCAGAACCTTCCAGAAAGTTCTGGGTTGCATTATTTTTAGAAAATTACCTCATCTTATTCCACAGCCCTCTGGAATGTTCTAGAGAAATCTTAGGGTCTATAAAAGAGCTTGATTTTTCTCATTGAGTCAGACTTTGGAGTTTGATGTTTGGGCATTTAAGAAAAGTTATTTCTAAATTCTGTGTTGGATTGTTAAAGGATATTACTTTTCATTTTGGACTGTGAATTCTGTGGGATCAAGGAAAATAGATTCATTCAGGATATTTCATAACAGAGCTAAGTACATTTAATTTTCTTACTTCTACAGGTTAAAGTTAACTTGTAAATAAATTTTGTTAAAATTTTCCAAAAGGCTTGTTTGCTTTTTCTTTCTGCTACGCCTGGCTCGTAACAAAATACATTGCCACCTTTATCGCCGAAACAATGAAAATTTTATGATGAAAAATTGTGATATTTTTCTTATTTTTGCTCAAAATATAGATTGTGGGCACTCGTTAGAACCGCCTCATCGAGGCGGTTCTAACGAGTACCCACAATCTATCTTTTGAGGCGGTTTTAACGAGTACCCACAATGTATGTTTTAAAGCAGAAATAAGAAAAATAAGGTTTACCCCCTGTAAATCCCACTTTTACAAAATAAAAGTGGGGTTCAAGGGCGTCAGAATTATATAGACGTGTTTTCGTGGTGTAAAAAACATCCTGATTTTATCTTGAAAAGGTTTGCTGTTCGACACATTAGAATTGCCTTAGCATACCGTTATATTTTATTTTTGTTTGTTTGATTTGAGGTTTAACGTCCCCGTCAACACTATATAGATCATTTTGGAGACGTTGATTCCACTTTTGTTGGACTTTTACCCGACATTAATATTAAATGGCATCTCGAGCCCTGTTGCTCATTGAAACCAATAGGATTTATAAGCCCCACTTTGCCTGGGCAGACTTATTGATCATTGCCTTTAATTCTATTAGACCCTCTAAGCGGATGCGCAGTCGCTTTCAGCTCTGCGTGGAATCATCATGCAGCCCAGTCTATTTCTTCAAGCCCCAATGGGCGGGGACGGTGTTATATTTTGTAGAAATTAGAAAAAATATCCTACTTAAGGGAAATGGGAACACCTGGCAGATTTTTCGCCATTTTCCGAAGGGAGACAACTTTCGGGACTTCCTGTTCACTTTTCTATAAGCGCTGTCCCACTGAAAAAGGGGTCTACTATACTTAAAGGCAATACAATGTATGCAGTATTTTATTTAGATTATCGGATCTTGTGTTGCTGCCTGTAATAAAATATGCCTATGTTCGTTTATCCCAAACGTCTAAGTTTGTAAATCTCCAATTCTTTTCCTGTTGCAGTCATCCATGATGGAGTTATTGCCCTTAATTTAAAATAAAATATCGTGTTGCACATGGCAATCAAATCTGTGCACACCGCAAAAGTCATGCACGAATGTTCAGCGATAGGACCACATCATTACATTGCAATTAAACGCAAACAAACAGCTTCCCTTGAAACTCAATTGGAATTTCTGCCTGTTCCGGATTATCTCCCTTAGTGAATTAAATTGGCCTTTTTTTCTCAAATCGTGTAAGAGACATTCATTTGAAACTTTCGCCCCCGACTTTCGGGGCTTGGATGAAATTGACCTTTACCCGATAATGAGATAAAATGACCCCTCAAGCTCTACCGCCAAATGAAACCGAAAGGCTTATAGCATTTGACGGTATGACTCACGCCACTTTGCCTGTGCAGGCTTAGTCCTACTAAGCGGTTTACAAGAACTCTTGTGTGGTCAGTTTCAGCTCTGCCTGGAAGCAGCATGCAGCCCAATCTCCAAGTCTCCATGTGTTGGGGCCAGACACGGGGACGCAAAAACTCATTTCAAACAAACAAACGTGGCAAATTCGTTGCTTGATAGGACCTGTGTAAAAATAAGCGCGACAGTTAATTCAAATGAACATAGAACCTACAACGTAACGGTGAGTCAACCTTTTTGTGCCAGCAGGGTAAAAGTGTAAGACTTTGATAGAACATATTTGTACTCGTAATTCACTAAGAACGAACAAATTCGAGGTTGTAATATTGTTTTTTTTTTTTCTTTTTTTTCTTTATGAAACTTGGGTCTACATAACACAAATATTTGCAATAACACGATATTGCATTAAAGCAAATACATGTATAAAGAAGAAACTATGACCTTTGTCACTCTACTCAAGAGATCATGTAAAAGGTCATTTTATTATATATGCTAGGTGTGATAGCTGGCGGGTAAGATTTTGTTATCGTATTAATATTAATATATATATAGAGGGTAGCTAGGTTTAACCCTTTTTGTACCAAATGGAATCTTCCTCCTTATATATAGCAGGAGTCCATTTCAAAATTTAGGGGTGTCGGGTTGTGTTTTCATCAAAATTTATTTGGAAAACGACTGAACTTTTAGCAAACAGTGAGGGCCCTGATCAGACGCCGCGTTCTGCGGCGTCTGATCTTGGCCTGCACTATTTGCCAGGGTACCCGTTTTGGGGTTTCCGGTACCAAATGGGTTAAAGCGACTGGTATACATGACAATTAACGTTCAGGAGTGGGTGCCAGCTCCCGCCCATCGTGGCTGAAACCGACCGCATACGAGTACTGGTTTTTGTTTGTTTGATTTGAGGTTTAACGACCCCTCCAACACTGTGTATGTCCTTTTGGAGACATTGCGTAAATTTCCATAAAATATCATTATTTTCAAACGATTTTCTGGACGTGACCCAACCATTTGTATGGATTAAGGTGTTGTTCAAGTATGCTTAAATGCAAAAATAAAGAGAAAAAATCCAAGAGATCAGTTTTGGACCATCCGCTCTCCTAACCGCAAGAAAGCTCTACTGACCCCAAGTATCTGTGAGATTTACCAGTAGTCGTTGTCGTCGCGAAATGTTGGTAGTTTTTGTAAATTAATGGAACTGGTGTGATCTTTGTTTGCTGACACACTACAGCAAACACATGGACGATTTTGTCATTTTACTTTCCAGTTCTATGACTACACAGTACACATACCATGGTCGGCAACATTCTTTCGTGGAGATTGATCATGAAATCTTTTCTACGGCCATTACCTCCCTTCCGCTGATTCAAGATGGTCAGTTGTCAGTTTCTGGCGAAAGAATGTGCATAGTACTGGTTAACCTCTTACGCATAAGCCTGTCCTAGGTAAACTGACCGGCTCAAAAAATGACATAAACAGTGTTGACTGGGCCGTTAAACTAAAACACAAACAAACAAACACAGTACCCACAAAAATCGTAAATAGACATAAGCTTTTTATAAAGCTAATACTTGTGATATCTACATACACAAAAAAAACGCCTATACATTCAATGGAAAGGACCTGGAAGCAGAATATGTTGCAAAATAATGCCGTTTTATGACATTATTTGGCAGTTCGCTATCTTCTCGCATCAAAAACACAAAGGCCAAATCGCTCGCGCCATGTCGGCCATCTTATATGTCAGATGTGATTGCCTATAGCCATTTCCTGACGGGCCCCGCCCGTCGGGGCTTGAAGAAATAGATGGGCTGCATGATGCTTCCACTCAGAGCTGAAACCGACCACACACGATTACTGGTAAACCGCTTATAGGATCTAAGCCTGCCCAGGCCAAGTGGTGCGAGTTGGACCGTCCATGCTTAAAAACCCTATCGGTTTCATTGGGAGACAGGGCTTTGTTGTAATTTTCAACTAGCCCCACAAAGTTGGAAGCAACATCTTCAAAAGGACTTATACAGTGTTGAAGGGGACGTTAAACCTCAAATCAAACAAATAAACTAGTAGTTCTTTATTTACATGTTGCTTCATGCCTCTGTTAAGACTGCTGAATAGCTCAGCTTGACTTAAGATTCTGTAGGAGACGATGTTGATGCAGAGTGAAGGGACTAGAATGTGCTCGGAAGACTTTCTCAAGGAGGTGGAACCATTAAGAAATTTTGAAGGTCCGTGTCACACCGATGTCTCCTATTAACCCTTGTCCTGCTGAGCCCGGATATGCCTTATCTTTCAAACCCGGATATGCCTTATCTTTCAAACAATGCAGATCCAGATCAGATGGCTTCTGAAGAAGCCATCTGATCAGGATCTTCATTGTTTGTCATTCAGTTTATGAATTTATTGCAATAATTTGCATCAAGTAATCTGATTGGTTGATAATCAGTAGTGGGTGTGGCATATATAAATATTCAGCAGGTCAAGGGTTACGTTTCAGCTTGATCCGTCTTTCTATTAGGGAGATGTCGTTTGAAGAATTTCAAAATGACCATCATGGTGGCGATCGGAACGATTTTAGCAAATCTGAATCTCCATGCCTCCAATTAACTTTCAATTCAGCCCGAGGAGACCATGCCGTCTAAAAATTTCCAGATGGCGGCCATGGCCATCTTGGATAATGTGACGCAATTGTTTTAGCCATTCTGCGTCCCCGACGCCTCTAATCAAGTTGCAGGCCAATCCAGCCTTGGTTCGGGAGGAGATGCCGTTTGAAAATTATGGCGACCATCTAGGAAATCGGAACAAAACGAGTTTTAGGAAATCTGAATTCCATGTCGATCCGATGCTTCCATCAAGTTTCAGCTCGTTCCGATCTTTGGTTCGAGAAGAGAGAGGGATTTCAAGATGTACGCCATGGCAGCCGTCTTGAATCTCGGAACTGAACAACTTTAGCATATCTGAATCTCCATTTGTCCCTGATGAATCCCATTAAGTTGCGGCTCGATCCGACATATTGATCGGGAAGAGATGATGTTTGAAGAATTTAAAGACGGTGGCCATCTTGAATATCGGGACTGAACGATTTTTGCAAATGTGAATTTCCATGTCACCCCGATGCCTCCTATCAAGTTTCAACTCAATCCGATCTTCGGTACAGGAGGAGATATCATTAAAGAATTTCAATGGCGGCCTCTTGAGTATCGAAATAGAACGCCTGATTTTAGAAAATGTGAATCTCTATGTTGCCCCATTCCGAAATCTGACTTACGGTATTGGAGGAGATGTCGAAAATGTAAAAAGCTATTGACGGACGACGGACAACAGGCCATTGCATTAGCTGACCTGAAACTTTGTTGAGCTAATAATGACAGAAGGGCATGTGTGGGGGGAAAGGTCAATAATGCTGGCGGGATATCTTATTACAATGGCGAATGTTTGGGAAAGTTTGAAAGAAGTGACAAAATTATTGTCGATATTTTTGTGTTTCAGAATCGAAATACATGTAGATACACTGTTGTGTGTACATGTAATTTGTTGAATAGTACATGGATTAATAATTTGTGCTACGCACTCGTGATTTTCCTCTCGTTTGCAATCGACCTCCAAACTGCGATTTATTTCTCAGCTGCTAGAGCTGATCCATTTCTTAAATTAAACGAGTACAGCTGAGCTTCAATGGCACGTAATATGTATTTGAGATAGGAGTAGTTTGAGCTACTAACGGGTGATCATAGCACCAACTCAGGAGATATTAGAATGATTAATTAATATCTCCAATAATGCATATTTTTCTTATTTGTACTGTAACCATAGGTTGTGGGTGCTCGTTAGAACCGCCTCACTGAGGCGGTTCTAACGAGTACCCACAACCTATGTCTTGGTGCCCGTTAGAACCGCCTGGCGGTTCTAAATAGTACTGACAATCTATGTTTTGGAGCAGAAATAAGAAACATGATGTGTTCCCAAGCATACTGAGATGCTCGTTTCAAGGACTTGTTCACGTGATATCTTGACTGTCTATTAAAATATATACTGAACGCCAAACGAAATGCCCACAACAAATTATTCACAGTAAATTTATTCCCAAACAGAACAATCAAATTGTCACATTTTTCTATGGTAGAAAACTTCCTTAATTTCATGTCTATCAAAGAAAAATGAGTTTATCCACTGTTGTTATGCCGTAATGTTCTCCCATATGGCACAGCCATCAAAACAAAGTTCACAGATGCACATTAAATATACTCAGTATCGAGTAAATATACTCAGTACCATTAGCTGCGACACATCGTCTTTGAAAGGATCTGATTAATGTATTCGTCCTTGTTTGTTATCGTTGGCGAGTGTGTGTGTGTGTGTGTGTGAATTCGGGTTTAACGTCGCTTTCAACAATTTTTCAGTCATATCACGACGGTGTCTGGTTGCGACAGGGAGCTCAATGCTCACGTTTATAGTGCTGCCTCACTGAAGTATCATGTCCCAGACACATTACATGATACCACATCCAGTCACATTATCCTGACACTGGATCGACCAGTCCTAGCTCTACCCCGTAAATCTGAGTGCCAAGCGAGGAGCAGCTAGTACCATTTTTAACGACTTTGGTATGTCGCGGCCCGGGATCGAACCCGAGACCTCCGGTTCCCCGGAGCGGACACTCTACCAACTGAGCTATCGGGGCCGGTTATCGTTGGCGAAGATGTGCCAGTCAGATATGCCTATCTTGCCGTCGGATGCCTATCTTGGTTGACGGACATCACATTCGGCCTGTCGCTTCATGGACGGTCGTTAATACTGTTTGTCTGGCGGTAGTAATAAGATACCATTCGGCTAATGATTCTAGTATCTACTCCATAATTGTAAACCACACCACGAAGCGTAACTCCAGCGTCCAGTTGTCCAAGGGCTCGGTGACGCTGGTTAACATTCAGCCATGGCATCTGGCGTCAATGCAAAAATAGGCGTTTTAATTCGGATTCCTGTTATATGCCCAAATTGATGTTGTTTCATATTTGAATTTTTAACATTTGGCTGCACAAGGTCAGTGCAAGTGGTAAACCTTTTTACCATTCATGTGCAGATACGTTTGAGCAGACTGTATCGCGAATGTCAATACAGTGATTGACCGCAGTAACTGTTACGCGACTAAGAAGTTCATTATAGGACTTTTGAAACGAAATTTCAACAGCAGAAATAAACCGAAGTTGAACTTGTGGGCGTTTCTTTTGGCGTTCATTATAGTTATGCTGTGTCTGCTTCCTAAATCGAGGCCATATGAGCCCCGCCAAGCGAATTTGTGTCTTCGAGCATTCCGTCATGACAAATTTTAACTGCGTATGCCCAGCCATTCAGAGGGGCCAGGGATATGGCTTTCTGTCTGAAGGTTCCTCTTGATTCACTGCTTGTATCAGCGAGCAGCGAAGGTTCTGGCGAGACTGTGCGGATGCGCAGGCTCGCCTGAAACTTCGCTGCTCGCATAGGCGATAAGTACCAAAATCGCTTGACGGGGCCCATATGATAAACGGACTCTCATAGGAGTGATGCCGGCCACGTTAACTCAGTCGGAAGCGCGTCTGGCGAAAGCTTTGTTTGTTTGTTTGATTTGAGGTTTAACGTCCCCGTCAACACTGTAAAGGTAATTTTGGAGGCGTTGCTTCCAATTTTGTGGGACTTTTACCCGACATTGAGATGAAATGACATCTCAAGCCCTGTCGCCCAATGAAACCAATAGGGTTTATTAGCATGGACGGTCCGCCTCGCACCGCGGTTCCTGGACGTCTGGCGGAAGCGCGTCTGGCTGGTGATTAGAAGGTTGAAGGTTCGGTACCTGCCTGGGCCGTCAACATTCTTTCCAGATAGATAATGATCATGCTCTCCCTTATAGGAAACTCGATTTTGGGCGATACAAGGCTCCTTTTTGCATTCAACAGGTGAGTGACAATGAGTGTGTACACGAACTATGATGCCGGGCAGTTTACACGTATCTTTGAGCAGGAACAGCGGGTGACTGACGCCAACTACATCACCGGGCTACTGCACGTGCAATCTGGCAAATCACTGAAGGTACTGGTAAACAAACTAGGTCTGGCAGTGACGTCAAATCAATAACAAAGTTAAAAATAGAAAGGATTTTCCAGTATAAATTTGCACTTGGCTTTATCGTATGAACAGGACACGGCCAATTATAATATAGCGGTCACAACGGCCCATAACGGCTGCTTGTTTTGCTGACGGTCCTAGTTCGAATCTCACTGATTGCGTAATTTTTTTATTTATTTTTTTTCATTTTATATTTGTTTTATCTTTTTATCTTTTTCATCTTTATTTAGAAATAAACAAGTTTTATGCAGTCAAGCGTTATGTGCTTGAAAATGAACAAGAAATGTGTTCTGCACACGTCGTAATTATCCACTTTTAACATGCCACACGGGTAAAGCAGATTTCACATGTCGTGTGTATGTGTGTATTACGAGGTGAAAAAAAAAATCATTCGACACGTGGGTTTCGAACCAGCCACCTCTTGGTCTGTAGAACAACACCTCTACTCTCTAGAACAACCCCTCTATTCTCTCGGCCAAGAAATTTACAAGACTGCGGCGGTATGTAAATAATCTTAGCTCTAGGTTTCAAGAAAAGGCCATATCATATGAATATTCGAGTAAACTAATTATGACGTAACTGCCAGGAATTCCTTGTCGGACTATATGTTAGCCTATACCCCACTCTGGGCTAATTCAGCAAAATACATACTGTATAAATGATATATGTCTGTTTGTTTTTCTATGGTGGAATATTTCTTCCACGGGATAGCCAGGTAGCTATCGCGATATATACAATAAAATTCCTATATTAAGACCATCTTTGGGACTGTTCAAAAGTGGTCTTTAAGACCACTTTTGAACAGTCCCAAAGGTGGTCTCTGACTAGAGGACACTGTATGCAGGAAACATGAAGAAATAATAAGTACGACCTACATATTAAGCTTTTTAAAGCAGAATTAATCTTAATTTTAAGTGGTCTTAATAGCGGAATTTCACTGTATATATATTTTTTTGTTTGCATTCAGTGCCCAGATCTGCCACTAGGTAGTTAGGTAACTATCATGATTATGTCAAAATAGCAGTGGAGGCGATATAGAGAATACCAGGTGAGTGTCTTTTGATATGGACTTTATCAGGCAAGGCTTCGAGAAGGCTTGTAGAATCGCGACGCTTGCCGAGCGAGTCTTCATGCGTTCTCGAAGCCGAGCCTGATAAACTTGATATCAAATGATACGAATCCGGTATTCTTGTTATCAGTTTATCCCCTTGTACACTCCTAAATTAGCAATTTACGATCAGTTATTGGTGGTTCTCAGTGCGTCCCAGCATTTTAGCGGTCGATATATTTAGTATCAGCTGACCATATTTTTCCTATGATATTTTTTTTTCATGTTATTATTCCATTTTTCTCAGTAGCAATAACATTTTTGTCATTTTTTTCAGTGGTCCGGTTCATTCATAAAAGCGGCCCCCGCCCATGGGGGCTTGAAGAAATACATGGGCTGCACGATGCTTCCACGCAGAGCTGAATCCGGCCTTCACACCAGTAGTAGTAAACAGCTTAGAGGATCTAAGGCTGTCCAGGAACCGCGGTGCGAGGCGGACCGTCCATGCTAAAAAACCCTATTGGTTTCATTGGGCGATAGGGCTTGAGATGTCATTTCATCTCAATGTCGGGTAAAAGTCCCACAAAATAATTGGAAGCAACGTCTTCGAAATGACCTTTACAGTGTTGACGGGGACTTAAACCTCAAATCAAACAAACAAACAAATCATTCATAAAAGTGCAATGTCATGTTGACGTGATAAAGCTCACTTGACCTGAGATAGCATATCTTTATCAGGTCATTGCGTTGCAATGCAATATATATAGGGGGTAACTGATAAAAAAGTAACCCACGGCTCCCATCAGAGACACCAAAGGGAAAGAAACACAAACATGAAACAACAGACCCTAAAAGCGGAAAGCCAAAATGACAGTTACTTTCCCACAAAATGGCCAGTAGGCTATTCAAAATAAAATAACGACACAAACACCCAAAGACAAACCATAACAAAAATAAACCGCGACAGAAGAACCGCCTTGGAACGGTCAGCGAAACGAATTCCACTCGGGGACTTAAAATCGATTTTACGTGGACAAAATCTACCGCGAAAACTCGTTAATTTCCTGAAAATAGTATCGGGATAGTCTAAAATTTCCTGAAAATGTTTTTGCGATAATTGAACTTGTTATTACGCTATTTCCGCCTTTTACAATCGGATATCATAAATGGCTGAGGAATCGAGATAATATCTTAAATTATCGCGATAATATTTGCAGGAAGCTTCAAACTATCTAGAAAATATTTTCTGGAAACTTCAGTTTTCGCGAAATTTTCTTCACTATTGCGCTATCTAGGTACCTGATGGCAGCTCTGGGCTGGGCACTATCACAATAAAAGCGAGATATAAAATTTGAATTATCGCAATGAACTTTCAAGAAACTTTAAACTAGCAAGATAAAGTTTTCAGGAAACTCAAAATTATCGCCGTAGCTACCGAGCTGTCTTGTGGCAGAAATATGCCACCATATTTTTACATTTGACAAAAGTCATATTCGACTGGTAGGTTTTGTGAAGTTTCCGTGAAATTCCGATCCCGGGCTTCTCCAGACTTTCGGATGAGTCTTTAAACCGAGGTCCCGTCTCCGTATGACCTTAGCCGTTGGTGGGACTTAAAACTCAAACACTCACTCACTCCGTGAAATTCCAGACAGGAATGTGGTGTCTTTCTTGTAATAGCCAGTCTCATGGTCCAATCAAATCTTTTATTAGTTTAAACATATCAATCTGCTCATAATCACCTAATGATCACTTAGATAAGATAAGCCTTTGATGTGCACTATTCACCATATTTGCATTATGTGCTGGCTCCCAGTTTGCACATTGTCAATATTGGAAAAACAGGTAACCAGACCCCCTGACCTTTTTTAAGGTCAGGGGGGTCTGGTTACCTGTTTTCAAACACTGATCACCGTCAAGACTAGGAACCAGCAGATAATGCAAATAAAGTGAATGGTCCGAAGGAAATGTTTATTGGAGATTATAAGACCGGCCATCCCTTTTATATAAGAAAAAATGTGTCTTTAAGCGATCGTGATGCGCGGAAGGTTCGACTTTTCTATCGAATAGAATCGTGCTTCACGATGCACTTGAAACAGAAATCATACTTGATTTGACCATGTTATCGGCCATTTCAAGAAAGACACCACACTTACAGTAGTCACAGATATGATTGACTAGGCGGAGCTATCGTTTGTTCCGGCCTTTGGAATGCTCGGTTGACAAAAAGGTAAACCAAGTCACCCGATTTTGTGAATTCAACTGTAACACAAACAAGGCTGTGATGTATGTGGCCATTTGGTCCGCTTGAATAAAGCATGCGAAAGGCACTCTACCGAATCTTCTGGTGGACTCAGTGAATTTGACATATATTGACAACACCTGAATAGCTCCGCCTAGTCAATTTTATCTGCGACTACTATACCAGTCGAATATGGCAATTGACTAACCAATATTAAAGTAAAATCGAAATATTGCGCAATATTTACTTTTCCAGTGTAAAGTTTATTGTAAACCTATAGAAAACAATTGCTTTCATACTTCCATGAACGCATCGAATCACATGATTTTCAGTGACGTTAAGTGACGTCATTCTAAACTACTGTTCTCTACGGGCGTTGATGACGTCGACACTGCTTCGCTCTTTGTAGAAAATCAATCTGCAAATGTTTTTCAGCTTTAAAAGTTTGCCCTACAAGCATTTTTTTCGCCCAGTTATGAGGGGCTAATAATGTAAATATTAAAAATAAACTTATTTTTTCTGCTTTTCATGAAAGTATGAACGACACTGGGTCGCTAGCAAAGTTTACATGAACCCCTTCGGGGTTCATTTACTTTGCACGCGACCCACTGCGTTCATGCTTCCATGAACTGCAGAAAAATAAATTTCATTTCTTAAATGAAACCAATGGTCTCGTAATTATCGGCAAGTGTTCATTATCGGTTGGGATATTTGTAAACAGTAAAGACACAGATCAGACGCCATAGATCAAGGCGTCTGATCGGGGTCTGCATCGTTTCCTAAAACTGTAGGAAACTCGGCGCAGGACCATTTTTTCCAGCCTGGGCTCGGATAATTAGAGGCAATCGACCCAACGGCGTTGGCAAGGTTTCAGTTATTTTTGGAGGTACTTGGAAGTTTTGTTGGGAAGCACAAATCTGATGGAAAAGAGATCGGATTAATATTCTTGAACTTATCTTTTTTGCTCAGTAGCAGCCTCAGAACCGCTTTGGTAGGTTGGAAGGAAAATTTGTTTGTTTGTTTGATTTGAGGTTTAACGTCCCCGTCAACACTGTAAAGGTAATTTTGGAGACGTTGCTTCCAATTTTGTGGGACTTTTACCCGACATTGAGATGAAATGACATCTCATGCCCTGTCGCCCAATGAAACCAATAGGGTTTATTAGCATGGACGGTCCGCCTCGCACCGCGGTTCCTGGACAGGCTTAGATCCTCTAAGCGGTTTACCAGTACTAGTGTGTGGGCCGGATTCAGCTCTGCGTGGAAGCATCATGCAGCCCATATATTTCTTCAAGCCCCTATGGGCGGGGGCTTTGGAAGGAAAAACAAAGTTAGACTGGCATTGCTTACTTTGATTATGAGTGGCATTATCTCCATTTATATTCAAAGCACGTTTCGGACCGTTCAGGAATGGTCTAAAACCGTTGTCCTGCTGAAAACGACCAGTGCAGGACCAGAAAGAATCTGATCAGTATCTATAGTATTTGTCTATCCGGTGGTGAATTTAGCAAAAAATATAACATGCTACTTGATTTGTTGCTAGTCAGAATAGGTTTTAGCAACATTATTTTATTCAGCAGGACAAGCTTTCAGACCACTTTTGAACAGTTCAAAAGGTGGTCTCTTACCAGAGGACAGAACATAGAAAACAAAGAATAACTGAAGCCTTCTAACCCATTGTATACTTGTGGACTCTTCCACTGCTATATGTTGAACAAGTCCATTTGTCATATAAGGGGTGGTACGCCTATTTTTTTTTTTTTTATTTAATTTTATGCTATTTTTTGTTCTATTTTTTGACGGATTCTGATAGCAAATAGTGCGGGCCCTGATCAGACGCCGCGTTCGGCGGCGTCTGATCTGGGCCTGCACTGTTTGCCAAGGTACCCAATTAGGGGTTTTCCGCATACAATGGGTAAAATATGCTTTTTAAAAGAACAAGTCTTTATTTTAGATTTTTGTTGTTTCAGGACTTACACATACTAGATGCAGGTTGTGGTACAGGACGATATACGAAAGCTTTAATAGACCTTGGTGTTGGCAAAATAAGTTTAGTGGATGCAAGTTCAGAGATGCTCAAAATTGCCAAAGACAAACTCAGAGAAGCGACAGAAAGGAATATGATTGGCACAGTAATTCAAGCAAAGTTTCCACCGCTACCATTCGAAGATGGCTTGTTTGATGCTGTCATGTTCAATTATGTGAGTAATGTTTCAATACAGAATTCATAATGAAAACAACATTAGCACTCTGTGGTTAATGCTTTTAACGCGGGGCCCCGCCCATCGGGGCTTGGAAAAATAGATTGCGCTGTATGGTGTTTACAAGCAGATCCGAAACCGACTGCAAATGAGTACTGGTACGGCCCCGCCTATAGGGGCTTGGGGAAATAGATGGACTGCATGTTGCTTCCACGCAGAGCTAAAACCGACAGCACATGAGCACTGGTAAACCGCTTGAGGATCTAAGCCTGCCAATGCAAAGTGGTGCGAGTCGGCCCGTCCATGCTAATAAACCCTATTTGTTTCATTGGGCGGCAGGGCTTGATATGTCAATTCATCTCAATATCGGGTAACAGTCCCACAAAATTGGAAGCAATTTGACGTATACTGTGTTGACGGGGGCGTTAAACCTCTACATGAGTACTTGTAAACCGCTTAGAGGGTCTAAGCCTGTGCAGGCAAAGTAGTGCGAGTCTATCCATCCATGCCTATACCATAAACCCTTTTGGCTTCAATGGGCGACAGGGCTAGAGAAGTCTTTTCATTTTAATGTTAGATAAAAGTCTCACAAAATTGGAAGCAAGGTCTCCAAAATGATCTATATAGTGTTGAGGGGACCATTAAACCCCAAATTAAACAAAATGGTCTTAAAACTAGTCCTGCTGAATAAATTAATTTTGCCACACGCCTTGCTAACCATCACCCAATCAAATTACTCGATATATTGTATTTGTTCAATTCACAAACAGAATGACAAACAGTGTAGATCCTGATCAGATGGCTTCTTCAGAAGCCATCTGATCTGGATCTGCACTGTTTGCGAAGGTAGTATTTGTCGTGATCAGTAGATAAGGGTTAAAATACAAGTGGACACCCTGCTTAACGAGCTACATGCAAGACGACATACAAAAAAAAAAAAAAAAATAAATCGGGCTCAAGATCTAAACATGACTGCGAACAGCAAATGTTCTGGCGAGACCGCGAATATGTACATGCTTGTCTGGGCCTGTGGTGGTTATAATTTCTTATTATGACCTGACTTTAACGAAATTCAGAAATAAAAAATCATGTATACTTTAAATCAACTAATAAACTGGAGCCATCCTCTAAGCAACATCACGTCCTGTTAATATACGTGAACATGACATGATATTGTTTAGAAGGCATCTCCTATAACAATTACATGTACCTCTAAATCCGACCGCACACGAGTACTGGTTAACCGCTTAGAGGATCTAAGCCTGCACGGGCAAAGCGCTGAGAGTCGGACCGTCCATGCTTATAAATAAACCCTATTGGTTTTATTGGGCGACAGGGCTTGAGATGCCATTTCATCTGTATGTCGGTTAGAAGTCCCACAAAATTGGAAGCAACGTCACCAAAATGACATATACAGTGTTGAAGGGGACGGTAAACCTCAAATCAAACCAACAAAAACCCCACTGTATATAGGGGGATAGGATTTAAAGGGATATACATCATTTTCCTTATTTTTGCACAAAAAAGCATACCGGTAAATTGTGAGTACCCGTTACAACGTTTGCGGTTCTAGCGGGCATCCACAATCTAAGTTCGAAAAGTGGTAATGACAAAAACCAAACATCACAAAATTTTTTGACAATTAGGCAATTTTGAATCGATTGTTTTTCAAAATCAATCGACCCAGAGTTGTAAAGCACTGTAAGCTTTTCAGTGCTGAAGTCCACATGACTATCACTGACTTGTCAAAAACACGTGACGGTTATTTATAGAAAGTAGCCATGGCGTTCTTATCGATGCGTAAGAGGGTTATCTATAGAATCTGGACTGGAATCATGGTTTGGGCTTGGCAAAAAGTGTAGACCCTGATCAGACGCCGCACAACGCGGCGTTTGATCAGGGTCTACATTTTTTGCTTTAAAAAGCTGAAATTTAAGGGTTAAACGAAACAGTTTAAGTCTCAACCCTGAACTATTTTCCCAGCCTACACTCAAAAACAATCGACCCACCAGTACTCTAACTACTTTGATTAGACACAGAAACGAAAACATTATATCTCATTGAGGAGTTGTCCTTATGTGTCCCTTGAAATACACAGAGGGGCTTTGGAAGGATTTTTGGTTTAAACTATCAAGCGACAGGATGTTTCTGAAGTTACCCACATTCTAAAGTATTTTTTCATCATTGCACTGTTTATATATTAAAGTAAGCTATATCGGCGGTATTAAGCCACATTTCTGCCATTGCAAAGCGTTTAGTTACAGAATCGTGTTTCAAACACTGATTTGTTTGTTTATTTTGGAGTTTAACGACCCAGTCAACCCAATTTAGGTCATTTCGAGCCTATCCACACTTTTCCTGGGCAGGCGTATACGTAAGTAGTTAAGCAGTACAGTTAACTGTTCAACATTCTTTTGTCAGAAACTGACAACTGCCCTTTTTGAAACAACGGAAGGCAGAGAATGATCGTAGAAAAGATTTCATGATGAATCTCCACGAAAGAATGTTGCTGACCCCGGCAGGTATCGAACCCGCGTCCTCCTGATCACTCGTCAGATGCGCATCCAACTGAGCTAACGAAACCGGCTTGCGACACTGGTAATAACGTCACAAAATGCATTGTCGTAATTTGACTTTATCAGATTACAAATCACATTACATTCGCATGAGGACACAGGTCTTCAAAACATTGTAAGCTTAACCCTTACAATGCCAATCACTACAATTGTCGTCTGCTTTGTCGTCTGCCGGTTACTTTAACAGTGTGGACAGTCTGATCTGGGCCCACACTGTCTGTATGTAAAAATAGTTTTCAAACGTTTGCAAGAAGATTCTGCAGACGACATAAGCAGACGACATTTTCAGATGTAGATTTTCTCGGCGTTTTAAGGGTTAACGAAGTCGTTGGTGGCCATATGTTAAATTGTCTAGCAAGTTCAATATCTTGTTTACAGTTTGTTTGTTTTTTGTATGTGTGTGGGGGGTGGGTAGGGGTTGTTGTTGTTGCTGCTGTTGTTGTTGTTGTTGTTGTTGTTGTTGTTGTTGTTGTTGCATTTGCAACAGCTTTCACATTTTGCAGCAAAAATACATCACGTTAACAAGTCTGTGTCATAGGCACCCCTTTAAACCCCACTTTATATAGGGAAATCTGGGGTGCACGGGGGTACACATTATTTTCCTTATTTCTGCTCCAAGACATAGGTTGTGGCTACTCGTTTGAACCGCCTCAATTAGGCGGTTCTAACGAGCACCCAAACCCAATGTTTGTAGTAAAAATAAGTAAAATATCACAAATTTTCTTCAGTAAAATAAGCATTTTGGAGCTATGATAGAATGCACTATGTCACATGGATGTATTTTTGTAATTAATGCATTTTGGCCATTATAAAATGGCCAGTTTGAAAGTTATAACAATACATTAACTAACACCATCATTAGCTTTAAGGGGAATGGGAACACCTGGCAGATTTTTCCGCCATTTTTCAAAGGGAGCCAACTTTCGGGACTTCCTGTTCGCTTTTCTATAAGCCCTGGCCCAATGAAAAAGGGGTCTACTCTTAAAGGAAAGAATTTGCTCCTCAGGAGCAAATTCTTTCCTTTAAGAGTTGATCCTATTATCATTGGAGACAAAAATAATTTTACAGGAGTTGCCTCCCCTGAAGGTGCTCCCATTCCCCTTAAACAACTGGGTCCTGGGAGCAAATCAAAAATGTCCTATCATTGTTTTGGATAATGTAACATAGCAACAGATAAGAGACTTGGTGATAATTCTAAGATAAATTTCCTTATTTCTCCACATCAACCTGCATTGTGGTTGTTCATAAGAACCGCCTCCGAGGCGGAGGTGGTTCTAATGAATACCCACAATGTAGGTTCAATCTGCACTGTGGTTTTTCGTGGTTGTAATGAATACTCACAATGCAGGTTTTATTGAGAACTAACTTCTCTGTTTGTCTGTTACAGAAATCTATTAATGCTTGCCCAGTTTATAGCATAATTATTATACCAAATTACAGGTGTTACAAGATCTAGAGAAACCCGATAATAAAAGAGAATTTTCTGTCATCGAGAGGACGCTACTGGATACGAAGAGAATCCTGCGACCCAATGGTCTCCTGGTGATAAAAACATCATTACCAGAACTTATAACTGAAGCCATATGGTACATGCAAATATATCCCCCAATTGGAAAGAAATTAGCAAAATATTTTCCATCTAGCAAAGAGTGGGCAGATTTATTTGCAAAATGTGGATTTGAAGTTGTCTCCGCCATGAATTCTCTAATATCGGATAAGATCAACCATTTTGATCCAGATGGACCCTTAAGAGAAGAATGGCGGTTGGGGTCATGCGTTTTCGCATGCGCAGACGAACAGGAAATGAAGTCATTGGAAGAAGAAATTTTGAATTGGAAAGAAAAAGGGCTGTTGAAAAAGTTCATGGAAGATCATGATCGTACTGCAGTAATGGGAATGGCAACATATTATGTATGTAGGTCAGTGTAACACTGTGCAAAAGTTTTCCATTTTTGTCAGCTGCATAGGGCAGCTTTACTGCCTGGATCAGCTTAGAATACAAGAACGTGTGAACAAGTCCGTAAAATAAACAACATTGACAACCTCATTTACATATACACATATGTATAAAAATATGGATTTACACGGGTATATTACCGCTCAAAAGCCATCGATAAACCCGCCTCAATTAGGCGATTCTAACGAGCAAGTTCAATCTATATTTTATGCAAATGAAAAAAAAAGAAGAAGAAGAAGAAAATTTCATTTAAGCGCCATAAACGATAGCATTTTCTCACATGAGTGTAATATCTTAAAGGTTTGTTTATCACCCTAATACCCAAATCAATAGCGTTCATAAACTATTTCAAAGTTGCTTCAAATTTGAGTTTGTTTTTAATTTTTGTGTTTTTTTTTTTGAAAATTTTCGAAAAGCTTGGCAGAGAAATCTTTGAGCACCTGTGAATTAAAAACCGGCTATTTTTAGAAACAGTATTCAGATGAAATAAAAAATACCATTGGTTTGTCAGTTCTCTCAAGGCTATCCTAAAGGTACATGATTAAAGCTCTCATGAGGCTATCAGACACAAACGACATATGGGCCCCGTCAAGCGATTTTGGTACTTATCGCCTATGCGAGCAGCGAAAGTTCAGGCGAGCCTGCGCATCTGCGCAGTCTCGCCAGAACCTTCGCTGCTCGCTCATACAAGCAGTGAATCAAGAGGAACCTTCAGACAGAAAGCCATATCCCTGGCCCCTCTGAATGGCTGGGCATGCGCAGTTAAAATTTGTCATGACGGAATGCTCGAAGACACAAATGCGCTTGGCGGGGCTCATTTGATTATCTGAATGACCTCGGTCCAACTTGACCTTGAAAACTCATATAGTTTCATTTACTCATATTCTCATGACATCTACCAATGTTCATATGAGCCCCGCCAAGCGAATTTGTGTCTTCTCTGAATGGCTGGGCATGCGCAGTTAAAGTTTGTCATGACGGAATGCTCGAAGACCCAAATTCGCTTGGCGGGGCTCATATTTCTTTATTATTATATAGGAAAATAGAAGAGAAGGCAAATATCATGAATCGATACAATTAACCCACAGCTCCCATCAGAGACACCAAGGGAAAGAAACACAAACATGAAACATCTGGACTCTAATTGAAACATCAATAGAGGAAAGCCAAAAGGACAGTTACTTTCCCACAAAATGGCCCATTGGCTATCCAAAGCAAAATAATATAAGCGATATACAAACTCAAATACAAGCCATAACAAAAATAAACCACGACAGATAGACTTTTCTTTCACGGCCATTAAAATGGCATTTTCTGAAAAAAAAAATGTGTGCTATTTTCCTTATTTCTGCTTTAAACATAGATTGTTGGTACTCGTTAGAATCGCGTCATGGAGGCGGTTCTCACAAATACCCACAATCTATTTTTTAACAAAAAAATAAGGAAAACAATATATACCTTTGTAGCCACCATTTTCGGCCGGTCTCGGTAGCTCAGTCGGATGTGCGTCTGACTGTTGATCAGGAGGACGCGGGTTCGCTATCTGCCGGGGTCGGCAACATTCTTTCGTTTAGATAGACCTTTTCTACTGACATTCTCTCCCTTCCGCTGATTCAAGAAGGGCAGTTTTCAGTTTCTGTCGAAAGACTGTGCACTGTACTGGTTAGCGGCTTACGTATAAGACTGCCCAGGAAAAGTGTGGATAGGTAAACTGACCGGCTCAAAAATGACCCAAATAGTGTTAACTGGGTTGTGAAACTCCAATACAAACAAGCAAACAAAACAAAACCACTTAATTACATGACACGACCTTGTTTACGTATTGGTGTATAGTTTGATATTACTGAAATTCCTGCATATTCATGGCTTAATGAAATGGTGATATCCAAGCTGTTCCATAACGGATTTACAAATGTTTTGAACGATGAAAAGATTTTCAGCACTTAATGATGTTCTCCATGCATCAATAGAAAGACTTGAATTTGCTCGGATAGTACTCATTATTCCAGTGGAGTTTCTTCCGGCGCTTGTTATGCTTCTGATATATCCTTCCGCCACTGCATCTAGTTCCAAACCAATGAAATTATACATCTGTTTTGATACTGAGATGGGCTTACTGGCAATGTGTTCGAATTTAATCATTTCTATTCTATCAGGATAGAGGAGTCTAAAAAATTTGTAAGCTGCCAAATCTTCCTCCATATTTGAACACAAGAAGTGCGAACACCCTGATACCCCGCCATGATGAATATCACATTCACCGAATTTTATCAACGAATTCACTACAGCACGTGGATCCCTCACTAAATGAATGGTCTTCAGAGTCTGGAACTCTTCCATGATTTCATCAAGCCAAATAAGTCTTGTTCGAATAGTTTTGAGAATTCTCACTTTGGACTTTAAGCACTCTTGTCGAAGTATTCTTGTACAGAATCTAGAACTCGTGTTCGTTTCGTTAGCGCTTTTCTCCAAGCAGTCAACAAGCTTTCTGGTTTTATTTCCATATTTAAAGAAATTAAAATGATACCGCATTCTGTCAGATGTTATAAATTTCACATCACAAGAAAACCATGCTCTGAACAACTGGACAGCGCTGTCTTTGAAATCATATAACGGGTTTCTTTGTCTGAAAGATACATACATGATACATGTGGTTGGATTCAGCTAAAATATTGTTTATTCATTGTTCTTTATTGTATGTACAAGAATATAACTTTTATTGGCAAAATGTATGTATTAAAATAGAATCAAAATACTGAAAGTACCGGTGGGTAGGTTGTCCCTAAGTTTAGGCTGGGAAAATAGTCCTGAAAGGCAACTCTGGTCGGGCCCATCGGAGTCCAACTGTTGGTTTTCTTTTGCTCCAGCATTTCAGTTGTTTCTTGCTGTCGAGTCCTCACCGTTATTTCATCTCTGTGGTTGTTTGATTATTTGTGTTCACGGAGATGTTGCACTGATGAGTTAGGAGGCCTTCAAGCGGATTGAACAAATTATTTGTCTAAATCGCGACGGAAGTAAGGGCGAGGATTGTGGCCACGTAAAATCGATTTAAGCTCCCCCCCCCCCCCAGTGGAATTCGTTTCCGCTTACCGTTCCAAGGTGGTTCTTTTGTCGCGGTTTATTTTTTGTTATGGTTTGTCTTTGGATGTTTGTGTCGCTTATATTATTTTACTCTCGATAGCCTATTGGCCTTTCTGTGGGAAAGTAACTATCCTTTTCTCTTTCGGCATATTGATGTTTACATAAGGGTCTGTTGTTTCATGTTTGTGTTTCTTTTCATTTGGTGTCTCTGATGGGAGCTGTGGGTTAATTGTATCGATTCCTGATCATTGCCTCCACTTCTATTAGACTTTATTTTAACATTTAACCCTTTTCATACCCCTATCTTTGCAAACAGTGTAGATCCAGATCAGATGGCTTCTGAAGAAGCCATCTGATCAGGATCTACACTGTTTGACATTCAATTTATGAATTTGTAGGAATAAATTACATCAAGTAATCTGATTGGTTCAAAGTCATAAATTGGTGTGGCTTAACTGAATATTCAGCAATAGAAAGATTAAATTCACGTATTTTAAGCACATAATGTAGATCCAGATGACACGCCGCTTTCTATAGCGTCTAACCTGCGTCTACATTGTTGACCAAACCAAACACATTACTCTAGTCCTGGGTGAAGGAGTTTTGTATCTGGAGTCAATTGGGCGTCTAGCTTACATTGGCTTACAGTTGGGCACTTGCACCAGGTAAGGGCAGAAGGGAAGTTGTTATTTCTTCACATTTTCTACACTTCATTTCATTTTCCTTGTTCTCTCCTGTCCTTCACCTTCCTCTTCTCCACTGTTTCTTATGACAAATTTTAACTGCGCATGCCCAGCCATTCAGAGGGACCAGGGATACGGCTTTCTGTCTGAAGGTTCCTCTTGATTCACTGCTTGTATGAGCGAGCAGCGAAGGTTCTGGCGAGACTGCGCGGATGCGCAGGCTCGCCTGAACCGTCGCTGCTCGCATAGGCGATAAGTACAAAAATCGCTTGGCGGGGCCCATATATTTTCTTCAAATGACAAAACAAAATGACGTACAAGTGTTGACGTGTTGTTAAATATCAACAAAATCAACAGTTGAGTTCAGTCCTGATCAATTCTACAGGTAACCCTCTTTACACAACACTCTGATCTCACAGGTAACCCTCTTTACACAACACTCTGATCTCACAAAGATTAGAATATAGTAACCATCTTTTCACAACACTTTGATCTCACAAAGATAAGAATATAATAATGCTTTTACACAACACTCTGACCTCACAAAGTTAAGAAAATAGTAACCCTCTTTACACAACACTCTGATCTAACAAAGGTAAGAATATAGTAACCTTATTTACACAACACTCTGATCTCACAAAGGTTAGAAAATAGTAACCCTCTTTACACATCAATCTGATCTCACAAAGCTAAGAATATAGTTACCCTCTATACACAACACTCTGATCTCACAAAGATAAGGATATAGTAACACTCTTTACACAACACTCTGATCTAACAAAGATAAGAATATATAAACCCTCTTTACACAACACGCTTATCTCACAAAGATAAGAATATAGTAATCCTCTTTGCACAACACTCTGATCGCACAAAGGTATGAATATAGTAACCCTCTTTACACAACACTCCGATCTCACAATGGTTAAGATATAGTAAAACTCTTTACACAACACTCTAATCTCACAAAGATAAGAATATAGTAACCCTCTTTACACAACACTCTGATCTCACAAAGATAAGAATATAGCAACCCTCTTTACACAACACTCTGATCACACAAAGGTAAGAATATAGTAACCCTCTTTACACAACACTCTGATCTCACAAAGATAAGGATATATTAACACTCTTTACACAACACTCTGATCTCACAAAGATAAGAATATATAAACCCTGTTTACACGACACGCTTGTCTCACAAAGATAAGAATATAGTAACCCTCTTTACACAACACTCTGATTTCACAAAAATAAGAATTTAGTAACCCTCTTTACACAACACTCTTATCTCACAAGTAACTCTCTTTATTCAACAATCTGATCTCACAAAGATAAGAATAAAGTAACCCTCTTTACACAACACTCTGACCTCATTAATATTAGAATATAGTAACCCTCTTTATACAACACTCTGACCTCACAAAGATAATAATATAGTTACCCTCTTCGCACAACACTCTGGCCTCACAAAGATAAGAATATAGTTGTCCTCTTTACATAAAAATCTGATCTCACAAAGATAAGAATATAGTAACCCTCGTTACACAACACTCTGATCTCACAAAGATAAGAATATACTAACCCTTATACAATTCTCTGATCTCACAAAGATAAGAGTATAGTTACCCTCTTTACACAACACTCTGATCTCACAAAGATAAAATATAGTAACCCTCTTTACACAACACTTTGATCTTACAAAGATAAGAATTTTATGACCCTCTATACACAATACTCTGATCTCACAAAGATAATAATATAGTAACCTTTATACACAACACTCTGATCTCACAAAGATAAGAATATAGTTGTCCTCTTTACACAACACTCTGATCTCACAAAGAAAAGAATATATTTACCCTCTTTACACAACATTCTGGTCTCACAGGTAACCCTCTTTACACAACACTCTGATCTACATGTAACCATCTTTACACAACACTCTGTGTCGCAAAGATAATAATTTAATAACCCGCTATACACAACACTCTGATCTCACAAAGATAATAATATAGTAACCCTCTATACACAACACTCTGATCTCACAAAGATAAGAATATAATAACCCTCTAAACACAACACTCTGATCTCACAAAGATAATAATATAGTAACCCTCTATACACAACACTCTGATCTCACAAAGATAAGAATATAGTAACCCTCTTTACACAACACTCTGATCTCACAAAGATAAGAATATAGCAACCTTCTTTACACAACACTCTGATCTCACAAAGATAAGAATATAGTAACCCTCTTTACACAACACTCTGATCACACAAATATAAGAATATAGCAACCCTCTTTACACAACACTCTGATCTCACAAAGACAAGAATATAGTAACCCTCTTTACACAACACTCTGATCACACAAAAAAAATATATAGCAACCCTCTTTACACAACGCTATGATCTCACAAAGATAAGAATATAGTAACCCTCCATACACAACACTCTGATCTCACAAAGATAAGAATATAGTAACCCTCTTTACACAACTCTCTGATCTCACAAAGATATGAATATAGTAACCCTCTTTACACAACACTCTGATCACACAAAAATAAGAATATAGTAACCCTCTTTACACAACACTCTGATCTCACAAAGATAAGAATATAGCAACCCTCTTTACACAATACTCTGATCTCACAACTATAAGAATATAGTAACCCTCCATACACAACACTCTGATCACACAAAGATAAGAATATAGTAAACCTCTTCACACAACTCTCTGATCTCACAAAGATAAGAATATAGTAACCCTCCATACACAACACTCTGATCCCACAAAGATAAGAATAAAGTAACCCTCCATACACAACACTCTGATCTCACAAAGATAAGAATATAGTAACCCTCCATACACAACACTCTGATCTCACAAAGATAAGAATATAGTAACCCTCCATACACAACACTCTGATCTCACAAAGATAAGAATATAGTAACCCTCCATACACAACACTCTGATCTCACAAAGATAAGAATATAGTAACCCTCCATACACAACACTCTGATCACACAAACATAAGAATATAGCAACCCTCTTTACACAACTCTCTGATCTCACAAAGATAAGAATATAGTAACCCTCCATACACAACACTCTGATCGCACAAAGATAAGAATATAGTAACTCTCCATACACAACACTCTGATCTCACAAAGATAAGAATATAGTAACCCTCCTTACACAACCCTCTGATCTCACAAAGATAGGAATATAGTAAACCTCTTTACACAACTCTCTGATCTCACAAAGATAAGAATATAGTAACCCTCCATACACAACACTCTGATCTCACAAAGATAAGAATATAGTAAACCTCTTTACACAACTCTCTGATCTCACAAAGATAAGAATATAGTAACCCTCGAGACACAACACTCTGATCTCACAAAGATAAGAACATAGCAACCCTCTTTACACAACTCTCTGATCTCACAAAGATAAGAATAAGAATATAGCAACCCTCTTTACACAACACTCTGATCTCACAAAGATAAGAATATATTTACCCTCTTTACACAACACCCTGATCTCACAGATAACCCTCTTTACACAACACTCTGGTCTACAGGTAACCCACTTTACACAATACTCTGTGACACAAAGATAAGAATATGGTGAACCTTTTTAAATAACCGTTACCTTGATGTCTTACAAATCATTGATAGTCATGTTGACCGTAGCGACATAAAACTACTGCGCTTTGCAACTTTCGGTCGACTGTTTATCGGGAAAATGACCATAAATCCCCGATGGCCTTACTGTTCTTGTTGCAGTCAGGTAAGTTGTTCTGACTTAGTGGGCACGGAAGCTATTTTGAGACTTTGTTGATTATATACGAGGACATGATCATAATAGTATTGACTGGACTGTTATATTTAAAACATCCACAAAAATCTGGTGACAAAGTTACCGTATTTGAACTTCCGGAAACATCTCATCCATTGTGATGAAATAATCTTTCTGAAGATCATGTAGTGGTTCATACACGTAGAAAACATCTGAACTTTGCTGAAGAATATCACCTGTGAGGGAGGAACCACTGCGCATGTACCCAAGTATAATGACTGGCGTGACCTTTGGGCGCTGGATTTTACCTACAACTAGACAACAGAGGGTCGTTGATAACCCTGTTTACAGCCATGAAGACAGGAGTGGATCACTGATAACCCTGCTCAAAGCACTAAAACAGGGAAATTCCGCTATTAAGACCAGGTAAATCTAAGATTGACTGCTCCCTTAAAACATATTTATACCACAATCAGCCATTCTAGCAGCGTCTCCAGAATGACCTATATAGTGCTGACGGGGACGGTAAAGCTCAAATCAAACAAACAAAACATCAGCCCCTCTATAGTAACCTAATAAATATGGTCGAATAACTGCACCCTATAATCAGTAATATAATGTTATTAATCAAGTAATTTCATATTGGCCCAGGTACAGGTCCGAGGTCTGCTGCACTGGCCCAAAGCCGAAGGTCGATGGCTAATGCAGCTGACCTAGGATCTGTAACTGGGTCAATGTGAAAATACTTGATCAATGACAATTTTATTAATTGACGCAATTAAAAAATCTGGATTATTGATTTTTTGACCTCAGTTAATATTGGTTGACCTGGTGTTAATACGGATGACCTCCTATGAATACAGTATATTGGCCTAGGAAAAGGTCCGAGGTCTCTTGCACTGGCCCAAAGCCGAAGGTCGATGGCTAATGCAGCTGACCTAGGATCTGTAACTGGGTCAATGTGAAAATACTTGATCAATGACAATTTTATTAATTGACGCAATTAAAAAATCTGGATTATTGATTTTTTGACCTCACTTGATCTCAGTTAGTATTGGTTGATCTGGTGTTAATACGGATGACCTCCGATCAATACATGATAGTTATCCGTTTTCCGACATGGACTGCGTCAGTTATATGGCCTCTACGCGCTAAGTTAAATGTTTATGCCTTGTTTTTGTGTGTGTTTTACTATGCACAACGATATATACACATTGTCATGACATCGAGATTTTTGTTGTTCAAAACCCGATTATTGTTATGTTGTTTTTTTAAACAACAGTTTGTAGATTAATAACACTGCCCGCATTCGTTGTTTACACACCAGAAACAAACGATGGAGGATACAGCGATAGGGCCTACTGTGTAATTTGCAAGTGTAAACAATTATACCCAGGACAACAACCAAATTGCAAGTTACTATCTGTGATATATTTATTTAACTAAATTTTCAGAAATTTTAGCTAGAATCTTACCTTCTCGGGCTTTCCTGATTTGAATGGTCGGTTGGCATAACTGCGCACTGCTACTGCGGTTGCGTCTAAACCTCGAAAATAATTTCAAAAGCTAAAATAAACTCGTTATTGCAAATTTTCAAACAGAATGCAAAGCGCCAAGAAACTTTTATTCGAGCGGTTATGTTGTTTCTGACGTCCCTGTGGCGTGGTGACGTCAGAAACGTGACAAACTTTGACGTCACATGCTATGTGTGCGCGCCAAGGCACTGAATGTCGCTTAACAGGCCACGATGTCTGCAGTCGTTTTGGGTGAAATTTACTAAATTATTGCAAAACCGTATTTCTTTTAGACTACGGTATAAACTAAATACACGATTAGTGTCTAATAATAAAAAATACAATCGGTTCGCCGCGACAATTTTATAGGGCTCGCTTAAGCTCGTCCCTATAAAATTGTCTAACGCTCACCGATTATATTTTATTATTAAATACACTAACCATGGATTTACTATAATTGTCATACAAAACTCACCTAGGCCTGAGGATGGTATTTTTTTTTACTATTTCCCTGCCAGGGGGAGAGTTGAACCAGAGCACCAATGGTCCTGAATTGCTCACCTGAAGGAGCTATTTAGTTTCTGAGACGATTTTGAAGGGGTAATTTCATCCACTCATCTACCAATTTTCAGATCAAAGGCTGCAATAGTTTCCGAAAAGTACCTACCTACTTTTAAACCTATTCTCCCTATATATAAGTATGTGACCAAATTTGACTTTGGAATAAAAAAGGTCAAGGTCATCAGATGATCATCGTTTGAAAAAAAAAAAAACAATGATGTGTCTGAGTCCCCAGTGCTACATGCCAAGTTTCATGTCAATCGGTCTACTGGTTCCGGAGAAGATTTTTGAATGGCTTTTAATTTAGATACGCATGGCGGCCATCTTGGTCATGTGACCAACTCAAATTAATTAACTTTCATTTCCATTTTTCCTTAAAGCTAACGTATAAAATCTGGTTGCAAATGGCTCAGTTTTTTTTTTAAATCTCCATATCTGAATGACTTTGGACCACTCATTTAGCTGACTTTCAGATCACAGGCTGCAATAGTTTCCAAAAAGTATTCAGTTTTTACTTTTTCCCATACGTAAGTCTGTGTGACCAAATTTGACAGTGGCGTAAAATAGGTCAAGGTCATCCGAGGTCATCATTTGAGCGAACTATGATGGGTCCGAGTCCCCAATGCTGCAGTCAAGTTTCATGACAATCGGCCCACTGGTTCTGGAGAAGAAGATTTTAGAAAGAAGTTTACCTTATATGGGCAAAGCGGCCATCTTGATCATGTGACCTGACTCAAATCAATTAGTTTTTCATTTTCTTGTTCCTAAAAGCTTTCCTATGAAATTCACTTACAAACGGTCGAGTGGTATCTGTGGAAAACAAGTTTTAATTTCAATATCTGAATTTACTTTGGTCAAGGCATGACCTTGGCATTGAATACTCCTGTAGTATTATCCACTCATTAATCTTACTACAACTACCGATTTTCAGATCCCAAGCTGCAATAGTTTCGAAAACATACTTAGTTTTGATTTTTTTCCAAACAAAAGTATGTGACCAAATTTGAATTTCGCGTAGAATAGTTTAAAGTCATCCCAGGGTTATCATATAAACAAACCATAATGGGGCCGAGTATACAATGCTACATACCAAGTTTCATGCCAATCGGTCCATTGGTTCCGGGGAAAAGATTTTTGAGGGATTTTTACTTTATATGGGCATGGCGGCCACAATCCTCAAATTAATTAATTTTCATTTCCTTACTCCTAAAAGCTTCCATATGAAAAATATAAGTGAAGGCAATTATCAGGAATCGATGAAATTAACCCACAGCTGCCGAAAAAAACACAAAGCGGAATGCCAAAAGGACAGTTACTTTCCCACAAAATGGCCAATTGGCAATCCAAAGCAAAATAATATAAGCGATACACACACTCAAAGACAAGCCATAAAAAAATAAACCACGACAGAAAAACCGCATTGGAACGGGGGGGGGGGGGGGGGTGTGCTTAAATTGATTTTAAGTGGCCACAATCCTCGCCCTTACTTCTGTCGCGATTTAGACAATAAAGTTCAGTCCGCATGAAGGCCTCCTAACTCATCAGTGCAACCTGTCCGTGTACACAAAAATCAATCAATCCCAGAGATGAAACAACTGTGAGTACTCGACAGCAAATCCCACTGAAATGCTGGAGCAAAAGAAAACCAACAGAGGCAGAGCTATATTTGGTTACAAATGGTCAAGTGGTTTCTGTGGAAAACAAGTTTAAAAATTCATATCTGACTGACCTTGGGCCAAGGTCAATGACCTTGACCTTGAATCTCCTGCAGTTTCATTCACTCATTAAGCTATTTGTATCGAACAATTTTCAAACCACAGGCTGCAGTAGTTTCCAAAATATACTCAGTTTTCACTTTTTCCCATTAAAAAGTCTATGCGATCGAATTTCGACCTTGATGTAAAAAATGTCAAGGTCATCCGAGGGCCATCATTTGAATAAAACATGATGGGTCCGAATTTCCAATGCCACATACCAAGTTTCATTCCAGTCGGCCTACTGGTTCCGGCGAAGAAGATTTTTGAAGAGTTTTTATCTTATATGGGCATGGCGGCCACCTTGGTCATGTGTCCTGGACCCCGCGAACAAACTTTCGTTCCCCGATCCCATTGATGCTTCACATGAAATTTAACTCAAATCGGCTCAGTGGTTTCGTGGGAGAAGCTGTTTGACAGAAAGACAGGCGGCAGACAGACAACGGACCCTTGCCATACTATATACATCATACAAAACTCGCCTCGGCCTTCGGCTCAGGTGAGCTAAATTACCCTCACTTTATATAGAGAAAACTGAGGTTTACAGGGGTATACGCTATGTTTCTTATTTCTTCTCCAATACAAACGTTGTGGGTACTCGTTAGAACCACCTCAATGAGGCGGTTCTAACGTGCCCCCATCTATGATTTTGAGTATGACTAAAAATAATATCACAAATTTTCATCGGGAAATTAACCGTTTTGGAGGTATGAAAAAAAAGCTTCGTGTCGCACGGTGGTATAATAAAATAAATACATACTGCGTTCCTGAGAGGGTTATAATGAAAACTGTCACCATTACGGAATAAGAATGAATATCAAACTCGGCTGTCTCTCAGGAATGTAATATTTATCTTAAGCACTATATATTCCATACTATAAAATCCGTGAAATGAACCCCCGGGAAACCCTCTACTTTATATTACGAAACGTGAGTTTGGAAGGGCTGTTCATTTGATGGTCTTATTTCTACACCAAGATATAGATTGTGAATCGCTCCGTCCATGTTCATAGTTCGCTGAATGCATGACTTATTGGCCTCTTATTTGACATGAATTGACTCAAATGTTTTCTCTCATTAACTTCGAGATGTAGCCACTCATTTAAATGTGTATTCACATTTCACCTCAATCCCTTAATATATAGATATTACATTCCCGAGGGTGATAGTGAAAAATGTCACCCCGGGGAATATGAATATGAACCGAGGAAAGTTAAAATTCATCAACAAGCTCTGAAGCACAGTGGCTAAGATTGTTGGACTTTGAACTAAAAGATTTTGAGTTCAAGTCTTGGCCGGAGAATTTATAAATTTTATTATTTTTTCACTTGATGAAAACGATTTCTTTTTCAAAACTGGAAAATATAAATTTCATTTTTTTAAACTGCAAATGCTTAAAATAAGATTTCTTGTTAATTTGTTCTTAAGTGTACTTTTTGATTCTGTTTCAAATGATACAGTCTGTTTAGCTCTTTTACAATAAAATGTCTTTTGGGGCAAAAACTGCAAAATTGATTTTTTTTTTAAACAAAAGACTTAGAACAAGATTTCATGTTCAATCCCAAAAGGCACGAGACGTCACATCAACGTCAGTGCAACGTCATGACTTTTATGCAGCGTCACATTGATTTGACGTTGCCCTTCCGACGAGTGCCTGCTGGGATGGTTTTATGGGTTCTTTCTGGTTCAACTGTGGTCTTTAACAACTATTTATACTACCTTTGTCATCTGGAAGGTAAGGGAGTTTCGTATCTTCAGCACTGTCACTATATTTGCTCAGAATTCTCTCCTCTATGGTGTATATAAAGATCATAAGCAGTGTTATAATTAGCAACAACCGCTTTACTCCAATACGAGTGTATCTTTGTAATAGAATCCTCCAGAAATCCATGTCCCATAGTATTGTTTCGTTCCACTCCTGTAGCTAAAAGATAAGAAAGAACAAAAATGACATTGTAAAACACAAGCATGTAATGTCTTTTTTTCTACAAACTATAAGGCGAAAGTACATGCACGCACCCGCATACGCTGAAAGCTCCATGTCAAATTCTCACATTTGTGTCTTGTTTGTTTGTTTGATTTGAGGTTTAACGTCCCCGTCAACACTGTAAAGGTCATTTTGGAGATGTTGCTTCCAATTTTGTGGGACTGTTACCCGACATTGAGATGAAATGACATCTCAATCCCTGTCGCCCTATGAAACCAATAGGGTTTATAAGCATGGACGGGCCTACTCGCACCGCTTTGCCTGGGCTGGCTTGGATCCTCTAAGTTGGTTACCAGTACTCGTGTCCGGGTCAGTTACAGCTCTGCGTGGAAGCATCATGCAGCCCATCTATTTCTTCAAGCCCCGATGAGCGGGGGCAGAACACATTTGTGTCAATTGCTAGTATCTCGGTGATTACTGTTATCTGTATGTAGGCCTATCTGATGTTTGTGCCATAAATAAATAAATGGAAATAGAAACTATACACTTTTAAATTGTCTCTCCTGACAAAACAAGTGGATAATTCAGTTACAAATTACTGATTACGGAACATGAATCCTATAACAATTTAAAGAAAATCTGGTGTTCAAAATAAATTTTTTTTGGGAAAAGGTAAAAAAGTGCATTTTTCACAAAATCTGTTTGTAATCGTATTTTGACTTCAACATTTTTGCGCGTAGGTAATAAGTTAAAAGCAAGGAATACAAAGATAACATAACATCTAAAAATTATACAGAAACAAACATTTTATTTAGATCTCAAAAACTATTGTTGTTTTTTTTTTTTTTTTTTTTTTTTTTTTTGTTGTTGTTGTTTTTTTTTTTTTTTTTTTTGTTTTCTTCTCAGCGATATTTTCAAAATAATGTTTCAAGCCGAAACTCGACCAAAAAGTCCCTGCAGTCGTTTCAACATCTTCAGCTGTGTCTTAAATATTGATTAAAACAAAAACCGCAATCAGAAATGTCATACTTTTTTGCTCACTTCCGGTGGTTTGGTCAAATATTTAAAGGTCGATAACATTTCAACCAGTTTTGTAAACAATATTCCCAACATTAGATGATGAGTAATTATTGGTAAAAATGGGAATCACATTCGCGACACAAAATGTTTGACTCAATGGAAACTTGAACACCAGGATTTTGACACTTGCCTTGAACCTGTGGCTTTACCCGTTTAATCGTAGCTATCATTAAACATTTTATTCGATAAATCAGACATGCCACGGATGATAATTTATATAATTGGAATTCAAATTTAATTAAATTATTTTGCTAGTGACAATTTAAAAATGAGTGTATAGTTTCCATTTTCCGGTGTGTATACAATAAACAACTGTCAAGCTTGTATCCAATATTCGCCCCCCCCCCCCCCCCACTCCCCCGCCTTGAGAAGTCAGTTCATCTCAATGTCGGGTAAAAGTCCCACAAAATTGACAGCAAAGTGTCAAAAAAGACCTATACAGCGTTGACGGGGACGTAAAACCTCAAATCAAACAAACAAATGTATCCAAATATTCAGCTTAAGATTCGTACATCTGACTACATTATACGCCCCATGTATGGATGCATTAACCCTTTTTAATACGGAAAACCCAAAATACGATATTGGCAAACATTTCAGGCCTAGACCAGACGCTGCGCTCTGTGACGTTTGAGCTGGGTCCTCACTGTTAACAGAGTTTAACTATTTTCTAAATAAAGTAGTAAATATGACTACCTTACAACCGTACACTCCGAAAATATACTCCTGTTATGTACAAGGCGTGTGTTATGTATCATGGGGAAGTTTTCTTTCAATATAAAATGGGTAGCCCTTTTTGTACCAAATGGAATCTTCCTCCTTATATATGGTAGGAGTTCATTCAAAGTTGAGGGGTGTCAGGCTGTGTTTTCTTCAAAAATTATTTGGAAAATTGCTTAACGTTTTGCAAACAGTGTAGGTCCTGATCAGACGCCGCGATTTGCGGCGTCTGATCTGGGCCTCCACTGTTTGCCATTTACCCGTTTTGGGCTTTCCGGTACAAAATGGGTTAATGTAGTTTGATCAGTCTGCGCATCATGCTTTCGAGGGTCGTGATGTATAATAGATAGGACTACAGACTAAACTTTTACGGGAGGTATTCTGTTCGTAAAGTTCGGCCGCATTGACTAATCCGTGTCTTCTCTGAGTTGTCACAACCAAAGACAGATTTTCTTGGGGCGTGACTCATTAAAAGCAATAGCAACCCACCCAAGGGAGAGCAGTCAGGACCGAATCTATTTCCCCCTTCTCATTACTTATTAAGGTTATTCCTTTAAGGGGAATGGATACACCTGGCAGATTTTCCGTCTTTTTATTTCAAAGGGAGACAACTTTCGGGACTTCCTGTTCGCTTTTCTACAAACTCTGTCCCACGGGAAACGGGGTCTACCCTTTAAGGAAAGAATTTGCTCATCGGGAACAAATTCTCACCTTTAAGAGTTGACCCCTATTCACATGGGAGACAAAAATACTTTTGAAGGAGTTGCCTGCCCTGAAGGTGTATCTATTCTGCTTTAAATAAATCCTATTTGCAAACGGGTTCAAAACTTTCTAGCAACTAATTTCTAAATAGAATTATCCCTCTTTTTACATAAAATGACAGTAGATCCATTTACCTTAGCAGTATTTCGCTTTGAGCTCACCAGGTATTGATTCGGTTGATGAATTCATATTGAAGTTTCAAAGCAGGCCATTCAATGTTAATTTGAAACACCCAGTTTGGATATGCATTTTTTTCCTTAACATTCCGGATGTTATGGTTTCACACAGACTGTCCATGTGTCCGTCCATTGTATATCCGAAATAGTCCGTCTCTTTGTTTGTTTGTTTATTTGCTTGGAACGTCCCAAAACACTGTATAGGTCATTTTGGAGACATTGCTTCCAATTTTGTGGGACTTTTACCCGACATTGAGATGAAATGACATCTCAAGCCCTGGCGCCCGCTGAAACCAATGGGGTTTATAAGCATGGACTGTCCAACTCGCACCGCTTTGCCTGGACCGGCTTAAATCCTCTAAGCGGTTTACCAGTACCCAAGTGCGGTCGGTTTCAGCTCTGCGTGGAAGCATCATGCAGCCCATCTATTTCTTCAAGCCCCGGTGGGCGGGGGCGATTCCGTCTCTTTAATATACAGATATAGATGGTGCTGAAATATCCTAATGCATATATCGTGATGCATCTTCAACGAAATTGCATTAGCAAGATCGTGTACTGAACATCCCTGAAAGCTCGTGTTAAACGGCCTTGTAAACACAATTTTCGGTCATTTCGAGTCGATCACTTTCCTTAATCACATACATGTATTTCCCGGGCAGACTTATACAGAAGCGGTTAACCAGTACAGTGTACAGGACAACTGTCTTTTGAATCTGCGGAAGGGAGGAAATTATCATAGAAAAGAATTCATGCACAATCTCCTCGAAAGAAGTTTGCTCACCCGGCAAGTATTGAACCTGCGACCTCCTGATTATCAGTCTGACACGCATCCGACTGAGCCACCGAGGCCGGAGATACTATATGATATAAGGACAGATGGGATATAATGATATGTTTTCATTATTAATATCACATGACATTTGTCAATTGCTGGCGATAGGTTGTGTGTACTCCTTAGAACCGCCTCAATGAGACCATTCCACCAAGTATCCACAAGTTTAAGTTTGCAGCTGAATAAAAAGAAATCTATCACAGATTTCATGTGTGTGTGTGTGTGTGTGTGTGTGTGTGTGTGTGTGTGTGTGTGTGTGTGTGTGTGTGTGTGTGTGTGAATTCGGTTTTAACGTCGCTTTCAACAATAATTTTTCAGTCATATCACGACGGTGTCTGGTTGCGACAGTGTTTGAGTTGTATGTCCCACCATCAGCTTTGCTCATACGGAGACGGAACCTCGCTTTAAACACTCATCCGAAAGTCTGGAGAAGACCGGGATCGAAAACACTTTCCCTGGTCACAAAAACATGCCTATATAATTTTGACCCCCTTGAACCCCACTTTTATATAGTAAAACTGGGTTTTACAGGGGTAAACCTTAAAAATATCACAATTTTAATCTTAAAATTTTCATTTTTTCCAGTGATAAAGGTTACAATGTACTTGTATAGGCGTGTTTTCATAATATATTATTCTAGTTGTACGGCCCCTCCAAGATTACTATCACTTATTTAGAGCCGATCGTTTCATAGGTGTCCGAAAACCGGAGTACCTGGAGAAAAAACACATGACCTTCAATTGTAGAGCTTGGCGTCTCATACGTGCCCCCAGCGGAGCTCGAACCACAGCAGCGAGAGGCCTAATGATTAAGAATTAGCGCTCTTGCCCATTAGGCCACGGATGCCGATAATACTGCCCCATCTGAAATTAACAATTTTGGTGAAACGTGAAATTGTCCTAAGTAAGTAGTAGGGGGGTCACTTGGGCGCCATGGACTGCGCATGCGCAGCATTTGTATAACTTCCGGTGAAACGTAAGCGAAACGATTAGATGACGAAACTACCCTAAATATCGGACGAGTGTTCGAATGACGTAAATTACCGTAATTACGTCGTAAGTATCCTAAATTTTGAGGCGAAAGATGTTCCCGCGGATTGGCAAAGTTCGCCGTCCCCGATTTGGTCGGGGTGATCGGGGTCTACCCCGTTCGCTCGAGCGATCCTATCCCAATATTTAGAGAGATACTACCCTGTATAGTATCGATGAAATTAAGTCTCTCACCCGCAAACCAATTATCGCCTCGAAAACCGGGAAACAATGGAAGGTGTTGGAAGAGCTCGACTCGATGCGAGAAACTAGTAATGGACCGCGTCCCGGAAAAAAAAAAAGTTTGGTTCGTTCGATTTGAGGTTTCACGTCCCCGTCAACGCCTTATAGATCATTTTGGGAGGCGTTGCTTCCAGTCGCGCGAGACCTTTACCGGACATATCTACGACATTCGAATCTCGGAGAATCTTTCTCGGCTACGGAATTTATACGGATATCGCGGGGGCGTAGCCAGAGCAAAAAAAAAAATATTGATCAATACAGAGCGAGTTTGGTCATGTCTAAATGATCTCATCTGATTGGTTGGAGCAATGAGTTAAACCTTTCTGCGTGCTGGTCAAGACCTCAGTTTCAAAATGAATTCGTGTTGTAAAGTGTCAAACCACGCGATAGAAAAACATCTTTACTCCGAGAGTATGGGAGCTTCTGTCTTTTCAAATAGACGTGTCATGTTTGATAGTATCAAGAAGTGTTTGGATAAGCCTGACAAAAAGAACGTGTGCGGTAAAAGGCTCGAACTCATAAAAACCTTTACTTTTGACATAGGAATTTTGGGATACAGCAGACGAACGAGCAACACCATTAAAGTCGTGTGTACTCAAACCAGGAGAAAAACGCTTGTCATAACCGCTTATCCGATAGTGACATTCATCGAACGTGTTTAGACACGTTGTATCCAATCAGCGACAGCCGTGAAAGAACCAATCGGATTGTACCGCATAAGTATATATACCTCGTTCGCGCGGTACTGTGTCATTCAATAAGGAAACATGGCAAACTACAGATGTCGGTTCAGTCTCGGGAATGATCGTTACGTGGAAGTGCACGAATGGAAGGGCGAGTTACGGGTCGATATCAGGGAGTGGAAAGACGATAAACCGACTAAGAAAGGAATCAGTCTAAACTTGATGCGGTGGAAGAATTGGCTCGATCAGTTGGAATACGTGGATAAGGCATTAGAAAAGAAACAGGTCTATAGATGTCATCTCGGAGGGAACGTATTCTGTAAGATCGGCGAAAATAGTGTCTGCGTAGATATAAGACAATACTGGAAACCACGGGACGAAGTTGTACCAACGAAAACGGGAATATGCTTGAGGCCATCGGAATTCAATCGTTTGAAAGACTTGTTATCAGAAATAGGAAATACATTGCCCGAACTCAACCCAGTGGTCCCTTGCTTTCTGCAAAGTGACCATTTGAATCAGTTGGGAGCTTTACAGTGCTCAGAGTGCAATCCGAACGATTACCAAAACTGGTGAAGACAGTGACACGAACGAAAGTAAATTGTCATAAACACGAAACAGACGTATACAACGCGTCATAATTATGGAGCATGATTGCGAATACGTGACAGAATATAGAGTGATAGACCCCAAATGACAAATATAAATATGTTTGGTATGGCAATGATGACTTTGGCGTTGTTGGATGAACTGTTGTTATGGCTGAGGTGTTTTCAATTACGACGGGAAGCCAGGGAGGCTGCGGAGCGCTTTATAGAAGCGTTTGAGAGACACGATGACGATGTATCGCACTTATATAGCGTTATAATGTAAATTACATGCATACTTTTTGAATATTTGTTTCAAACTTTATATATCCATTGTTTCCACGTGACACAGTATACACACTCGTTTTCATCGTTTTGTATCCTATAGGTTTAGTATCGTTTTATAGTTTTGTAAGAATATTCGTTTGCCATAGTCTTCGTTAAAATAAAGATGACTGACTGGAAGCAATATTTATCTTCCTTGTATTTTAATCCCAAATCCCCAGGCAGTTACCTAGGGCCGGAGAAACTGTACCAGATCGTCAAAACTCGAGGCCAATTTAAAATTGGCAGGCACCGCATACGCAAATGGCTGCAAGACCAGGAGTCGTATTCCCTGACTAGAGGCGCCAGACGTAAATATACCCGGTCTAGGGTAATTGTGGCTGGCATTGACAGTCAGTGGGATATGGATCTGATGGATATGGTTGACATTTCCAAACAGAATGACGACTATCGATACGTACTGGTCTCCATAGACATTTTCTCTCGTTTTGCTCATTGCCGGCCCGTAAAAAGTAAAAAAGGGGTCGATATTGTCACAGCCCTACAAGTCATTCTTAAAGGACCGAGAAAACCTAACACGATTAGGACTGACCGAGGTATGGAATTCCGTAGTAAAGAGGTCAATACATATTTAAAAAACAAAAACATCCATCATTTTTACGCCCTGAATACGGAGACCAAAGCAAATTACAGCGAACGGTTAATCAAGACTTTAAAACATAAGTTGTTTAGGTATATGATGAAAAATAGAACGCAGCGGTATGTCGACATTCTTCAAGATGTAGTTCACAGCTATAATCAAACCGTACATAGAAGTCTCGGTCAACCCCCGGCTTCCATTTCAAAGGAAAACGAAGGCGAAAGTAGGTTGCAGCAGTATTTATTGAGACAGGCCGGGGACAAATCGAAAAAAAGAAGCAAACGGAAAACCAAAAAGCAGTACAAATTTAAACTCGGTCAAACGGTACGCATATCGCACGTGAGAACTTTATTCGATAGAGAATATTCGCAAAAATGGACTGGCGAAATATTTAAAGTCAGCTCGCGTTTTAGAAGAGAGGGTATCCCGGTTTATAGGCTCGAATCCTGGGATGACGAAAAAGTGGAAGGTACCTTTTATGAACAGGAACTTCAGAAGATTCGCGTGGACGATTCTACCGAATATTACATCCAAGAGATATTAAAAAGACGCGTCCGAAACAAGCGAAAAGAAGTTCTCGTTCGCTGGTTGCACTGGCCCAAGAAATATGACAGCTGGATTCCGGAAGAAGACGTGAAAGACTACTCGTAGTCAGAAATCACGTGAATTTATGTCGGACAAAATAGACATACACACCAATTCGTATTCATTGTTTGACAAGACGCCAAGATGAAAATTACCAACGTGGTATATAGCGCCCAATTAAATTGTCCGATCGACCTGATAGAATTATGTCAACGTATATGGAACGCTCGATATGACCCGAGATCTTTTCCAGGTCTTATATGGCAGCATAGAACTATCGGTGGCAACTGTCTCGTGTTTTCCAGTGGTGCTATCAACTGCAATGGAAGAGCCTCAGACGTAGAAGAGGGACGGAAACGTTTGCGCAGATATGCCAGACAGCTTCAAACACTAGGTTATCCCGCCAGCCTAGGAACGGTTAGGATGTTGACAGCGTCTGCCAGTCACTCTCTTAGCGCTGAATTGGACTTAAAGGCGTTGGCTGAGGAAAGAAGTGTAGTGTACGAGCCAGAGTTGTTTCCGGCTCTAAATTTCAAAATAGATGGCGTAAATTTTTGCTGCTTTCATACCGGTAAAGTGGTAATCACGGGTATCAAATTTATGAATCAAATGGATGACGTGGTTTTACCAACACTGATCGAGCTTGAGCTCTATACTCGTAAGAAGCGGTGATAAGAAACGCCGACTAAAATCATGGAACATTCCAAAGTTTTCCGTTCCATTCGCTATTTAGCGACCTTGAGAGATGCCTTACCCGTGGATCGTAGAACCCTGTTACGAAATATTACTCGATTGCAAATGTCATCCATTAGAGAGGTAGCCAAAAGACTGACCAACGGAACGATCAATCCTCTAAGAAGGGATGCAAGACTCTTCGAAAGGAGAAGGCTCGCGCTAAGAACGTTAGGGTCGAATAGAGTTAGTTTCCAGAGAAAGAAAGCATTGGTAAACAGACATTCGTCGTTCATTCCGTCTATGCTGAGAAGCGTTTACCTGATACAAACCATCGTGGACGAGATCCGAACCACCGCAGAAACATGACAGATTTTTACGCTTATCTCAGTAGCAAAGACTCTTTGGATTTACGTAAGAACAACAACCCTTCCGACTTTTGGATCCAATTTCATAAAACCTATACTCTGGACGGTCACTGGGTGTGCGCTCTCAAACAGATATCTTTGACGTTAAACTTTACGCCTAGATCGAAAAGAATATATCTCTGTTGCGATATCGTGGAGGAATCCTACGTAAGAAACAGAACTATACCGGTGTTGAGAAATATCGAGATCGACAACCGATATAAAAAACTCAAATCTGACAGGTTTGAAGACGCCATCTATCTTCCCGTAAACGTGTCAAACTTGACCGCCCTCAGATTATATCTACTAGACGAGGATTTACAACCCGTCACTTTCGATTCGAACGATCTGCATTGCGTGTTACATTTTAAACAAAATGGGCTCAGTCGAAGTGTACGATATTAAATCGCAAAAATGGGTCCCCTATATACCAGACTATGACAAATGGTACCAACATTTTAAAGACTTGAGCGACGGGTACGTTCAACCCGATCACCTCGGTCGTTACGTTGTGGGCGTGGGTGAAAGAAACAGAAAATTGAAGGAAAGTCAAAGACCCGTGGTAAAATTGGTCAGCCCGGTCGCTCAAGCGGTAGAGATGGCCAAATCCGACATAGAACGTAAGAAAGAAGGTGGTAAGAAGCGTAAGAAGGGAACGGTTGCCAGAAAAGCATTACCCAAAGAATTTAAACGGTACGCTTACAACCCGGAAGATCAAGTTTAACGAACGAAATGGACAATTGTCATCAAGAAAATTTATCGTTATTTTCATTACCACCATCAGATACAGCTTTTCAGTCTAGAGAATGGATCGAATATCGACCTTCAAATCAAGTCACTTCCACCTCAGCGATAGATTTTAACATTCCTCCTCAGTCATCCGCTTACGTCGATCTCAAACACAGCGTGTTAAACGTGAAACTGCGCTTGACAGATGCTCAAGGTGTTCCGGTAAAAGAGGACCGATCTCTCGGACTGATAAACCTTCCATTGCACACGATATTTAGACAGGTAGACGTCACGTTTCAGCAGACATCGCTGTCTCATATCGGAACTAATTACGCTTACAAAAGCTATATAGATACCATTCTTAAAACCAATCAAGCCACGCAGGAAAATATACTGTCCAGTCAGCTATTTTATAAAGATACGAGATATAACCCAGACGCGGCAAATGCCAGGCTTGGCGGTAACGTGGGACTTTTCGAAAGATACCTCGCAACGAAAGACGGTAAAATTGTGGATCTGGAAGGCCCATTATTCCTCGATCTGTTTCAACAGCCAAGACTGTTGGTGAATGGCGTCAGTATTGGGATAAAATTGTGGCCGGGTCAGGACGCTTTCAGACTGATGTCCGACAGTCCAGATCCCGACGAAAAAGTTCAGATCTTGGATGTTAGATTTAAACTATGCGTACAGCGTTTAAATGGAGGAGTTTTAGTAGCTCACGAAAAACTCTTTCAAGATCAACCCGCCCTCTACCCGTATCTAAGGTCAGAGATAAAGACTGCCTCCATAGCTCCAGGACAGTACGGATTCAGTGCTGACGACATTTTTCAAGGCCTCGTTCCGAGCAAACTCGTGGTAGGACTGGTGTCTAGCGCGGCGTACACCGGTGATTACAAGAAAAACCCGCTAAACTTTCAACCGTTTGACTGCAGTTCGGTCGGGTTGTACGTCGATGGACAGTCATACCCCGCTCAGCCTTTGCAACCCAATTACAGCGCCGATCAGTTTGTGGACTGTTACAGAACTTTGACGCTCTTCAGAAAAGATATTAACGTGAGTAGAGGGGATTACAAACACGGATACTGTCTCTATGTACTAGACGTAGATCCTTACTATACGTTCAACACTAAAAGAAAAGGTCATTGTCGGCTGGAACTCAAGTTCGCGACACCCTTGCTGGAAAGCGTCACCCTTATCATGTACGCTACATTTCCGGAAATTCTCCACATAAACCAAGCCAGATCCGTATACTTAAAATGAATAACCTTCAACTACAAAGCATTCTAAGAGGGTACCCCGTCAGAATTTGTTCAGTCGATAATGTTAAAAAGGAGAGATTCGTGGTCGCCAATACGGACAAAAGCGGTGGACCGGGCAAGCATTGGGTTGCATTTTACTTTAATGAAAGTGGACACGACGAATTCTTTGATTCTCTCGGTAACACAGCGGAGTACTATAATTTTGGACACGTTTTACGGAAACGTTATTTAAGGAACAGCAATCGCTTACAAGACTTTGGTTCTGATACGTGTGGCCAGTACTGTATATATTATGTCGTGTGCCGATATGTCGGAATGTCATTGAAAGATATCGTAAACGCGTTTAGCGTGAGAGATTTAGAGATGAATGATAGATTTGTGAGAACATTTGTAAATACAACGCAACTATAATGTAGTTTTACATCGCTTTATTTCAATAAAACTTTTATAACAAAAATATTGTCTTTGTTTTAAAATGATATCCAGTCCACGAATGTGTCAGTCTTTGCTTTTTCTGCCTTTTTCTCCCGTTTCCCCGGGGGTGGAGGCGCGAACACGGTTTGGCTCTTTGGCTCGGTCTTCTTTCTCTTCACCATAGCGGGGGGTGGTTTAGTTTCCTCCTTTTGCGAGTGAGAAGATGGCGTTTGCCTTTCTACGGAAGGCTCTCCTTTAACATTCAACATCCTTCGGTATTTATCGTAGGGGACAAGTACTAGCTTTTCCATCTCTATTTGAGTACTGCTTCTAAGTAAGGTATGACTATTTTCAGCAGAGTGAAAATGAAACGTTGTTTATCCGAAACGGCCTTTTTCTTGTGATGATAACCAACGGTTCTATCTCCCAACAGGTGTAAAAGGCGTCTCTCGCGTTTAAGCGCTTTTTTCTGTGCCGAGGTCAACTTTATCTTGCATTTCACGACGTTATGCGCTATCTGACTTATCGCTCTCATTTGCTGTCTGGTAATCGTTCGCAGTAGTACCTTGCGTTGACCCGGTGTAGTTTGGGCAAATAAAAGCAAAAAGTGACGTTCTTGTACGAGTAGCTGAACCATGGTTCCTCTTGTAGGTCTGTTTCTTGTTCTTACGTCAGTCGATAAACCACGGGGTCTTCATCCGGGAATATGCGAGTTCTAAGACGATATCTGTTGTCAGCATGAGGACTCATATCTACCACAAAATAGCCGTGTTTTTCGGTGCTGAGAGCATCTTCGTACGCTCGTAAGAATCCTTTCGATTTCCCGGGATGCAGCTGGCGTCCTAGAATTGCGACTTGAGACGCATCTCGTAGATTTTTCAGAAGCACCATATACCACGTGTTTAAAGCTATCGTTCTGGCGTGTTTACCTCCCGGATATAAGTTCTGAGTTATCAGTATCACGCTGACGCATTTGTGATGGGTCCCTTGCGTAAATAATAATTCCATGTCTTTGTTGCTCATAACTTGGTGCATTAGATCATCGATGACGATAAGCTTATGACGCTTGTCTTTGGTAAACTCGTCAATTTCTTCGGTAGAGGGTAGACCCCGTTTACTATAAAAATTGGGTATCGTCCGTTCCATGTCGTCGAAGAGATCTTGGTGTATGCCGTAGCAGTATAATACGTGGGTAGGTGGTTCTCTCGTATACATGTATTGCAAATTATTCAGGAACTTGTACACCCACCTCGTTTTACCGCTACCCGTTTGACCACTGATACACATGCTAGAGCAAGGTTCGAAAGGCAGGGTACAGCTCATTTTTTAAGTTTTGGGCTGGGTAAGGCGTAACCTATGCAACTACTCAGGAGGCTTATCCAAAGCTCGGTAGATCCGTTTTGTAAAGACAAATTAACTATAGAGGTGATGATGATGACGTATACAATGATCATCTGGCAAAAGTAGACTATTTCCGCTTTAGGTATACGGGCACCTAACAAGTGCCACCTCTCCGAATTTGATCGATTTTCTTCATCTGATCTGGGTTCATAAATAAATGCTTCCCTTTCGGGTTGATGGGGCTCGTTTGTTTCCATATTCTTACGAGGGGAGTGAAATGAAAATGAAGAATGTCTGTTCTTACTAACATTTATTTGTTAGCAGTTAACTAGTGACGTATATTACAAGGATAGAAATGAAGCATTGGAACGCTTCGATTTATACATTTTTCATAAATACATAGTAAATAAAAAAGTCATATGTTAACAATTGTTATATAACTTACTCATGTTTTCGTGTAACAAAGATGTAACTGAGTAACAACGAGATATCCATACCATATACGGTAAATATGTTCTATACAAAGGTTATCCTTTGAAAGAGAGGACTACACCACAGAACTGAAAAAACATGGAGTGCACATAACTTCTGGGCCAGACTAGCTAGTTTCGGCCAATTTGGCCTCATCAATCCTGTTTTAGTGACCACGTCTATTAAGCAAGCAATCCGTCTTAAGCAAGCAGGCGTTTGTTTTCCAAACGGGGTAAACGCCATAAATTTCACCCGTATTAAGCAATCGCCTGTCTTAAGCAAACACATTTCGGTAATCCTTTAAATGTTTGCTTAGTACGGGTTGGACTGTACTGCATACAATGGAAAAAAAAATCACTTCAACGAAAAACCGAACGGGGTGATGCAAGAAATTGTTACGACCGTGACAAAACATGAAACAGTCTGTTCAAAAATCGAAACGTGTCCTATGGTAAAACGCGTGTTAAACAACAAAAATACGAACGGTAGTTACAAAAATGTGAACGGTAAATTACAAAAATCAAAACGCCTCTGGTACATTTCCAGAGTGGCTGTTACCAAATATCAAAATCATTCCAAATAATATAAACACTAATAGTCGTATAACTTATATAACTGAAATATACTTTTAAGAAAAGTGTCAATAAAACCATTGACGATCGAACGTCATCACCAGTGACAGTAACAGCACATTGTAAATATCGCATTCTGAATGCAACAATACCGAAATATATCGACGAAAAATGAGAAGCTTAATACAAGATATTGAAACGACAGTAAAAAAAAAAAAACTTCTATTGTATCGATTGTAAATAATGATGTACAAAAATGAAAACGTGTTCTACGGTAAAATAGGTGTAAACGTGCAAAAATAACAACGACTGTGACACAAATATAAACATTAATTACAAAAATCTAAACAGCTCTCACACATTTCCAGCACACCTAACGCAAAAATCAAAACGACCCTTTCTTTTAAAAGCCAAAAGGTACAGTGTCATAGTTTTCCAAACGTCTTCGTTTGGTATAAACCATTTGATAAGTTTTTTCTTCTTTACGATTTATCAATATTCTTTTTCGTTTTTCCCTGCAAATTTTGTTTGGATTAGACACCGTGATATTCGGACAACTTTGAGGACTGGTTACTATTCGTTTGACACTGTCAAAATTTATTAATTGAGAATTAGTGTAATTCAAAGTGAATCCTCTGATTTTACAAATTTCTTTTTTAGTGTTAGTTTTGTAGGCGTAATTTTTTGCCCCCCCCCCCCAGACACAAACTCTACAATGTGCTCCCCAGTTTGCAATTCATCCGTGAGTTCGCCCAGGTAGTCTCCCAGGGGAGGGTCATACTGACCGGGACGGCTCACGTAAATAACGCTGTCCGTATCGTAATACAGGACCCGTCTGTCTAACTGTTCTAGTACACTGTAAAGTTTGAGTCTGGCCCAGCACGTCGTAAATGTAGCCAAATAGATGTTTGTCTTGTTGTCTTCTGGCTGACAATCTTTCTTATATAACCATTCGATTTGTACGGTGTCATTGGTCAAGATGTGAAAATTAAGAGGTTGTTTCATTGGATCGGTGAATAGCTGGAAGAATAAATTTGCTTCCGTTTCGTGGAAAAATTCTGACTGGCGCATATTTAGCCTCTGTCCAAACTTGCCCCAAAAACTGTTGAGGCATAATTTGGCCAGTTGCCTCAGTCCGGGGTTCTTTACGATGTTTTCCCGATTCAAAGAAACGCCCTCTTTTTCGAAATACTGCGAAATGTAACGGTCCATGTCGTTTTCGTTTTGGATCCAGTCAGGGGGACCGCTGGCTTCTTGTTTAAACTTGAGGAACGTGTTAATATACTGAGCGAACAGTCCCCCTTCTCTGGTTTCTGGGTCGTATTGGGTCGTTTTCTCCCAGTGGTAAACTTCGTAAATTTTGGACAGAGTGTACCCTAGTCTAATAGCCGTTTCAATCTCCGGAGTACACCACGTGCCAGTCAACTCTCTTTCCTGATCCGAACAAGCGCAATGATTTTGGTTTTCGGTATCCGCGCAGGTCCTACATAAAGGAAATTTCAGCTTGCCATTGGACCTATAAGGTAGCACAGGGTGGTACAACCCTCTAGGAGGGAGTATCTTGACCTTGGCAATGCCGAAATAGTCCTTTATGTCCCCAAAGTCTTTCGTGATGATAGCGGGGTGACCTACGGGATAGCGACTGTACTTATTCACCCAAGGGTACAGACTGGTGAAATCGACATATTTAACGCGTTCGTTTTCGGACGTTTTGTAGTAGAGTTGACTCGCATTGGTGCGACCCCCGAAGAAACTATCTCTAGGATCCAGTCTGTCCATTAAATCTAGTTGATTAATGAAATTTTGGAGGTCAGCGTTTTGTTTTTTCATATTTTGAAATTCGTGTTCCCAAATGCAAACGTATCTCATTCCTAACCGTTCTATATATGCCTTCTTTTTCATGGTCAATGCAAACAATTCTTTAACAGATTGGTTGGTGAGTGGATGGTACGTGTCTTCCCTGTTTTCCGAGAAGCATTCAACACAGCCATGAAACAGACACCCTTGATATTCGTAGGCGGTGTTTGTTTCAGCGCAATATCCGTCCAACTTGTATCGGGTGCCTGGTAAGGTTTTTTCGCCAGTATTCAAAGCGTGTTGAATGCGGACATTGTCGACACGCGACATCCACTCCAACCACTGTATGGACGTTTTACTATATTGATCGTTGTAACCACCGGGAGGGATTTTCGCGATAGGCGTGCTTACGAACTCTTTCGCACCCACTCTCTCCCCTTTCAGTTCGGATTCGTGGACCCATTTGTCGCTTCGGAAAATGAATAGTTTCCCGTCAGACATTTTGGCGGGAATCCATTCATTTTGCCCTTCTATTTTCACCTTCCACTCCTCTTCAATAAACTTTGTTCTGAAAACGTTCATGCATACCGATGCAATTGTAATTGAGTCAAATGGGTCCACGGCCCCGTCCCATTTCTTTTCTAATTTATCTCTATCATTCATGACACCCGTAGCATTCATCAACAACTCTCTAAATTTCAAACACGCCTTTCTCAATATATCAACATCGCTACGACAATACTCTAACATTTCTTTTCTAAAATCAAATACGTCATCCTTTCTATCATTCAACCACTCTAACAATTCCTTTCTCTCTTTCTCACCCATGAAATTGTGTCCGTAATATTTCGCATCCGGGTATGGTCCCACATAATTTTGATTCTCTAAAGTATTAAAATAATGTGGGAACCATCCCTTCTTCAACTCTGTCAGTCCAAACGCATCGGGTAATGACGACAATTTCATGGGCAAGAAGTTGAGACTGTCAATCACCTTGATATGTAAATCTCGCTCCACCGTCATGTACATTATTTTCGAACCGCTATAAATGATTTTATCGGGCCGCATGGATTGGTCTATGAGGTACTCTAACAAAAAGTAACCATCATAGCCTTTCATGTTGTGGGCAATGACGTTGAAGTATTTATGATGGTCGGAAAACAACCATTCGCCAAACTTTTCTGCGGTATCCGCTCCTCGAAAAGTGACCTCCCGAAAACCGCATTTACCGGGACAAGGACCATCGTCTTCGTTGTCATCACATTCCGGGCAACGGGTACCGCATTTTTCGCAAACAGATTTCGGGGTCAAAGGATCATTAATACAATTGGGGCATACGGAATGAGCCACGACAAAGTTTGGCCGATGTGTGGCTTTTCCGCACCACGAGGCGTTACAATGGCGACATTTGGAGCAAGATTTACATAACTGTTCCGATTGACAGTCTTTACAATCATTCTTTTTCAAGGGCTGATAATTCTCACACTCCGCTCTCTCATCCTGGCTACATTCGAAATCGGCGAAAATATATTTTGGAATGAATTCTTCCTTTGCCGATGTAGATCTTAAATAACATAGATGATCGTCCATCACATACTTGTGACAAGAGGAACACAGATGTTCACCGCATTGGTGTTCCTCTGTCTTCCTCTTGTCTTTACGAATAACTTTATAACACGCGGGACACTTCCAGTATTTATCGCACTGGGAAGGCCCGCGCGGTTGCCCCTTAGATTTACCTTTTTGATAAACCGGTACTTGTTTATGCTGCTCGTAACACGCGTCAGACCGACAGTGCATGTTACAGTCAGGACAAGTGACCGGTTTATCGGTTTTGGGGCAATCGTCTGTCTTACATACTCTACAAAATATATCACAATGGTGCTTTTCCCTATCATTAAAATGTTTCAAACAGGTCTGACAAAAGTACCTAGAACAAAAGAAACCGGTAATCGAGGTGATTGAATGAAAGTGGTCATCGTCTACTTGGTAAACGTATACGCAAGGCCGGTCATCGGTGCTGGGACTAGTAATAAACTTATTACCGAGCCTTGCGCTGACCACCATCACCCTCACTCCGAGTACCGATTCAAATGCCGCTAAATCGTTCAAGCTAGCAGGTCTGTCAAGAGGTACTTCGGCCAGCTGGCTAATGGCTACTGCCAAATCCGTTTGCTCGTGCCTGTCTTTGGCACGAAGATGTTTGAAGAAGCTTTCGGGCACTTTCCTATAATGCAAAATGAGTTCGCGATTGCTTTTCTTCCCTCTGGTTTTAGAAATTTCTGCCCACTCTTCGGGCGTGCATCGGTTTAATTAAGCCCAGCTGACCGAAATGGCTCTTGCCAGACACAACTGATCATTATTTACAATCGATACAATAGAAGTTTTTATTTTACATGCATTTTTCTCGCCTTTTAGATTTGTGATCCTTTTTCGGGCACCTCCCTTGGGTAGATCGACGGAACCGATTAAGATGTCGAAACTGTCATCAACGGATAAGTTTTTATTACTGTTGAGGACATTTTCGATGGTTTCCATGACCATGTTCGCGTTGATGTCGTCCCAGGGCTGTAGGGGAACTACGATAGGGTCGTGCAATCCCTCGTGTTGAATGATCACGCGACCTAAATCGTTTCCCGCTAACGCGCCCCGGGCTTCATTCAACACTCGGTCGAACATCTCATGCAAACCATCTCTGATGTCCTCCAGTCTTTCTCCGTGATGCTGTTCGTCAATCTTAACCTGGTATCCGCGATCTACCGCTGCATTTTTGGCGTACGTCCTTCTCGATTTCTCTCTGATTTCGTACTTCAGTCCATTGGTTGGTGGTGGGGTGTCGGGTTTGTGAGATGGTCCCGGCTGAGGCTCATCCCCTCTTCCTACCTGTAATTATAAAAATAATAATCGTTATAGTAATAATAATAATAATAACAGTAATAATTATAGCGATAATAATGATAATAATAACAATGACAAAACAACAACAACAACAACGTCTCCTACTTCTACTCCTACTTCTACAGCTACAATTACCACTCCTGCAACTACTTCTACTACTACTACTACTCCTACTCCAACTACTACTACTACTACTACTACTGCTCATTCTAATATTTCGACTACTGTTAATAAAAATAATAACAATAACAAAATATTAAGAATAATACTGGTTATAAATAATAATAATAATAATAACAATGATGATAATAAAAGAACAACAACGTTAACTGCTACTACTACTACTACTACTACTACTACTACAACTAATACTACTATTTCGACTACTGTAAATAAAAATAATAATAACAATAACAAAATATTAAGAATAATAATGGTTATAAATAATAATAATAATAATAATGATAATAAAACAACAACAACGTCTACTACTACTATTACAACTATTACTATTACTACTACTGTTAATACATATAATGAAAAAAATATTGATAAAATGATGATTACGATGATAATAAAATAATGAGTATTTACCTGCACTACGGAGTTTCCATGCGAATCTTCTCGCTCCCCGCTTATTTCTTTCTGTTCCTCAAACTAAAATGATAATAATGATTGTAATGAACTGATATAACGCATGGCTGAAAATGGATAATATTATCAGTTTTACAATGGATGCAAGAAAGACATTTTTGAAAACTATGTCTTAACATTAGTGCACATGATTATCGTTAATTAAGATAAAATCGTTGGTTTAATACAATTTTGCTCAGACTTCTTTTAGCAGAAATATGTATGACAGTGGTTAATTTATAGAATTGAATATATTTACCTGTGCCATTTGGCTCAATTCACCGTCTTCAATAACCAACTCCGTAGTGTCCCATTCTTCCATCTGAAAAAATATAACATTTTTACAACAATAACAAAAACGACGACAATTGCTCATCTTGATTAAAGCCCGCTATAAAGAAACAGTTTGTGCATGTAGTGATTAGATTTTTTTTTTTTAAACGAAAAGTAAAGAAAAGACCTGATACAATATACCATCTAATATTTTTTATCAGGACGAATGTTTGAAAAAAAAAAAAAACAACAGTAAAGCGATTTATTAAATAAACAGAAATCGATAGAACCGCCATGTCGAAAGCAGTTCTATCGAGTCCCCACAATCTATGTTTTGAGCAGAAATAAGAAAAATAGCACAATTTTTCATCTTAAAAAATCCATATAAGCAGAAAAAATGTATTTGTATAGGCGTGTTTTTTGTAATGGATTAGATGTTAAATACAGAAAGGACAGGACACCATCTAATATATATATTTTTTTTTTCAATCAGAACGTGTGTTGTAAATGAAAAGTAATTTATCAAAAGAACAGAAATTTACCCGTATATCCTGACTTAAATCTCCATCTTCAATCACGAGCACTGTCTCATCCCTTTCTTCCATCTGTAATAATAATAATAATAACGATAAAAATAATAATGATAATTATAATAGTGATAAAAATAAAAATATTGTGGGGGCTTGGCGAGACCGTCTCGATGATGCGGTTCTTTCGAGTACCCACAATCTATGTTTAAGATCCGAAATAAGAACAATAATGTATACCCCTACAAATCCCAGTTTTCCTAAATAAAAGCGGGGTTTCAAGGGGTCGAAATTTTCAGGCGTGTTTTCGTGAAACAGAGAAAAGTTAATTAAAATTCTTACCTTTCCCCGACCAAGTCTAAGAGACGCGTTTTTAAATGCATATTAAATACAGTTGAAAGCCATATAGTTTTAACCCGGGAATTTTAACACAATACATTACGAAAACACGCCTATACAATTACACCGCGAATTATAACGCCGAAAAAAAAAGAAAAGTAAATTTTAAGATGAAAAAAATATGGAGATTTCTTTATTTTTTGCTAAAACATAGATTGTGGGGGCTTGGTAGGACCGTTTCGATGAGGCGGTTCTATCGAGTATCCACGATCTATGTTTAAGATCCGAAATAAGAAAAATAATGTATACCCCTGCAAAACCCCAGTTTTAGTAAATAAAAGAGGGGGGTTCTAGGGACCGAAATCATTTTGGGCGTGTTTTCGTGATGGAACGTATATGAAACATGGAAAAGATAATTAAAATTCTTACCTGCCCCGACCATTCGCCATCTTCAACACAGGACTGCGCCAGTGTGTCCATTTCGTCATCAAAACTTAAAGCATTTGATGCTTCGTCCATTTCTATTTGTTCTCTTACAAAATCCAGCGCGAGTTCGAAATTAACAACACTTTCCATCTTTATCACTCAACTGCTAAAACGATATTAAAACGTTAGGACGGACGTGCGCGTTCTTACGAGGAAGCTGAAATCAAAACGAGGCTATCGTCTCCCATTGGCCGATTTTCGACACATTCGGAATGTTGCTTGGCAACTAGTTTTTGATTATTGATAAACGCCGCCATTATAATGGTCAAGGCGTTGTTATTATGATGTAACGCGGGAACTAATTAAGATGACTTTCTCTGCGACTGCACCTGTCAGTAGTAATATCCTAAATGTTGGGATGGAAGACTGCTGCTGCCGTGCACTGGCACACGCCGCGCGTACAACGTTAAAACGACGTCGTTTCGTTTAACACGCGCAACAATTCGCGTTAACGGCTGACCGACTGCCCCTGACCAAACGGAGCTAACCCCGATCAAGCGCATCTATTTCCGCTATGCCCTCAGTCAACCCACTTTATACCGACATTCGTTATAGCGGCACACTCTTTATAACGATAATTTAAATGGTAGAAATCCTCAAAACTAAGCATTGATCTGATCAGCTTGATAGGAAATGCTTGTATAAATTACATAGCCAAGAAAAAAATTCTCCGAGATACAAATGTTGTAGATATATGTTAGAATAGCCTCGCCGAGGCGGTTCTCACGAGTACCCATAACCTATGTCTTGGAGCAGTAATAAGGAAAATAATGTTTACCCCTGCAAAGCCAAATTTTACTGTATAAAATTTGGGTTTATATATTTTAGAATCGCCTCGATGAGGCGGTTCTAACGAGTACCCACAACCTATGTCTTGGAGCAGTAATAAGGAAAATAAGGTTTACCGCCTGCATACTCAAAGTTTACAGTTTAAAAGCTGGGTTTAAGGGAGTCAAAATTATATATATGATTTTACGAATTTTATCAACGACTTTCATTGTTTCCCAGTTTTCAAGGCGATAAGTGTTTCGCCGCAAGTGTCAATAATATCGCACCCATCCATCACTACTGCACCAGGCAGTATCACCCTAAATATCGGGATAGAAGTGCTTGAGCGAACAGTGTAGACCCCGATCACCCTGACCTGACCAGGGTCAGCAATGTTCGCCATTCCACCAGAACATCTTTTGTGCGTCGCATACAGATAATTACAGCATATTTACGCTAATTTACATAATTCGAACTCTCACCCGATATTTAAGGTAATTACGTCATCTTATCATTTTCCGGTTATCATCCAGCATTCCTCTCTCATTTTACATACTACTACTGTCGGAGACAATCGATTTGTCAATATCGCAGGACTGCACCGGGTAGTATTACCCTAAATATTGGGACAGAAAAAAAAAACGGTGTAGATCCCGATCCCTCTAACCAGGGTCTGCACTGTTTGTCATTCCACTATTCCACCAGAACACGTTTGCTACATCGCTTGAGATCAAACTTTAGGATATTTACGGTGACCTCCCTTCAGGTGCCCCAATTTTTAGGGTAATTACAGCTGATCAAAAATCCTATCATCATTTGCTTCTCATTTTACGCTCCACTCTCATAATGCATACTGGCTACGCCCCCCTGATATCCGTATAAATTCCGTAGCCGAGAAAGATTCTCCGAGATACAAATGTCGTAGATATGTCCGGTAAAGGTCTCGCGCGACTGGGAGCAACGCCTCCCAAAATGATCTATACGGCGTTGACGGGGACGTTAAACCTCAAATCGAACGAACCAAACTTTTTTTTTTCCCGGGACGCGGTCCATTACTAGTTTCTCGCATCGAGTCGAGCTCTTCCAACACCTTCCATTGTTTCCCGGTTTTCGAGGCGATAATTGGTTTGCGGGTGAGAGACTTAATTTCATCGATACTATACGGGGTAGTATCTCCCTAAATATTGGGATAGGAGAGCTCGAGCGAACGGGGTAGACCCCGATCACCCCCGACCTGATCGGGGACGGCGAACTGCGCCAATCCGCGGGAACATCTTTCGCCTCAAAATTTAGGATACTTACGGCGTAATTACCGCGAGTTACGTCATTCGAACACTCGTCCGATATTTAGGGTAGTTTCGTCATCGTTTCGCTTACGTTTCACCGGAAGTGATACAAATGCTGCGCATGCGCAGTCCGTGGCGCCCAAGAGGCGCCCTTACTACTTAAGTACACCAAACACAGTATCTGGGTGCTCGTTAAACCACCTCAGACAGACAATAATTATTAAGGCCATATGGTTTAGAGACACACCCGAAAGTTTGGAGAAGCCCGGAATCGAAGCCACAACTTCTATACGCGTGGTGAAGAAATTAAGGGGAATATGAACACCTTCAGGGGAGGCAACTCCTGCAAAAGTATGTTTGTCTCCAATGTCAATAGGGGTCAACTCTGAAAGGAAATAATTTGCTCCTGAGGAGTACCTCAGGAGCATTTTATTTCCTTTAAGAGTTGATCCCTTTTACAGTGGGACAGGGCTTATAGAAAAGCGAACAGAAAACCCCAAAAGTTGTCTCCCTTTGAAAAATGGTGGAACAATTTGCGAGGTGTTCCATTCCCTAGCTTAAGTTTACGTAAAAGTAATAAATCAATCAAAAAGAAGAGTTGTGGTTTTGTTTTACATGCGTTGAGATTTTACGTCCCCGTCATTTTGGATTTAGATCATTTGGGAGGTGTTGCTTCCGATTCTGTAAGACTTTTACCCGACATTGAGATGAAATGACATCTAAAGCCCTACCGCCCAAAGAAACCACTAGGGTTTGTGGAGCGGTCCGATTCGCACCACTTTTTCTGGACAGGCTAAGACCTTCTTAGTTGTTTACCAGTACTCAAGTTTGTTTCTCCATGCAGCCCAATCTATTTCTCAGAGGCCCAATGTGCGAAGTGTTGCGGTGTGCAAGAAAAAAAGGCCTATTAACCCCTATATAATAATTATTCGGCCGTTGAATTCCTTCTTGATCAGCCTCTCATAATTCCATTTTTTTTTCAAATCATGTCTTTGTTTGTTTGTTTGATTTGAGGTTTAACGTCCCCGTCAACACTATTTAGGTCATTTTAGAGACGTTGCTTCCAATTTTGTGGGGCTTTTACCAGACATTGAGATGAAATGACATCTCAAGCCATGTCGCCCAATGAAACCAGTAGGGTTCATAAGAATGGACGGTCTGACAGGCAACGCTTTGCCTGGGCAGGCTTATATCCTCTAAGTGGTTTACCAGTACTCGTGTGCGGTCGGTTTCAACTCTGCGTTGAAGCATCATGCAGCCCATCTATGCTTCAAGCCCCGATGGGCGGGGGCCGTCGAATCATGTCATCGATACAATGTATACAATGGGGTTTTGCACCAGTGATACCTGCGTGTGTCCGCATAACTGACACCGAGTGTGCTTTGTTTGTTTGTTTTTATTAGAGTTTAATGGCACAGCCAACACTATTTAGGTCATTTTTGAGCCGATCAGTTTACATATCCACACTTTTCCTGGGCAGGCCTATACGTAAGCGGTTAGCTAGTACAGTGCACATTCTTTCGCCTGAAACTGACAACTGTCCTTCACCAGGCTTTCAAGTGACTACTGGTGAAAAAGTAGGAGGAAAGTTGGAGACTGAGATATTAAAAAGTAGGAGAACATGACCATTCCATCATTTGTCTCACATTTTATCAGTTTTTCATTTTGGGCAATTTTATTTGTGCATCTGTGTTTAATGTTTTAACATCCAAGTCAGCATAGTGGCTAATCCATCTCTAGTACAGTTATTCATGCCTGCAGCTTTAACTTCCGATGCTTTTGTCAATTTTTTACCACTGGCAGATATATGTACTTAGATATTGACATATGTCAAAATATTAATTCAAATGAATTGACGAATTTTGAAAGTTTACATTTGTGCGAAGCATAAGCTACAAGATGTCCAGGTGAAGGCATCATAGCACTGCTACAATGAATTCCTGACATGCTAAACAATACAGCATTTTAGTTGCTCATTTAAGTTTTGTTTGTTTGATTTGAGGTTTAACGTCCCCGTCAACACTGTAAAGGTCATTTTGGAGACGTTGCTTCCAATTTTGTGGGAATTTTACCCGACATTGAGATGAAATGACATCTCAAGCCCTGTCGCCCGCTGAAACCAATAGGGTTTATTAACATGGACGGTCCCCCCTCGCACCGCGGTTCCTCGACAGGCTTAGATCCTCTAAGCGGTTTACCAGTACTAGTGTGCGGGCCAGATTCAACTCTGCGTGGAAGCATCATGCAGCCCATATATTTCTTCAAGCCCCTATGGGCGGGGGCTTAAGCTCATTGAAGTAAAGAAATTAAAGTGTTGCTGCAATGAATTTCTGTCATGCTAAACAAGATAGAGCTCTAATTGGTCACTTCAGTCATCACAGCATTGCTGCAATGAATTTCTGTCATGCTAGCAAGAAAGGTCTCCGGTTGGTCGACCACTGGATTACCGCTGCTTTGAATTCCTGTCATCCTCCATAAGACAGATTTTTAGTTTTTCACTGCAGTAAAGGATCGTAGCACTGCTTCAATGGTTTTCTGTAATGCTAAACAAGACAGAGCTCTAGTTGGTCACTTCAATTAAGGCAACACAGCACTGCTGCAATGAATTTCTGTCATGCTAGACAAGACAGAACTCTAGTTGGTCACTTCAGTTAAGGCAACACAGCACTGCTGCAATGAATTCCTGTCATGCTCAACAAGACAGTTTGTTTGTTTGTTTGATTTAAGGTTTAACGTCCTCGTCGGCACTGTATAGGTGATCTCCTGTTGGTTGATCACTGCTGCTATACATTGATTACTGATGCTTTGACTTCCTGCCATCCTCCATAAGACAGATCTCTAGTTAGCTCGGCTGTTTCCGAAGAAAACGACGAGGTATTGTCATAGCTCTGGCGTCGTCTGCGTCTGCGTCGTGCAAAAACTTGGACAGTTTGTAATATCTCTGTCATTACTGAACATATTTACTTGAAACTCGGACTAGTTGTTCATTATGAAAAGGGGAACTCATATCAATAGGTGAGGTGACCCTGAAAATATTTTTGGCACAATTATGCCCCTTTTTCGACTTAGAATTTTTGCAAAAACTTGGACATTTTGTAATATCTCTGTCATTACTGAACATACTTACTTGAAACTCTGACTTGTTGTTCATTATAAAAAGGGGAACTCATACCAATAGGTGAGATAACCCTTAAAATATTTTGGCACAGTTATGCCCCTTTTTCGACTTAGAAGTTTTGCAAAAACTTGGACATTTTGTAATATCTCTGTCATTACTGAACATATTTACTTGAAACTGGGACTAGTTGTTCATTATGATAGGGGCAACTCATACCAGTAGGTGAGGTAACCCTCAAAATATTTTTGGCACAGTTATGCCCATTTTTCGTCTTAGAAATTTTGTTTAACTAAAAGAAACTGCAGCCGAGCGTTGGCACCCGCATGCGGTACTCTTGTTTTTCACTGCAGTTAAGGCATCATAGCACTGTTTCAATGATTTTCTGTAATGCTAAACAAGACAGAGCTCTAGTTGGCCACTTCAATTAAGGCAACACAGCACTGCTGCAATGAATTCCTGTCATGCTAAACAATACAGCATTTTAGTTGCTCATTGAAGTAAAGAAATTAAAGTGTTTCTGCAATGAATTTCTGTCATGCTAAACAAGATAGAGCTCTAATTGGTCACTTCAGTCATCACAGCATTGCTGCAATAAATTTCTGCCATGCTAGAAAAGAAAGATCTCCGGTTGGTTAACCACTGCATTACCGCTGCTTTGAATTCCTGTCATCCTCCATAAGACAGATCTTTAGTTTTTCACTGCAGTTAAGGATCGTAGCACTGCTTCAATGGTTTTTAGCTCACCAGAGCCGAAGGCTCCGGGGGAGCTTATAGGATAGGCAGTTGTCCGTCGTCGTCGTCTGCGTCTGTGTCTGCGTCTGCGTCGTCTTCGTCAACATTTTCAAACGACATCTCCCCTGAAGCCACTGGGCCGATTCAGCCCAAATTTCATCTGTAGCATCCTTAGGCAGGGGGATTGAAAGTTTGTGTTTTTTAATGAAAATCGGCTCATTAGTTTGGTTGCTATGGCAACTTAGAGTGCCCATAGACTTATAATGGGGAAAATAGAAAAATGGCATTTACTGCCAAGCCTCTGCAGATATTTTGACAAAACTTTCAAAGAAATGTTCCATAGGCGATCTACTATCTGCCGTATGATTTTAGGCCTTCTGCTCATTTTTGTTGGTTGCCTTGGAAACCAAAATAAAAAAATAGACAAAAAATACTTAAAAAATCATCTCCTCAGAAACCGTATGCTCTAGGAGGCTGAGACTATATGAAAATATGCACCATATTTGCCTTTACAGGTTTTGTGTTTTTTATGAAATTTGGCCTTTTAGTTTTGTTGCTATGGCAACTTAGAGTTTCCATTGACTTATAATGGGGAAAACTGAAAAATGGCATTTACTGCCAAGTCATTGCAGATATTTTGACAAAACTTACATAAACATGTTCCTTGAGTAAACTTCTCTCAGCCATATGCTTTTATGTCAATCTGGGGGTCCCCTAGGTTGTGCCGGGGCCATGCCCCGCCCCCTCCACTTCATAAAATGCCTTATATCTCAGAGACCTTACAGATCCCAACCCCTAAACCATATATATTCTTGTTCCTTATGATAAGATGCATTAAGTGACACCAACCTGGGGATCCCCCGGGATGTGCCGGGGACATGCCCTGCCCCCTCTATTTCATAAAATGCCAATTATCTCAGAAACCATTCAGATCCCCACCCCTAAACTATATTATATTCTTGTTCCTTATGCTAAGATGCATGAAGTGACACCAACCTGGGGGTCCCCCGGGATGTGCCGGGGACATGCCCCACCCCCTCCACTTCATAAAATGCCATTTATCTCGGAAACCATTGAGATCCCCACCCCTAAACCATATATATTCTTGTTCCTTATGATAAGACACATTCAGTGATACCAACAATGGGGTCTCTCTGGGGTGTGCTGGGGCCATGCCCCACCCTTCCACTTCATAAATGCCATATATCTCAGAAACCATTCAGATCCCCATCCCTAAACTATATATATTCTTGTTTCTTATGATAAGACGCATTCAGTGACACCAATCTGAGGGTCCCCTAGGATGTGGCGGGGCTTATGCCCCACCCCCTCCACTTCGTAAAAGGCTGAATATCTCAGAAACCGTTCAGATCCCCACCCCTAAACCATTTAAATTCTTGTTCCTTATGATAAGACGCATTCAGTGATACCAACCTTAGGGTCTCCCTGGCCGCACGGGGGGGGGGGGGGGGGGGCTATGCCCGACCCCTCCACTTCATAAAAGGCCCAATATCTCAGAAACCGTTCAGATCCCCACCCCTAAACCATATAAATTCTTGTTCCTTATGTTAAGATACATTCAGTGATATCAACCTAAGGATCTCCCAGGCCGCACCAGGGCTATGCCCCAACATTCCACTTCATAAAAGGTGATATATCTCGGAAACCCTTCAGATCCCCACCCCGAAACCATGTATATTCTTGTTTCTTATGAATAGACGCATTCAGTGACACCAATCTGGGGGTCCCCTAGGATGTGCCAGGGCTATGCCCTCCCCCCCGCACTTAGTAAAAGCCCAATATCTCAGAAACCATTCAGATCCCCACCCCTAAAGCATATAAATTCTTGTTCATTATGATAAGATGCATTCAGTGATACCAATCTAAGGGTCTCGGAAACCATTCAGATCCCCATTTCAAAACCATATATATTCTTGTTTCTTATGATAAGACGCATTCATTGAAACCAACCTGGGGGTCCTCTGGGATGTGCCCGGGCCATGCCAACCCCCTCCACTTCGTAAAAGGCTCAATATCTCAGATATGCCCATCAACTCCACTTCATAAAAGGTGATATGTCTCGGAAACCATTCAGATCCCCATTCCAAAACCATATATATTCTTGTTTCTTATGATAAGACTCATTCATTGAAACCAACCTGGGGGTCCTCTGGGATGTGCCCGGGCCATGCCCAACCCCCTCCACTTCGTAAAAGGCTCAATATCTCAGAAACCATTCAGAACCCCCACCCCTAAACCATATATATTCTTGTTCCTTATGATGAGACACATTCAGTGATACCAACCTAGGGGTCTCTGGGGGTGTGCTGGGGCTATGCCCCACCCTTCCACTTCATAAAATGCCATATATCTCAGAAACTGTTCAGATCCCCACCCCTAAAATATGTATATTTGTGTTCCCTATAATAAGACTCATTCACTCACATCAATGCAGGGTCTCTATGTGCTAGGGCAACATGCTGATGCCATGGCCCACGCCTCTACTTCATAAAAGGCCACATATCTCAGACACAATTAAGATCCCCACCTCATAATCATATATATTCTTGTTTCTTATGATTAGACACATTCAGTCACACAAACTTGGTGGTCTACAGGGGCCATTCCACTCCTCATCATTTCATAAGAGGTCCTCATATCTTGGAAACTGTTCATATCCCCATCCCTAAACAATATATTTTCTTGGTCCTTATTATAAGACACATTCAGCGACAACAATCTTGGCTTTCCTGGAGTCTGCCAGGGCTATGCTCCAACCCCTTCGCAGCTTAAAAGGCCTTATATCTCAGGAACAGTACACACCCCAACCCCTAAACCATATATATTCATGTGCCTTATGATAAGATGGATTCAGTGATATCATTCAGGGCTCTGTTGGGTCCATGTCTCATCCTTCCTCCCCATAAAAGGCCTAATATTTCAGATACAGAGTCCACATGGGTGCTCATTTTGAAATGGGGGTTTGTTTGGGGGACTTTATAATCAATAAATTAAAATCTGAAACCATGCATGGCTGCCAGTGGGCAGGGTCCGCCTGAGTTCTGGTGAGCATTGTGGCCCATGGGCCTCTTGTTTTGTAATGCTAAACAAGACAGAGCTCTAGTTGTCACTTCAATTAAGGCAACACAGCACTGCTGCAATGAATGCGTTTTAAACATCGTGGTTTTAAACACTTTGATGAGGCAAAGTTTTTAGATGATCTTGAGAATGACCTCAGCACATTTTCTGTAGATTCTCGTGATATGAATGAAAACTTCAATACATGGCATTCGTTGATTATGAACTGTCTAAACAAACATGCCCCTTTAAAATCGAAACGAGTAAAGCACAAGCTATTACCAGAATGGTTCACGCCCGAGATAACTCAAATGCAAAAGCTGCGTGATAAATCCAAACAGCATAAACAATGGGCAGATTACAAACGATACCGCAATAAAACAAAACAGCTTATTCGGTCGGCCAAAAGAAAATATTTTTCAGAGTCTGTCGAAAACTCCAAAGATAGTAGCTCATTATGGAAGCACTTACGTTATGTTAGTCAAAATAAAACCATGTCATCCAATTCTCTGCCTGATGAGATAATTATAAATAATGAGACGGTAACAAACTCAGAAAAGGTAGCCTCCAAGCTTAATGAATATTTTATATCTATTGCCGAAATTCTTAACGTGCAACCTGGCAATTTACCACCTTCTGAAATTGACAAAATTCGAAATTTTACAAATATTAGAATTCCAGAACAAACGTATTTTCATATACCTCCTATCACGCGCGAACAGGTCACAGCTTTTATTAATAAACTTGACCCATCTAAAGCCACCGGTATTGATGGGCTTGGTCCTAGAATACTTAAAATGGCTGGTCATATTTTATCTCCAACGATAACTGTGTTTATTAACAAGAGTTTAAACCTGGGTATATTCCCTGACCAATTAAAAAATGCTAAAGTATTTCCAATTTTCAAAGGGGGCATAAAATCAGATCCAGCTAATAATAGGCCTATCTCAATTTTGCCTACGATCTCAAAAATCTTTGAGAAACATATAAATCACCATTTAATTGGTTATTTAAATAAATACAGACTTTTGCACGAAGGGCAATCTGGTTTTAGACAAAAGCACAGTTGCCAAACCGCACTCATTAAACTTATAGATCACTGGATGGAGTGTATTGAAAAAGGTGATTTGGTCGGAACCCTATTTGTCGACTTTCGAAAAGCGTTTGATTTAGTAAACCACTCTATTCTTCTCGAAAAGCTTAACCTTTATAAATTTAGTCACTCAGCCATCAGATGGTTTGAATCATACTTATCTAGTCGACAACAAGAAATTGCCTGCAATAACAGCCTTTCACACTTCGCCCATGTACGAACTGACGTGCCTCAGGGTTCAATTCTTGGCCCCACCTTATTTCTGATATTTATAAATGATCTGCCATTGTCTCTTAAAAATTGCAGATCAGATTTATATGCTGACGATGCTACTTTTCATACGCACCACAAAGATTTACTTGTATTAGAAAACGAACTTCAGACTACTTTTGATAAAACTAAAACTTGGGGCAAAGATCATAAAATGGAAATTCATGACATAAAACATCTTGCATGGCTGTCGGATCAAGGAAACGTATGTCTGAGCCTCATAATATACAAATAAAGTCAGGTGATATAACTCTAAGAAATGTTACTAATCAAAAATTGCTCGGTGTATACATCGATGAGACCTTGTCATGGTCTACCATATTGACCATTTATGCTCTCAAGTCGCCTCAAAAATTTCATTACTACGCCAGCTCTCGCAATACGTTTCAACTGAAACCCAGAAGAAGTTTTATCAGGGATATATACTCCCTCTATTAGATTACGGTTCGATAACATGGGGCGCATCTAGTGCTATGAATATAGAACGCCTGCTGAAACTTCAAAAACGTGCAGCGAGAATTATTTTAAAAACCGATCTTAACACCCCATCCGCAGATATGTTTAAAGAACTAGGGTGGCTCCCTTTGGGAAAAAGAATCGATCATAATAAGGCCGTACTTACCTATAAAACACTAAATAATATGGCCCCCGAATATATTACAAGTTTACTTACACCTATGTCGCAAGCTCACTCATTAAATCTACGGTCTGCTGTAAATGGCACATTATACGTCCCTAAGTCACGTACGACACTTTATGATGGTACATTTACATGTTCTGCACCAAAATTGTGGAACTCATTGCCACTAGAGGTACGCAATGCAAGTTCGCTTAATTCCTTCAAAAAGGCTGTAAAAGAGGTATTATGAATATTTCGTATATAAGCCACTCCTTGCGTATACTATATACTGAACAGACGTGCCATACAACCCTAATTGTGATAGAATGCATACCAGAATATGATACTTTAATGTCTTACTACAACCAGGCTTATTACAGTTGATTTTATGTCTCAATTTTATGTATGTGTATATTTTATGTCTTGAATATTCAGAATAGATATATTTTTATATGCCCAAGCCTTGAAATAGTTGACTGAAACAGCTTTTTTTAGTAAAAAATCTTAGACATTGTTATATCTAACTGATATGTGCTTTATACATTTGTTCTGTATGTATGCTCATGTATATATGTTTTATTGATTTGTGTTTTATATTTTTATGGAGGGCCACAGGGTAGACTAGCTTTACCAGCTAACTGTGCCACCCTCCTTAAACAATGTATAAATAAAATAAAAATAAAAAAATTTCTGTCATGCTAGACAAGAAAGAACTCTAATTGGTCACTTCAGTTAAGGCAACACAGCACTACTGCAATGAATTCCTGTCATGCTAGACAAGACAGAACTCTAGTTGGTCACTTCAGTTAAGGCAACACAGCACTGCTGCAATGGATTTCCGTCATGCTAGACAAGAACGAACTCTAGTTGGTCACTTCAGTTAAGGCAACACAGCACTGCTGCAATGAATTCCTGTCATGCTCAACAAGACAGTTTGTTTGTTTGATTTAAGGTTTAACGTCCCCGTCAGCACTGTTTAGGTGATTTCCTGTTGGTTTATCACTGCAGCTATTACATTGATTTCTGATGCTTTGAATTCCTGCCATCCTCCATAAGACAGATCTCTAGTTAGCTCGGCTGTTTTCGCAGAAAACGACGAGGTATTGTCATAGCTCTGGCGTCGTCTGCGTCGTGCAAAAACTTGGACATTTTGTAATATCTCTGTCATTACTGGACATATTTACTTGAAACTCGGACTAGTTGTTCATTATAAAAAGGGGAACTCATACCAATATGTGATGTAACCCTCAAAATATGTTGGCACAGTTATGCCCCTTTTTCGACTTAGAATTTTTGCATAAACTTGGACATTTTGTAATAGCTCTGTCATTTCTGAACATATTTACTTGAAACTGGGACTAGTTGTTCATTATGATAGGGGGAGGTGAGGTAACCCTCAAAATATTTTTGGCACAGCTATGCCCCTTTTTCGACTCAGAATGTTTGCAAAAACTTGGACACTTTGTAATATCTCTGTCATTACTGAACATATTTACTTGAAACTCGGACTAGTTGTTCATTATAAAAAGGGGAACTCATACCAATAGGTGAGGTAACCCTCAAAATATTTTCGCACAGTTATGCCCCTTTTTCAACGTAGAATTTTTGCAAAAACTTGGACATTTTGTAACATCTCTGTCATTACTGAACATATTTACTTGAAACTCGGGCTAGTTGTTCATTATAAAAAGGGGAACTGATTCCAACAGGTGAGGTAACCCTCAAAATATTTTAGCACAGTTATGCCCCTTTTTCGATGTAGAATTTTTGCAAAAACTTGGACATTTTGTAATATCTCTGTCATTACTGAACATATTTACTTGAAACTCGGGCTAGTTGTTCATTATAAAAAGGGGAACTCATTCCAACAGGTGAGGTAACCCTCAATTTATTTTTGGCACAGTTTTGCCCCTTTTTCGACGTAGAATTTTTGCAAAAACTGGGACATTTTGTAATATCTCTGTCACTGCTGAACATATTTACTTGAAACTGGGACTAGTTGTTCATTCTGAAAAGGGGAACTCATACCAATAGGTGAGGTAACCCTCAAAATATTTTTTGCACACTTATGCCCATTTTTCGTCTTAGAAATTTTGTTTAACTAAAAGAAACTGCAGCCGAGCGTAGGCACCCGCATGCGGTGCTCTTGTTTTTTACTGCAGTAAAGGCACCATAGCACTGTTTCAATGATTTTCTGTAATGCTAAACAAGACAGAGCTCTAGTTGGCCACTTCAATTAAGGCAACACAGCACTGTTGCAATGAATTCCTTTCATGCTCAACAAGACAGAACTCTAGTAAGGCAACACAGCAATGCTGTAATTAATTCCTGTCATGCTCAACATGTCATGTTTGACGTCCCCGTCAATACTGTATAGTTCATCTTTGGAGATGTTGCTTCCAAATTTCGTGGGACTTTTACCCGACATTGGGATGAAATGACATCTCAAGCCCTGTCGCCCAATGAATAATAAACATGGCTGGTCCGATTCGCACCGCTTTGCATGGGCAGGCTTAGATCCTCTAAGCGGTCTAAGCCTCTAAACTGGGAAGCAGATCATACAAGTCACCGACTTTTTTTCCGTATCCCTTTCAGATATAATTGTACTTATCCAATGAAATTGTGTTTATATGTTTTGTATTATTATATTTCAACGAATTAAAGTTTAAACTAAGCGGTTTACCAGTACTCGTGTGTAATCGGATTCACCTCGCGTGGAAGCATCATGCAGCCCATCTATTTCTTCAAGCCCCGATGGGCGGGGCCGTCAACAAGACAGATCTCCAAATGGGCATTGCAGTTAAGGCATCAAAGCATAGATACAATGAATTACTTTCATACTTAACAAGACAAAAATTCTAATTGGTCACTGCATTTAAGGCAAAAACCTCCAGCGTGCTGGAGGCGACTTCGTTTGCCAAAATGGGGTGATCCAAATTGAGCAGCTTATCACGTTCATAAGAAAGCAAGTACACTCCATCCGATGAGGTTGCCAAATGTAGGAGGGATCCTTCTTTCTTAGAAGCTATCAAATTTATCATTCAAAGCTCACACTGAGCGTTATTGCCTTGTAGTTCTTTTTTCATTAAGTGTCTTAAACGGTACCCGGTCAGATCACGTGGCCGCCATATTTGGAAGCCACGTGACCCATAATACTTCCGGTAGAAATGGCGGAAGATGTCTTGCCTATAATGTATCAAATTATGAGCAGAATCGGTTCAGGTCTAAGGAAATTATGGCTGCCGAAATAAGTGTACCTCCTCCAAAGGGCGAGTATTGATTAAAAGTAGAAGCAAAACAAAGATCAGGAATCGATACAATTAACTCACTCCACCCATCAAAGACACCAAAGGGAACCCAGCATGCTGACGGTAAGCAGCACTGCTGCAATGAATGTCTGCCATACTAAAAAAATCAGAGCTCTAGTTGGTCACTGCAGTTAAAGCATCTAGGAAGTGCTGCAATGAATTCCTGCCATGCTCAACAAGACAGAACCTTAGTGGGTCACTGTAATTTACGCATCACAGTACTGCTGCAGTGTATCCCTTTCATGCTCAAGACAGAACTCTAGTTGGTCACTGCAAATAAGGCATCACGGAAGTGCTGCAATGAATTCCTGCCATGCTCAACAAGAAAGAGTTCTAGAGGGTCACTAAAGCTAAGGCATCACAGTACTGCTGCTGTGTATCCATTCTATGCTCAAGACAGAACTCTAGTTGATCACTGAAGTCAAGGCGTCACAGCATTGCTGCCATGAATTTCTGTCTTGCTCAACAAGACTAAGCACGAGTGGGTCACTGCAGTTTAGTCATCAGAGCACTGTTGCAATGTATTTCTGTCATAGCTCTAGATGGTCGCAGAGGCATCACGGCACAGCTGCTACAATGAATTTCTATCAAGCTAAACAAGACAGAACTCTAACTTGTCACTACAGTTAAGGCATCACAGCACTGCTGCAACGAATTCCTCTTGTGCTAAAGACATATCTAGTTGGTCATTGAAGTTAAGGTGTCAAAGCAATGCTGCAATTAACTCCTGTCAGGCTAAACAAGACAGAGCTCTAGTAAGGCGTCAAAGGCATGGTATCAAAGCATTGCTGCTATGAACTGCTGGTCAGTTAAGGCCTCAAAGAACTGCGGCCATGAATTCCTGACATGCTTAACAAAATATAGCTCTAGCTGATCACTGCAATAAGAAATCAAAGCATTGCTGCTATGATCCCCTGCCTTGCTTAAGAAGACATAGCTCTAGCTGGGCAATGCAATCGAGGCATCAATGCATTACTGGAATGAATTTTTGTCATGCTAAACAATACAAAGCTCAATCTGGTTACTGCAGTTAAGGCATCGCTGCACTGCTAAAGTGAATTTTTGTCATTCTAAACAAGACATAGCTAGTTGCAATGCAATGTATTTCTGTAATGCTAAACCAGACAGAAGAGTTTGTCACTGCAGATAGGGCATCAAAGCATTGCTGTAGTGATTTTTCTACCATGCCCAACAAGACAGAGCTCCAGTTGGTCACTTAGTTAAAGCATCACTACACTACTGCAAACATTCTTGTCATGCTCAACAAGACAAAACTGTAGATGATCATTGCAGCTTTACTTTACACCAACATATTCCAATTAGTGGTACAGCTAAAAACAAACTTTGAAATTATACGTTGAAAATATTGAGTTTGGTTACTGCAACTTGTACCTATTGAACTGTGACTGCAGTTTTCGATTGCACAGAATGATTAAAATATACTTTGAAATGTTTGTGGAAAGTCAATCTAATACAGAAAGCACTTTAAAGTATTTCGGAGTCTAACTGTTGGTTTTCTTTTGCTCCAGCATTTCAGTGGTTTCTTACTGTCGAGTCCTCACCGTTGTTTCATCTCTGTGGTTATTTGTGTTTTGGAGATGTTGCACTGATGAGTTAGGAGGCCTTCATGCGGACTGAACAAAGTATTTATCTAAATCGCGACGGATTGCAGCTGCGTAAAATCGATTAAAGGCCCTCTAATGGAATTCGTTTTACTTACCGTTCCAAGGCGGTTCTTCTGTCGCGGATAAGTTTTGTTATGGTTTGTCTTTGAGTGTGTGTTTCGCTTATATTATTTTGTTTTGGATAGCCACTTGGCTATTTTGTGGGAAAGTAACTGTCCTTTTGGCTTTCCGCTATTGATGTTTCCGTTAGGGTCTAGTTATCTTATGTTTGTGTTTCTTTCCCTTTGGTGTCACTGCTGGGTGCTGTGGGTTAATTGTACCGAAACCTGATCATTGGTTTTACTTCTAGTTTATATCATGAAGAAGTAAATATATATGGATACCCAAACACAAATAAGTCTATCATATCTGTTAAATAATTACTAATCCCTGTAAAAAAACAACAAAGAGTTCTACAGAGCTCTTCAATCACACCTAATAGCTGACACCTGTTAAAATGTTTGTTATTCTGTCCATTGTGAGTCTTCTCGTATATACTGAACCTGGGGGTTTCAGGGGTAAACCTTTTCTTATTTCTGCTCTAAAATATAGATTGTTGGTACTCGTTAGAACCGCCTCAATGAGGCGGTTCTAACGTGTACCCACAATCTATATTTTGAGAACAAATAAGAAAACTATCACAATTTTTCATCTAAAATTTTCATTGTTAGGTGGTAAAATTTACAATGTATTTTCGTAATGACGGTGTTATGACCCTTATGTTCAGGACACAGCGTTCTTAGTGTTGATAAGACATTATGTTCTGCAGACCATGTTCTAACAAACTCCACCCAGGCGCTCATATAGATATCATTCTTACCAACTGCACCACGGCACTGATAACACCTAAATTTCAGGAAACAGCGTTCTGATCAACTGGGCCACGGTATTGAAAAGACTTGTTGTTCAGGAGACAGCACTTGCCATGGCGGTGATAAGACCTTATGTTTAGGAGGGGAGCGTTCTTAGCAACTGCGCGATCTTATGTTCGGGAGACAGAGCTCTTAGCAACTGCGCCATTGAAGAGATAAGACCTTATGTTCAGGAGACAGGGCTCTTAGCAACTGCGCCGTGGCAGCGATAAAACCTAATGTTCTGGAGACAGTATTCTTAGCAACTGCGCCACGGCAGTGGAAAGACACATTGCTCAGGCCTGAGGAGACAGCATTCTTACCGATTGTCCAACTGCAGTGACAGGCCTTGTGTTAAGGAGACTGGATTTCTACAAAATGCTCCGTGGGTAATAAAACCGGTTCCAGGTGATATGTATGGCCATTTTTTATCATATACAGTAAAATTCCGCTATTAAGACCACCTAAAATTAAGACTAAATCTGATTTTTAAAGCTTATTGAGAAGGTTTCAGTTATTATTTGTTTGTGTTTTCTACAATCAGTGTCTCCTAATCAGAAACCACCTTTGGGACTGTTCAAAAGTGGTCTTAAAGACCACTAATCAATACCTTTTGCCAACTGGTTTTCAGTTCTACAAACAGGGGGTGGCTGGGTGAGGCAAAGGTGTCGTCTATGTTGTATCACTGCGGCGTCCAACTGATTCTGGCTTACAGTTGGGCAAGACCTGCTGTCCTTGCAGCAGGTATGAGTGTTATCATATATTCTGTTTCTGCACTTCCATTCATTTTCTTCTTTCTCCACCTTCCCCCCCCCCTTTCATTTCTTCTACTATCACTTTTATCTCTTTTTCTCCCCCTCTCTGGGAGACGACACAAAATGACCGACAAGGGTTGACGTGTCGTTAAACCTAAATCAATCAATCAACAAATCAATCAATCAATCAATCAATCAATATCAATATGTGTTTTCTACACCCAGTGTCTCCATATAAGAGACCACCTTTGGGACTGTTCAAAAGTGGTCTTTAAGACCACTTTTGAACATTTCCAAAGGTGGCCCTCATATAGGAATTTTACTGTTTAACTCACACAATTATGAAGGGCAGGGAGACTTTTTACGACCACTACACATTCCCTTAATACCACGTGTGGTGAAGTAACATGTTCTGTAAAAAGGTAATCCTTTGGAAGCAAGGATAAAACACAAAACTGAAAACAAAAGAGTGTAGGGTGAAATTTGCAGAGACAGTCGTAACAATTTCTGTTTTTGAAACATCTGTGGTCTAAACTACATCCAACTAACAAGTGCATAAATAAAGATATTCCTGGTTGGTTTAGACTAGGGAGTGAACAACTTTTATGAGACGGTTGTATTGAATACGGAACCCGGGAAGGGACATGATTTTTTATTTTTATTATGTTGTGCGAACAAGATAATATCTTGAGCGGACAAGATATTATCTTGTTCGGACAACATATTATCTTGTGCGGACAAGATATTATCTTGTGCGGACAAGATATGATCTTGTTCGCACAACATAATATCTTGTGCGCACAAGATATTATCTTGTTCGCACAACATATTATCTTGTTTGCACAACATAGATCTTGGGAAGTTGTGCGGACAAGATATTATCTTGTGCAGACAACATATTATCTTGTGCGGACAAGATATTATCTTGTGCGGACAAGATAATATCTTGTGCGGACAAGATAATATCTTGTGCACACAAGATCTATGTTGTGCAGACAAGATATTATCTTGTGCGGACAAGATTATATCTTGTTCGCACAACTTAATATCTTGTGCGGACAAGATAATATCTTGTCTGCACAAGATAATATGTTGTCCGCACAAGATAATATCTTGTGCGGACAAGATATTATGTTGTGCGGACAAGATCCGCACAAGATAATATGTTGTCTGCACAAGATATTATCTTGTCTGCACAAGATATTATCTTGTGCGCACAACTTATAAAATAAAAAAAAATCATGTCCCTTCCCGGTGTAACGGTCAGTTTCTTCCCCCGGCCCGGTTCTTCCCCGGGGAAGAACTGGGCCGGCCCGTTTCTTCCCCGGGGGAAGAACTGGGCCGGCCCATTTCTTCCCCGGGGGAAGAAACTAACTAGTCAGTTTCTTCCCCACCCGGTCAGTTTCTTCCCCACCTGAATTTTTTTCAGAATCATAGTCAACGAATAATTTTCAGCTCACAATTTGTTATAAATGAGAAAAGAGACCATTCTGAAGAAGTTCTGAGTCCTTTTAGCTTGAATGACAAAATTTGCTCTATGGTACACCATTCATGGAGATGCAATAAAATATGCATCCCAATTCAAGCATCTTTGATGAATTTTCTTTGCTTTTTAAGACATAAATTAGTATTATCTAAACAAATATAATAAGCCACAAATGTTTGACGCTCAAATCTAAATAGAATTTGGAGACTGGGTGGGCCGGCCCATTTCTTCCCCACCCCAGAGTTTTCTGTTTACAAAAAATTCTTGTGATAAATTTCCTTCGCTTTTTAAGACATAAATTGGTATAAACTAAAAAGATATAATAAGTAACAAATGATTGGAGCTCAAATCTAAATAGAATTTGGAGACTTGGGGGTGGGGAAGAACTGGGCCGGCCTGTTTCTTCCCCACCCCAGTTTTTCTTTTTACAAAATATTCTTGTGAAAAATTTTCTTCGCTTTCTAAGACATAAATTGGAATAAACTTAAACGACCAAATAAACAACAAATGTTTGGAGCTCAAATCAACATAGAATTTGGAGATTGGGGGTGGGGAAGAACTGGGCCGGCCCGTTTCTTCCCCACCCCAGAGTTTTCTGTTTACAAAAAATTCTTGTGATAAATTTTCGTCACTTTTTAAGACATAAAAATGGTATGAACTAAAAAGATATAATAAGCAACAAATGTTTGGAGCTCAAATCTAAATAGAATTAGGAGACTGGGGGTGGGGAAGAACTGGGCCGGCCCATTTCTTCCCCACCCCAGATTTTCTATTTACAAAAAATTCCTGTGATAAATTTTCTTTGCTTTTTAAGACATAAATTGGTATAAACTAAAAAGATAAATTAAGCAACAAATGTTTGGAGCTCAAATCTAAATAGAATTTGGAGACTGGGGGTGGGGAAGAACTGGGCTGGCCCAATTCTTCCCCACCCCAGATTTTTCTTTTTACAAAAAATTCTTGTGATATATTTCTTCGCTTTTTGGACGGGTTTTTAAAAAAAATCCGTCCTTTAAAATAGCGATGTCCGGGCGGGCGGGCGGGCGGGCGGTTGGGCGGGCGTCGTCCCAGGTTTACCTTTTGGTTAACCTTTTTTTCAAAGTGATATTTTTCATCTATTCTGTAGCAGATTGTTTTTATATCAGGACTGATGCATAAGTGGAGGTACCGCTTTCATGTATTATCCATAAATGGCACAAAAGACTAAAATTTTGGCGGAAATTGTCATTTTTCAAACTTGTGTTTTTCAGGTTTACCTTTTGGTTAACCTTTTTTCAAATGCCAGTGTAGTGGATAGAGTGCTGGACTACGAATCCTATTGTTGACTATGAATCTGAGGGGCGTGAGTTCAAACCCCGGTGGAGACATTTTTTTTTTTTTTTTTGTTCTTTTTTTTTTTTTCTTTCTTTTTATGCCCAAGCATATTCGGAGAATACCCGAACGGCATTAAGTTTTACCCCTGTCCGTCCGTCCGTCCGTTCGTTCGTCCGGTGACATCGTGTCCGGGCCATAACTCCTAAACCGTATGGAATATATACATGAAACTTCACAGTTGCATTCATCACACTGAGACGATGTGTCATGAACAAGGAAGACAACCCTTGCTTTTTTGGTTTTTGAATTATCTGCCCTTGACTTAGTACCATATAGTAAACCGTGTCCGGGCCATAACTCCTAAACCGTATGGAATATATTAATGAAACTTCACAGGTGCATTCATCACACTGTCATGAACAAGGAAGACAACTCCTGCTTGTTTAGTTTTAGAATTATCTGCCCTTGACTTACATCCATATATAGTCAAATGGTATGTCGTGTCCGGGCCATAACTCCTAAACCGTATGGAATATATTCATGAAACTTCACAGGTGCATTCATCACACCGAGACGATGTGTCATGGACAAGGAAGACAACTCTTGCATTTTTGGTTTTTGAATTATCTGCCCTTGACTTAGTACCATATAGTAAACCGTGTCCGGGCCATAACTCCTAAACCGTATGGAATATATTAATGAAACTTCACAGGTGCATTCATCACACTGTCATGAACAAGGAAGACAACTCCTGCTTGTTTAGTTTTAGAATTATCTGCCCTTGACTTACATCCATATATAGTCAAATGGTATGTCGTGTCCGGGCCATAACTCCTAAACCGTATGGAATATATTCATGAAACTTCACAGGTGCATTCATCACACCGAGACGATGTGTCATGGACAAGGAAGACAACTCTTGCATTTTTGGTTTTTGAATTATCTGCCCTTGACTTAGTACCATATAGTAAACCGTGTCCGGGCCATAACTCCTAAACCGTATGGAATATATTCATGAAACTTTACAGGTGCATTCATCACACTGAAACGATGTGTCATGAACAAGGAAGACAACTCTTGCATTTTTGTTTTTTGGATTATCTGCCCTTGATGCATATATTTTATGATTGATTTGAAGTACGTTTGTAATATTTTTATCCCCTTGCACAACATAGTTGTGAGGGGGGATATAGCATAACTTCACACAAATGTTCCTTATAAAAAAAATCTCGAGCGAGTTCGACTTTCAAGGTCATGACCTCAAGGTCAAGGTCACTGTGGCTATTTTTAGAAAAACTTTGTCATCGCTCTAGTGCCTACATTTCTTCACCAATTTCATTATAACTTCACTTAAATGTTTCTTATAAAAAAAATCTCTAGCGAGTTCGACTTTCAAGGTCATGACCTCAAGGTCAAGGTCACTGTTGCTATTTTTAGAAAAACTTTGTCATCGCTCTAGCACCTACATATCTCCACTGATTTCAATATAACTTCACACAAATGTTTCTTTTGACAATATCTCGAGCGAGTTTGACTTTCAAGGTCAAGGTCACTGTGGCTATTTTTAGAAAAACTTTGTCATCGCTCTAGTGCCTACATTTCTTCACCAATTTCATTATGACTTCACACAAATGTTTCTTATAAAAAAATCTCGAGCGAGTTAGACTTTCAAGGTCATGACCTCAAGGTCAAGGTCACTGTGGCTATTTTTAGAAAAACTTTGTCATCGCTATAGTGCCTACATTTCTTCACCAATTTCAATATAACTTCACACAAATGTTCCTTATAAAACAACTCGAGCGAGTTCGACTTTCAAGGTCATGACCACAAGGTCAAGGTCACTGTGGCTATTTTTAGAAAAACTTTGTTATCGCTAGAGTGCCTACATTTCTTCACTGATTTCAATATAACTTCACACAAATGTTTCTTATGACAATTTCTCGAGCGAGTTCGACTTTCAAGGTCATTACCTCAAGGTCAAGGTCACTGTGGCTATTTTTAGAAAAACTTTGTCATCGCTCCAGGGCCTACATTTCTTCACTGATTTCAATATTACTTTACACAAATGTTTCTTATGACAAAATCTCGAGCGAGTTCGACTTTCAAAGTCATGACCTCAAGGTCAAGGTCACTGTGGCTATTTTTAGAAAAACTTTGGCATCGCTCTAGCGCCTACATTTCTTAACTGATTTCAATATAACTTCACACAAATGTTCCTTATGACAATATCTCGTGCGATTTCGACTTTCAAGGTCAAGGTCACTGTGGTTATTTTTAGAAAAATTTTGTCATCACTCTAGCGCCTATATTTCTTCACCGATTTCAATATAACTTCAATATATTGTTCCTTATGACAATATTTCTAGCGAGTTCCACTTTCAAGGTCAAGGTCACTGTGGCTATTTTAGAAAAACTTTGTCATCGCTCTAGCGACTACATTTCTTCACTGATTTCGATATAACTTCACACAAATGTTCCTTATGACAATAACCTTGAGCGAGTTTGACTTTCAAGGTCAAGGTCACTGTGGCTATTTTTTAGAAAAACTTTGTCATGGCTCTAGCGCTTACATTTCTTCACCAATTTCAGTATAACTTCACACAAATGTTCCTTATGACAATATCTCGAGCTATTTCAACTTTCAAGGTCAAGGTCACTGTGGCTATTTTTAGAAAAACATTGTCATCGCTCTAGTGCCTATATTTATTGATGGATGTTAATAGAACTTCACACAAATGTTTCTTAGGATAATATCTCGAGTTGCTTTGACTTTCAAGGTCATAACCTCAGGTCAAGGTCACTGTGGCTATTTTTAGAAAAACTTTATTGCTCTACCGCCTACATTTGTGATTTTAATATAATTTATGATTGATTTGAAGTACATTTGTAATATTTTTTATGAATGGCATTTGGCAGGGGCATCCGTGTCCTATGGACACTTTTTCTAGTTTCATTCTTTTTGGACGGGTTTTTCAAGGAAAAATTCAGTCCTTTAGAATAGCAATGTCCGTGCGGGCGGCGGGGCGTCCCGGTTTACCTTTTGGTTAACCTTTTTTTCAAAAACCCGTCCATAATGCCTTTTGGCGTTTTTCTTGTTAAGACATAAATTGGAATAAACTAAAAAGATATAATAAGCTACAAATATGTTTGGAGCTCAAAACTCAATTAAATTTAGAAACTGGGGGTGGGGAAGAACTAGGCTGGCCTGTTTCTTCCCCAGCCAAGATTTTTCTGTTTACAAAAATTCTTGTGATAAATTTCCTTCGCTTTTTAAGACAAAAGTTGGTATAAACTAAAAAGATATAACAAGCAACAAATGTTTGGAGCTCAAATCTAAATAGAATTTGGCCGGCCCGTTTCTTCCCCACCCCAGATTTTTCTTTTTACAAAAAATTCTTGTGATAAATTTTCTTCGCTTTTTAAGACATAAATTGGAATAAACTAAAAAGATATAATAAGCAACAAGACGCTTATGACCCACAAAGAGGGTTGACGTGTCGTTAAACACGAAATCATCATCATCATAATAAGCAACAAATATGTTTGGAGCTCAAATCTCAATTGAATTTAGAAACTGGGGGTGGGGAAGAACTGGGCTGGCCCCGTTTCTTCCCCACCCCAGATTTTTCTGTTTACAAAAAATTCTTGTGATAAATTTCCTACGCTTTTTTAGACAAAAGTTGGTATAAACTAAAAAGATATAAGAAGCAACAAATATGTTTGAAGCTCAAATCTCAATTGAATTTAGAAACTGGGGGTGGGGAAGAACTGGGCCGGCCCGTTTCTTCCCCACCCCAGATTTTTCTGTTTGTAAAACATTCTTGTGATGAATTTTCTTCGCTTTTTAAGATAAAAGTTGGTATAAACTAAAAAGATATAATAAGCAACAAATGTTTGGAGCTCAAATCTAATTAGAATTTTGAGACTGGGGGTGGGGAAGAACTGGGCCGGCCCATTTCTTCCCCACCCCAGATTTTTCTGTTTGCAAAAAATTCTTGTGATAAATTTTCTTTGCTTTTTAATTGGAATAAACTAAAAAGATATAATAAGCAAAAAATATTTGGAGATTGGGGTGGGGCGGGACTGGGCCGGCCCAGTTCTTCCCCACCACAGACAACTTAAACATAATAATTGATTTAATTGTACATCACTACACAAGGTTGGGGAAGAAACGGGTCGCCCCAGTTCTTCCCTGCCTCAGACATCCTCTGATATAACTGACATAACTGTAAAACACTAGCCAAGGGTGAGGAAGAAATGGGCAGGCCCAGTTCTTCCCCACCCCAGACAACTTCAACGTCATAATTGACTTAACAGTACAACACTTACCAAGGGTGGGGAAGAAACCCGCAGCACAGTCCTTCCCCACCCAAGACATCTTCAGCAATATAACTGAAATAACTGTACAACACTACCCAAGGGTGGGGGAAGAAATGGGCTACCCCAGTTCTTCCCCACCCCAGACATATTCAGTGATATAACGGACATAACTGTACAACACTACCCAGGGGTGGGGAAGAAATGGGTTGGCCAAGTTCTTCCCCACCCCAACACCTTCAATGTCATAATTGACTTAACAGTACAATACTTACCAAGGGTGGGAAAGAAACTGGCCCAGTTCTTCCCCACCCAAGACATCTTCAGCAATATAACTGACATAACTGTACAACACTACCCAAGGGTGGGGAAGAAACAGGCTGGCCAAGTTCTTCCCCCACCCCTGAGTCTCCGAATTCTATTGAAATTTAAGTGCCAAACATTTGTTGCTTATTATATCTGTTTAGTTAATACCAATTTATGTCTTTAAAAGTGAAGAAAATTTATAACAAGAATTTTTAGTAAACAGAAACATCTGGGGTGGGGAAGAAACGGGCCGGCCCAGTTCTTCCCCACAACCCAGTCTCCAAATTCTATTAAGATTTGAGCTCCAAACATTTGTTGCTTATTATATCTGTTTAGTTTATACTAATTTATGTCTTAAAAAGCAAAGGAAATTTATCACCAGAATTATTAGTAAGTAGAAACATCTGGGGTGGGGAAGAACTGGGCCGGCCCAGTTCTTCCCCACCCCAGCCTCCAAATTTTCTTGATAACAAAGCTCCATACATTGTTTGCTTATTATATCTTTGTAGTTTATACCAATTTTTGTCCTAAAAAGCAAAGGAAATTTATCACAAGAATCATTAGTGAACAGAAACATCTGGGGTGGGGAAGAACTGGGCCGGCCCAGTTCTTCCCCACCCCCCAGTCTCCGAATTCTATTGAAATTTAAGGGCCAAACATTTGTTGCTTATTATAACTCTGTAGTTAATACCAATTTATGTCTTTAAAAGTGAAGAACATTTATCACAAATATTTTTAGTAAACAGAAAAATCTATGGTGGGGAAGAAATGGGCCGGCCCTGTTCTTCCCCGGGGAAGAAATGGGACGGCCCAGTTCTTCCCCACCCCCACTTTCCAAATTATATTTAGGTTGGAGCACTAAAGGGTTGTTGCTTATTATATCTGTTTAGTTAATACCAATTAATGTCATAAAAAGCTAAGAAAATTAATCACAGATACTGGAATTGGGATGAAAATTTCCTTGGATCTCCATATATTGTTTGGCATAGAGAAAATTTTGCCATTCAAACTGTAAGGACTCAAAACTAATTCAGAATGGTTTCTTTTTGAATTTTTAACAATTTGTGAGGCATAAATTACTCGTTCTCTATGCTTCTAAAACAATTTCAGGTGGGGAAGAAACTGACTGGGTGGGGAAGAAACTGACTAGTCAGTTTCTTCCCCGGGGAAGAAACGGGCCGGCCCAGTTCTTCCCCGGGGAAGAAACTGACTGGGGGGAAGAACCGGCCTGTTACACCGGGTTCCGTAATTGAATGATATTAAAAAAATCTTTTTATACAAGGGCATGCATATGAATACTTAACAGTCAATCGGATTTAGGGATAGCACATATTCTTTTTAAACATGTATACAACAAATATGCTATAAACGATTGGTTTTGTTTGAATTCTGGTTTAATGTCCATGTCAAGATTACTTAGGCCATTTTGGAGACATTGCTGCCAATTTTGTGTGACTTTTACCCGACATTGAAATGAAATTACGTCTTAAGCCCTGTCGCCCAATGAAATCAATAGGGTTGATATGCATGGGTGGTCCGATTCGCATCACTTTAACTGGCGGCGTAAACCTTCTAGGCGGTTTACCAGTACGTATGTGCTGTCGGTTTTAGCTCTGCGTGGAAGCACCATGTAGCCCGATCTATTTCTTCCACAGGTACTTGGCACGTAGTTTTGCCAAAAATGTGTGAAATATGTGAAATTACCAAAATCAACAAAAATCAGCAACTTTAGAAATTTTCCCAACATATGGGTCTAAGAGCTATACTAGATAAAAAGTTCAAGAGAGTCAAAATTGTATAAGCATGTTTCTGTGATGATTTCCAAAATTTGCTAAGATATCCAACCTATATGTTGTTACACGTGATGTTGTGTTTATGTACATGTCTAAATGTCGCTAAATCTTTTCTTTTGGTCTATGGCGTGAGATTGTCGTTTTGTACGTTTTTGTGGGTTTTTTTTTTTACAGTTTGTGAATTTAGTTTATGTCACAATGTCTTTCATTTGTTTCGGTGGCTAAGGATGGCTGGTTGTTTATGATATCACACGAAACAAACAGTTTGTGACAACTATGAAAACAGAATGTTCATTTCTTCATGCTGTCATGTATAATTTTACCTTTGAATACTGGCCTATCGTCAGATACAGATCGAGTTTACGTCTACTTCGAGTAATAGTCCATTATAAGCCGAAAGCGGTAATTTTTGTTTCCATCCAATTGCTTTTAATGATCAGATTTCTTTAAAATTATAAGGCGCAAATACAGGTTGAATTCGAAAAGTAATAGGTGAGCTATACCACAGTTTTCACAGGTGTCGTCTGGTAGACACGAAAATCAGAAAAACTTGGGTTTCCACATTTTGCACCAGAAACCCCAAAGTCGGATACCCTGGCAAACAGTGCAGTCTCAGATCTGATCAGGGCCTACACTATTTGCAAAAAGTTCAGCTCATTACGCAAACACGCCTATACAAATACATTGCCACCTTTATCGCCGAAAATATGAACATTTTATAATAAAAATTGTGATATTTTTCTTATTTCTGCTCAAAATATAGATTGTGGGCACTCGTTGGAACCGCCTCATCGAGGCGGTTCTAACGAGTACCCACAATCTATATTTTAGAGCAGAAATAAGAAAAATAAGGTATGCCCTCGGAAACCCCAGTTTTACTATATAAAAGTGGGGTTCAAGGTGGGTCAAAATTATATAGGCGTGTTTTCGTGATGTATTTTCCCAAAACACAACCTGACACCCCTATAGTTTGAGATGGACTCCTGCTGTATATAAGGAGGAATATTCCATTCGGTACAAAAAGGGTTAAGTTAGACAAGCATCAAGCTGACAAGCGAAATGAATACCCCTGTTTGCCCCACTTTATTTACAGAAAGTGGGGTTTACAGGTATATACACAGTTTTCCTTAATTTTGCTCAAAACAGAGATTGTGGGTACTCGTTAGAACCGCATTTGTGATGCAGAAATAAGGAAAAATATGAAAAAACGTCGGTCAGAAATGTGTTTAGCGTCAGAAGACCTCGTCATTTTTGTCTGCTTGGATGAGTTAGACCGTTGGAACTCGGCACTGAGGGTAACTGGTTCGAGCTCTTTGAAATCCCGGTTTCGCTATGTCGGAGTGTTCACGTGATGTGTTTTGGGCCGATTGTTTGTCAGTCGACCCAAAGCTGTAAAGCGCAGTAGCTTTTCAATACTGAAGTCCATTTGACTGTCACTGACTTGCAGGAAATCTAGACAACGGCAAAGACCTTTGAAATCATTGTTTAATAGTTCCTTAAAATGCAATTTTCAACAACTTTTAAATTCAAATTCTACAAGGTTTGCTTTAAATACTGGAATTTAAGGGTTAAATGAAACAGTCCATAACGGATATTCATCTATATTATTTTGACCCCCTTGAACCACACTTTTATAATGTTAAACTGGGGTTTAGAGGCCTGGGGTAAATCTTAATTTTCTTATTTCTGCTTTAAAATGTAATTGTGGATACTCGTTAGATCCGCATCGATGAGGCGCTTCTAACGTGTATCCACAATCTATATTTTGAGCAGAAATAAGAAAATTATCACAATTTTTCATGTAAATTTGTTTTTTTTCAGTGTTAAAGTTTACAATGCATTTGTATAGGTGTTTACGTAATCAGAACGCTGCGTCTGATCAGGTCTACAAGGTTTGTTTTAAATACTGGAATTTAAGTATTAAATGAAACTGTCTAAGTCTCAGTTCAGGACTATTTTTCCCAGCCTACACACAGAGACTATCGACCCACCAGAGCTGTCAGTGCTTTGATTTCTATAGGGAAACCTTACAACGTTAAGTTGGAATTAAGCACAAAGAGAAGAAATTAAAGTATCTTTGGATATACTTGTGTGATCTGGGATTTCTTGGAGGTGACATTGGGCGATTTGACTTCTCGATGAGTCTCTTAAAGAGTAATAACTATATTTCGCGGAATTGCTCGGAAAGTAATAACATAGCTAAAATACATGAATTATTCACAGGAACTAAAATAGGTTATAATTAGAAATCGCGAAGTCTGATCCCATGTTTATGATGTAAAATTTGCGAAAATGACTTTTAGGACTAGAAGTTTACAGTAAGATATTTCCACAAACTGATGTTTTGTGTGTGTGTGTTTTTTTTTTTTTTTTTTTTTTTTCACTATTTAGAAATACTTTAGTTTTGGTAATTACAGTGTTACGAGCCAGGCGTAGCAGAAAGAAAAAGCAAACAAGCCTTTTGGAAAATTTTAACAAAATTTATTTACAAGTTAACTTTAACCTGTAGAAGTAAGAAAATTAAATGTACTTAGCTCTGTTATGAAATATCCCGAATGAATCTATTTTCCTTGATCCCACAGAATTCACAGTCCAAAATGAAAAGTAATATCCTTTAACAATCCAACACAGAATTTAGAAATAACTTTTCTTAAATGCCCAAACATCAAACTCCAAAGTCTGACTCAATGAGAAAAATCATGCTCTTTTATAGACCCTAAGATTTCTCTAGAATGTTCCACAGGGTTGTGGAATAAGATGAGGTAATCTTCTAAAAATAATGCAAACCTGAACTTTCTGGAAGGTTCTGAAGTACTTTTCCTTGTAAACATGTTGTTTACAAAAAAGAAATTAATCTGTGACTCAGTTTTCTAGAATCTTCTATAAAAAGATTAACAAGATATTTATAGCACTATTAGGTCACAGTGGGGTGAAAGTGGGAATCAGAAAAATAAATTCTTATGCATAACACTCCCCCTCTTCCAGGAAAAGAAAGATTTATGTAATAAAGCTTTCTTTTGCTTTAAGATTAATCAAATATTGAACATAGCATATACAATTACATGTATCCACAATCCACTTCAGTATGAAAGAAAAACACAATTCCTGACACTGCTCAAGCTCTTGAAAGGGCATCAGGGATAATGTTATCTCTCCCTCTGATATGTCTTATGTCTAAATTATACTCTTGTAGCATAAGACTCCACCTGAGCAACCGCTGATTTTTGTTTTTCATTTTGTGTATGAAAGTCAGTGGATTGTGATCACTGAAAACAACAATCGGTGCAGTAGTAGGGGTAAGATAAACTTCGAAATGTTGCAGAGCAAGAATCAGAGACAAGCACTCTTTCTCTATGGTAGAGTAATTTCTCTGATGCTTATTAAACTTTTTGGAAAAGTAGCAAACTGGATGATCCACACCATTTTCATCTTCCTGCAACAAAACACTACCTGCACCTACATCACTAGCATCTACAGCTAGCTTAAACTCCTTTTCAAAGTTTGGTGCTAAGAGAACTGGTTCACTCTTGAGTATGGCTTTAAGTTTATCAAAAGCATTTTGGCATATTGCATTCCAATGGAATTTTGTTCTTTTGCTGAGCAAATTTGTCAAAGGCTCAGCAATGACAGAGAAATTATTACAGAACTTTCTGTAATAACCAGCCATACCAAGAAATCGCATCAGCTGTCTTTTGCACGTGGGTATGGGAAAATTTGAGATAGCCTCAACTTTAGCATCAATGGGTTTCACATGACCTTGACCTACAACATGACCTAGAAATGTCAAACTTGCATGGCAGAATTCACTTTTAGCAAGATTGATTGTCAATTTGGCATTACTCAGTCTATCAAAGAATGCTCGAATAGTCCCAAGATGTTGATTCCACTGGTCGTTGTATATGATAGCATCATCGATATAAGCACTGCAGCCTTCCAGTCCCGCAATTACCATGTTTATTAAGCGCTGAAATGTTGCTGGAGAGTTTTTCGTTCCAAATGGCATGACTTTATAGTTAAATAATCCGTCTGGTGTTGTGAATGCCAAAACCTCCTTTGCTCTATCTGTAAGTGGAATTTGCCAAAATCCTTTCAGAAGGTCGAATTTCGTTATGTATTTGGCATTCCCGATGTTATCAATGCAGTCATCCATTCTTGGAATAGGAAAGCTATCTGTTTTACTTAAGGAATTAACTTTCCTAAAATCTGTACACATACGATATGTCCCATCGGGTTTTGGTACAAGAATACAAGGAGAACTCCACTCACTTTGGCTTGGTTCAATAAAGTCATTGTCTAATAGATACTGAACTTCTTCTTTAAGATATTTTTGTTTCACAGGATTCATCCTGTATGGGTGTTGTTTTACAGGTTTAGAACCATTTATGTCCACATCGTGAAATATTTTGTCTGTCCGTGTTGGAATGTCAGGAAATAAGTGTTCATATTCAAAAATCAGCTGTTTCAGTTCATTCCGCTGATTTGGCTCTAGATGTGACAGTTTCTGGTCAAGATTCCGTAGAATGTCAGAATTCTGAAGTTTTGATGATGTGGGATCCGACTTCACTGAATTAATATCCTCACAGTCATTGTCACATGAATTAAGTGGAACAGAGCTAACTAGATTGACTGATGTTAAAGATGTATTGTCCCTATCTATGTATTCCTTGAGCATGTTAATATGACATAGCTGCTTTAGCTTGCGCCTCCCAGGAGTGTTTATTATGTAATTTACGTCACTGATCTTTTTGTCTACAGTGTATGGACCATAATACCTGGCCTGCAACGATTTTCCTGGAATAGGCAAAAGAGCTAGTACTTTATCACCTGGTTTAAAATTCCTTTCTTTTGTCCCTATGTCATATAGCTGTTTCATTTTCATTTGGGCTGACTGAAGATTGGTCCGAGCAGCCTCACAAGCTTTTGAAAGTCTAGTTTTGAAATCGGACACATACTGAAGTAAATTCAGGGAGGTGTCATCATTGGAGAGAAACTTCTCTTTGAGAAGTTTCAAAGGACCACGAATAGTATGGCCAAATACTAATTCAAATGGACTGAAGCCAAGAGATTCTTGCACAGATTCTCTTACAGCAAATAAAAGGAGATGGATGCCTTCATCCCAATCCTTCTCTGTGTCAAAGCAATATGATCTTATTATGTTTTTCAATGTTTGATGGAATCTTTCAAGGGCGCCTTGACTTTCAGGATGATAGGCCGATGACTTATATTGTACAATGCCAAGTTCATGCATTACTTGTTGAAATATTCCAGACATAAAATTTGAGCCTTGGTCTGACTGAATAGATTTAGGAAGCCCAACAAATGTGAAAAACTTCACTAAGGCCTTGACGATTGTCTTAGTTTTGATATTTCTTAAAGGAATGGCTTCAGGAAAACGTGTGGAAGCACACATAATAGTCAAAAGGTATTCACAGCCAGACTTAGTTTTGGGCAAGGGACCCACACAGTCTATAATTATTCGACTGAAAGGTTCATCAAAAGCAGGTATAGGCTGCAAATGAGCCTTAGGTATAGTCTGATTAGGTTTTCCTACCATTTGGCATGTATGGCAGGACCTACAATGCTGAGAAACATCTGACTTTAACCCAGGCCAGTAAAAATGATTAAGAATCTTGTGATAGGTTTTATTTACACCTAAATGTCCTGACATAGGAGTTTCATGTGCCAAGGTTAATATTTCGGGACGGTAAATCCGTGGAACCACTATCTGATGGTTGACAGTCCACTCGTCTTCTGCTGAGACGTCTGGTGGACGCCATTTTCTCATAAGAATGCCATTTTTGACATAATAACAGACTGCGACCTGAGATACTTCCTGCTCATCTAAAGCCCTTTCAAACAAAGGCGAAATTTCAGGATCCTTGTGCTGTTCTATAGCTAGTTGAGACCTGGACGTTTTGTCATGGCCTAGATCTAAAGATGAGTTATTCTCATGAAAATCTGTCTGCTTATCAGGCAGGTTTGAAGACAGAGACCTTGTTATCTCGTCATTAAAAGACTGACCCAAAAAGGTATCAGTTAAATCAAAATCCTGTTTCCCATCAGTTTGCTTGGCCTTACGTGCCATAGCCCTTGTGACTGCACAGGACGGATAAAGATCAGGAATTTCCTGCTCAATGGGATCAGGTGGTTGATCAGTGCAAGGATTAGCAGTCAAAAGTGGGTTTACCACAACCTTATCTCCAGCTAAGTCATTGCCTAGCAACAAATGAACACCTTTAAAAGGTAAAGAAGGTCTAATACCAACAGCCACTGAACCGGATACCAAGTCTGATGACAAATAAACGTTATGAAGCGGAACATTAACAAATCCACATTCCACACCCTGAATAAGGACACTTTGGCCCAAAGAAGTCTTCTCAGAAAAAGGCAGAGTATCTGCAAGAATAAGAGATTGAGAAGCTCCGGTATCTCGTAAGATTTTGATAGGGGTAGGATGGGCATAACTGCCACCATTTAGTGACACAAAACCATCTGATAAGAATGGTTCATAAATCTCCATAACAGAATCAGTCTCAGATAATTTGATATCAGAAAGAGTTTCCTCCCTTACACAAGACTGTGGTTTTGGCCTTATAGAAGTCAAGCCTGTAGGCTTAAGTTCCTCTTGTCTTTCTCTTTCTTTCCTTCGCTTTAATTTTAAACACTCAGAGATCAAATGACCTGTATTTTTACAATAATAACAAACTACTTGAGATTGAGATAAGGGATTCTGGTCTTTGTTTTCACCAGAAGGTTTGGGAAAATTTGGGCTTCTGTTTTCACCAGAAGGTTTGGAAGGATTCTGGCTTTTATTTTCACCAGAAAGTTTGGGCATAGTACTAGATGTATGGCTATAACTACCAGAAGGATTACTGGGATAGAATCTTGGACCTGTCTGTGGATTATAAGGTTTTCGAGGATAAGGCCTGTTCACAAATGAGACTTTATGAGTCAAAGCATAATCATCTGCCAAACGAGAAGCTTCCTCCAAAGTTTCAACCTGTCTCTCATCGAGAAAAGATTTAATGTCTGAATTTATGCACCGTTTGAACTCTTCAACAAGGACAAGCTGTCTAAGTTTGTCATGATCAGAGCCTACTTTTTTAGAAGAACACCACCTATCAAATAATTGTTCTTTGGTTCGAGCAAATTCTACATGGGTCTGGGAAATTTCTTTTTTACAGTTCCTAAATTTCTGCCTGTAAGCCTCAGGGACCAACTCATATGCCTTAAGAATAAGCTCCTTAACCAGATCATAGTCTGAGCTTTGCTCGACAGTTAGCTGAGTGTAAATGTCTCGAGCCTTTCCGACAACAACGCTTTGCAAAAGTAAGGTCCAATGCTCTTTTGGCCATTTTAAATTTTCTGCAACTTTTTCAAAATGCAAAAAATACTTATCTACCTCTTTTTCCTGAAATGGCGGAACTAATCTGATGTGCTTTGTGGCATCAAAGTAACTACCAGAGTCAAAAACAGGGGTAGGTTTAACCCTGTCCTGACCCTGGAGTTCCAGTTCTTTCATCTTAAGTTGAAAATGCCATTTTTCTCTTTCTATTTCAAGTCGCTCTTCTTTTTCTAATTTTTCTTTCTGAATGCGTTCCTCCATTTCTCTTTGTTTTTCTTCCTGTTCTATTTTTTCTTTTCGAATTCGTTCTTCTATTTCTAATCTTTCCATCTGCATTTGTCTCTGCATTTCTCTTTCTTTTTCCTTCTCTCTTTCTTCCATTTCTCTTTGCTTTTCCTTCTCTCTTTCTTCCATTTCTAATCTGAACTTCTCTAATTCAATTTGCCTTCCTATTTCAATTTGTCTCATTTGTAATTCAGTATGTGAAACCATAATGAGAGACAAAGCAGATGGATCGAAAAGTTCTTCATCAACAAAAAACCGTACCAAAATATTCTTAATTTCATGCTTCTTCATGCTTGTTTTGACAGCAGTGACCCCATAATGGGAAGCAATTTCTAGCAAATCTGTCCTTTTGGCCAGATTAAACAACTCCTGAGTAGGCTGAGCCAAAAAGCTTCTCAAATCAAACGACATGTTTGCTTTTTGTTTGTTTTATAAAGTGTTTATGGAAATATAGATTGAGGTTAATTTGACAAAGTTTTTTTTTTTTTTTTTTTTTTTTTTTTTGAAATGACAAGCCCAACAAAAATTTCACATGAAATGACAAGTACTATTTCACCTGAAATGCCAGTTCACATGAAATGACAATCCCTTATATGCCTATAGGGATATACCACTCTTGTGAAGCAACTGCCAAATCTATTTGATAAGAAATGACAATTACCTGCCGTCACATGAAATGTCGGTTTTAAAATGCTCAAATGGTTTTATCCCGGACGAGCCCCCAATTTCTGTTACGAGCCAGGCGTAGCAGAAAGAAAAAGCAAACAAGCCTTTTGGAAAATTTTAACAAAATTTATTTACAAGTTAACTTTAACCTGTAGAAGTAAGAAAATTAAATGTACTTAGCTCTGTTATGAAATATCCCGAATGAATCTATTTTCCTTGATCCCACAGAATTCACAGTCCAAAATGAAAAGTAATATCCTTTAACAATCCAACACAGAATTTAGAAATAACTTTTCTTAAATGCCCAAACATCAAACTCCAAAGTCTGACTCAATGAGAAAAATCATGCTCTTTTATAGACCCTAAGATTTCTCTAGAATGTTCCACAGGGTTGTGGAATAAGATGAGGTAATCTTCTAAAAATAATGCAAACCTGAACTTTCTGGAAGGTTCTGAAGTACTTTTCCTTGTAAACATGTTGTTTACAAAAAAGAAATTAATCTGTGACTCAGTTTTCTAGAATCTTCTATAAAAAGATTAACAAGATATTTATAGCACTATTAGGTCACAGTGGGGTGAAAGTGGGAATCAGAAAAATAAATTCTTATGCATAACAACAGGAACCACTTTTTCGATATTTAGGTACACTGTTTTCGGTAAATGCATAAGCCACGGTTCATCTGAATAACCTGATTGGTTTATCAGGTCACGTGCCCCTCCATGGAACAATTAAAATCTGGTCATTAGACACGGTTTGCTCCCCTCATGGCGACCAAACCAATAACACAGATATACACCACCATTTGGATAAATTGCAAGTGGCTCCCTTCGCTGTTAATTTACGAATGGTCGATTTTGTGGTTTCATAACCTACAATCTTTGATTAGGTCATGCGGTGCAGGACTAGACTAAGTCTACAACAATCAACATTTGTTAAATAAGATCAAGATCAGTGGCATTATTAAATAATGTTACTCTTATAACCATGTTTCGGTAACACCATCAGTGTATTTACATTCTTTCAAGATCTATTTTCTGCTCGTAGCAATAAGCCGGAAGCAAAAAACAAGATCGCTATTAGCTTTGAAAAGCCTTTCCGAAGATGGAGGGTCTTTGGAGAGCAAGAAGTGCCATTGCGACGATCGCTATAGTCTGAGAATTCACTTTCCTGAATTCTTTTTTTTTTTTGGTTTGGGTTTTACGGCCCTTTCAAGATTATTTCACTCATATCGAGCCGATCGTTAATCATAGGTGGGCGAAAACCGGAGTACCCGGAGAAAAACCACCTGACCTTCCGTTGCAGAACTTGGCGTCTCACACGTGACCCGAGCGAGGCTCGAACCCACGGCGGTGAGAGACCTAATGACTATCTATCTATCTATCTTCATATACTGAGTCGGTCAAACTTGGCCATTACCTCAGTTGGGTGGTGCGCTAAATTTAGAATTTAGCAAAAAAAAAAAAAAAAAAAAAAACACACCCACTGGATGAGTTCTTAAAACTATTTACAATCTGCTTTCAGAGGTGTACTAAAACGCACACCTCTGGATCCCAATCTACACTATGCGGGCTTTGAACTCCTCTGCAGTTTTGGCATTTACCACAGAGGAGGGAAGACTATTCCACTGAGGAATAGTTCTAGGGAAGAAAGAATTCTTCAGGGCATCACTATAGGCCTGGTACCTACGATATTGACTGTTGTTTAGTTTTGATGCCCTTGTTTGAGTTGAAGTAGTCACAGGGGTCAAGTATTTATCTTTATTAAGAGACACTGTGTCAGAGTGAATCTTATAAAAGAAGGTTAAAGAGGACTGCTCGCGACGGGCCTCCAAGGATGGCCACTCCAGCTCATCGAGCATATCACCAACACTGCTTCTGTTCCGCCATCGCCTGCAGGTCCATCGGGCAGCCGTTCTCTGAACCTTCTCAACCTGCTGAACCTGAGTTTTAACATGGGGGTGCCAAACAGGTGATGCATACTCTAATTGAGGTCTAACCAAGGTTTTGTATGCAACACCCTTTGTCTGCCTAGGTGCAAAAGCCAAATTACGTCTAAGAAACCCTAATGTCCTAGTTGCTTTAGAGGTAATCTCAGAAATATGTTGACCCCAATCAAGATTATCAGTAATGGTGATACCAAGATATTTTGCGGATTGGACATGTTCCAAAGTATGCTGATGTAATGAGTAGTTGAATTTAATCTGCTTGTCTGGAGGGTGCCGTGACACCCTCATTGAATGACATTTGGCCACATTGAACTTCATTTGCCAATCGGCCTCCCAACGTGCTAGGCTATCCAGGTCATCTTGTAAGATAAGACAGTCAGAAGTAGTATATATGTTCCTATACAAAACACAATCATCAGCAAACAAACGAACAGATGACCTGATATTATCGGGAAGATCATTAATAAATATCAAGAAAAGGACCGGTCCAAGTACCGAACCTTGTGGGACACCGGACAAAACAGGGACTGGATCCGACGCTTGGCCGTCAAGTACAACTTGTTGAGTGCGTCCAGAGAGCCATGAGCTAACCCACTTAAGAGTGGATCCTCTAATCCCATAATGATCTAGTTTGTACAATAGCCTCCTGTGAGGTACCTTGTCGAAGGCCTTTGCAAAATCCATGATAATCAGGTCAGTCTGTTTGTGGCCACGATTAATGGCCCCATCCAGATTGCTCACTATGTCATGGTAGAACTGAACTAATTGAGTTTCACAAGACCTTCGACTTCGGAAACCATGCTGGCAGTCAGCAAGAATGCTTTCAAAGGCTAGGTGCTTGTTAATGTTGCTGACTAATATATGCTCCAGGGTTTTGCAACAGATGCATGTGAGCGACACCGGTCTGTAATTCGCAGCATCGTATTTTTCTCCTTTCTTAAAGACCGGGGTTACGTTTGCTTGTCGCCAGTCATCTGGTACAGTGCCCCGAGCAAGTGATTCATTGAAAATAAAGGCCAGCAGGGGAGATATTTCAGCACTACATTCCTTAAGCACCCTGGCATGCAGACCGTCAGGCCCAGATGCCTTATGTATGTTGAGCTTGTCCAACAGTTTTGCGACCCCTTTGGGGTCAACTGTTATGTCCCCCATAGAGGGGAACGGACTTGTACCTTTTGATGGTAGCTCACCGTCAGCTTCACGTGTAAACGCCGATTGAAACTGCTTATTACATATATTTGCCTTTTCGCGTGATTCAGTTTTCAAAATTCCATTTTCTCTAAGTGAAGTGATCCCAAATGATTCTTTTTTCAGGGACTTTACAAATGACCAAAATTTCTTAACTTTTCCATTCTTCTGGGGGCCCTCGGGATCAGTATTTTCATCATCAAAGGTAAAGATGCTGGAAACATGATTCCAATATGCATCTCTAATTACCTTTTGTACATGTGCTCTGAACCTTTTGTAATGGTTCTTCACGTCGGGATTGCTAGACTTACGAGCACGAAAGTACATTCTGTCACGTCTTCTGATTAGGTGTTTGATCGTGTTATCGATCCATGGTACACTATGCTTTGTTTTGGTCATTTTTATTGGTATGTACCTTTCCATGGCCGTCGTAAGTTCGGTCTTAAAACTGACCCACAAGTCATTTACTGACATGCGAGAGAGGTCAGAGGAAAGGAAGGAATCCTTAAATCGCGCCATATGGTCTCGCAGACCATCCATATCCGCACGCTTATATAAATATATTTTACGCGGGACCTGTCGGATTCGCTTTGCTTTTATGTCATACTCAATATAAACTATATCATGATCGGCCTTGCCGATCGGGGGCATCCCTTTGACACGACTAACTGGGGATGGAGAATTTGTAAATAGCAAATCCAGGGTTTTTTCTTGCCGGGTGGGTATATTTACGACTTGAGAGAGGCAATGTTCTTTTACTATATCCAAAAGCTGTTGTTGCGTTTGCCTTTTAGACACCCCATGGGGTACCTGCTGGTTGCACCATTCAATATCACCACAATTGAAGTCCCCTCCTACCAATATGTGGGCATTTCCATTTGACATTATCCTAGCCAAGGATGTATTGAAGGCCTCAAGATAATCTGGGTCAATCTGATCTGGTGGACGATAAAAAGATCCAAGGTACAGAGTCCTACACCCAATAATGTTCAACTTACACCAAACTATTTCACAGTCGGTGTCCAACTCCGGAGTTTCTGTGCAGAGCAGGTCTCTTTTAAATGCCACGAAGACACCACCATGGGCATCTCCAACTCTGTCTTTCCGGATGGCCTCGAATGAATCTGGGAAAATTTCCGAGTTTTTGATATCTGGGGTTAACCAAGACTCATTCCCCAAAATGATGTCTGGTTTAGCCGAGTCGATAATTGTGTGAATTTCAGCCCTTTTATTCTTAATTGACTGACAATTCATAATCAAGATTCTGAGGGGGTGGTTGAGGACCGCTTTTTTGGTCCTCGGTTTAGCTCCTCTTGGTTGCTGCACAATGGGCGAAGAAGCTGCAGTTGGTGGGCCAATATTGTCTGGTATCGGACTATCAGGCTCGGACAGGGATGATAATGGATCAAATCTATTATGAGTATCTAAAGTTGCTGAGTCACCAAATAGCGATGTGGAAAAGTTAGGCATTCCACATTTCAAGCAATCCCATGCCATGCTTGTACTCAATGGACTAGTATAAATGCTATACATAGTTGAAGACATGCCTTGACAGCCTATATGATACCAGACATTACAAGTATCACAACAAATTCCTCGGTCATCCCAACCAACACTTTCAGTACAGACCCCACATGGGAAATGTGTACTGTTACTTCGGGAATCTGGACCAGGATTAGTTTCAACATCCCAAGCATTTCCTATCATCACTGTAAATATGTATAAATAACAAAGTTTATTTGAGCCAGGAAATTCCTTAAACCTAAAAGATTTCTTTAGAATTGATACCGTGCACAACTGGGGTACATGAAACAAAAGGTTATGCTGGTTAGCTGTTGTACCTCTACAGTCAGTGTAAACAGGGTAGAAGTCAACTGGAATTTCCTGTAGGTCTTGTCCACTACAGTTAAAAAGTGAATCAAAACGTGTTGCCAACAGCAAGCAACACACTCCAAATAGGATGTCAAATGCAAAATGACACATCATGGGTGGTTGAGTACTGACTTCCTGGGGTATGAAGGGCAAAAGTTACTGTGTGTGTCTTGGAAAATCTCCTCTGGTGGGCAATATCAGAATGAATAACTTTTATTCTATATTTTCATTATATTGTTGTTTACCTATTTGTGTCCAATCCGCGAACCGGAACTAAATTAAGTTCCGGTGACCGGTGCAGGGTAGAAAATTACCACTACAAAAATGACCGGGCTACGCACTTTACAATTCAACAAACAAAAAACCTAGAGCTGAAAAAGAAGACTCAGGACAATAAATAAGTTAAGTTAAGATAAATAGCTAAACAACTCATCCAGGGTATTCCTAATTATTCCAAAAAAATCCAAAATTTGTCCCTGAAAATAGGGAAGCGCACAATTCGCGCGCATGCGCACCACCACGCCCGCATGCGCACCACCACGAGTCAGCGCTCTTATCCATTAGGCCACGGAGGCCCGTTTTTCCTGAATTCACCAAATAAAAATTACTTGTCCATTGGCAGGTTTGTTTGAGTATAGATTTAACGTCCCCGAATCTATTGGCAAGTATGGTGCAGGCTCATGCTACTGATGTCTATAGATCTGTCAAGCGATTTTGGTACTTATCGCCTATACGAGCAGCGAAGGTTCAGGCGAGCCTGCGCTTCCGCGCAGTCTCGCCAGAACCTTCGCTGCTCGCTCATACAAGCAGTAAATCAAGAGGAGCCTTCAGACAGAAAGCCATATCACTGGCTCCTCTGAATGGCTGGGCATGCGCAGTTAAAATTTGTCATGGCGGAATGCTCGAAGACACATTTTCGCTTGGCGGGGCTCATATATGTTCAGTAAAACCTGTCATAGTGGCCACCTCTATTAGCAAGCAACCTATCTTAGGCAAGCATGCATTAAGTTCCCAACAAATGCAAATGCATTAAAATACGCCTGTTTTAAGCAAGCACGTCTTAAACAAGCACATTTTGAATATCACTTGGGTGCCTGCTTAACACAGTTTGAACTGTACAGGTTCCTCTATAAATGAAGCAGGGATACATTTGTCATCATTTCACCCTTTTTATTACCAAATAAAATCTTCCTCCTTATATATAGCAGGAGTTCACTTCAAAATTTAGGGGTGTCAGGTGTTTTCATCAAAATTTTATTCCGAAAATGCCTCAACTTTTAGCAAACAGTGGAGGCCCTGATCAGACGCCGCGTTCTGCGGCGTCTGATCTGGGCCTGCACTGTTCACTGTTTGCCAGGGTACCCGTTTTGGGGTTTCTGGTACCAAATGGGTTAAAGGGAGCTTACTCTTAGCAACATGCAGCAACTTCCCTGGATTTCAATCCCTTTCAAAACAGGACCTTATTAGAAAAGAAAGAATTTGCTTCCTTTCTCGCAGAGGGATCAATTTTTTTTCTTTATAAGTAGTTCCTGTGAAAAGGGAAGCTGATCATTATGCAGAACGATATGTAAAAATGCCCCTTATTTGATCCACAGACCGCTCTTTTTTTTTTTTTTTTTTTTTTTTTTTTCAAATAATAAATATTTTGTATTTTCATGGGGGCAAGCAAGTTCAGTTTTATTTGGAACTTTGTGTGTGTGAATTCGGGTTTAACGTCGCTTTCAACAATTTTTCAGTCATATCACGACGGTGTCTGGTTGCGAGAGGGAGCTCAATGCTCACTTTTATAGTGCTGCCTCACTGAAGTATCATGTCCCAGACACATTACATGATACCACACCCAGTCACATTATCCTGACACTGGGTCGACCAGTCCTAGCTCTACCCCGCAAAGATGAGTGCCAAGCGAGGAGCAGCAATTACCATTCTTAACGACTTTGGTATGTCGTGGCCCGGGATCGAACCCGTGACCTGCCGTTCCTCGGAGTGATAATTACAAATTATTACTACCGTAACGATCCTAGGTATTGGGAAAGGGAGGCCTTAGGAAACAGTGCAGACCCAGATCAGACCGTGCAGATCCAGTACAGACTTGGGTCTACACAGGTACAGAAACAGATCAGACTGCTCCTGAAGGAGCGGTTAGATCAGGGTATATACTTTTTGCCATTCCGTTTGCCCCTTTTGTATGGGGGATGGTGAAACAATATGTTAACTAGAAATGGTGTTTGTAAAACAATATGCCCCCAATCATATGCTTGCCTCTAGATGCCAAAATTTTCAAAGGGCCACAACTGAAGAACAAGAGTCCATCCAGTTTTTTTCAGAATTTAATCAAAAGTTAATAAGGTTATCTTTTAGTCACTAGCAATCCATTCAACAACTTTCAAGCTCTAGCTTCAACAGTGTTTGAGATATTTTGCTGATAAGATTTCATCCATTTTTTTTCAAAGGGCCCTAATTCAGGAAAGGGACATAATCCTGACAAGAAAAAAATACTTGTCAGCTATTTTTTCACGAGGAATACGTGTATGACATTTAAAAACTCTAGCATACATATTTTTTGTTGTTTTTTTTTAAAGTTATGTTATGCACCACAAAACATGCCCAAATTTACAAAGAACTATTACTCATAAAGTATTTTCCCCAATTCATTCAGAAGTTAAAGCATTATATTCGGGAAACCCCTAAACCCCTAAAGTGGTACCTTGGCAAACAGTGCAAGCCCAGATCAGACGCCGCGTTCTGCGGCGTCTGATCAGGGCTTGCACTGTTTGCTCACAGAATTTTCCGTCAAAAATAGAATAAAAACGAAAATATTCGCCTGACACCCCTTATATGACAAATGGACTTGTCCAACATATAGCAATAGAAGAGCCTACTAGCATACAATGGGTTAATAAGAACATCTACAGTCGAACTTCAATAGCTCGAACACCTTTGGGACCTAGAAAATCTGTTCGAGACAGGAGGAGTTCGAGCCACTGAGGGGTTCTGCCAGGAGGCATAACGAGATACTTTTAGACATCTTTTCGGTGTTCCATAATGAATATGTATGCTGTGTGTACTCATTAGAATCGCCTCATCGAGGCGATTCTAATGAGTACATACAGCATACATTTGTAAGATAAAATACTAAAATCTCCTTAACTATCCCCCACTATATCTTATGTAGAGGAATTCGCTAGGGGCTCAAGAATGGGTTTGACTCATCCATGGTAAACGAGCCATCGGTGTTCGAGCCATCGAAGTTCTACTGTATTCACCAATAGCAATCTATTCACCAGGTTTCAAGGCTCTAGCTTCAATAGTTTTGCAGATATTTTGCTGACAATATTTCATGAAAAAACTTTCAAAGGGCAATAACTCAGGAAAGTGGGCACAATCCTGACGAGAAAAAAGATTTGATTTATTTGTTTGTTTGATTTGAGGTTTAACGTCCCCGTCAGCACTGTAAATGTCATTTTGGAGAAGCTGCTTCCAATTTTGTGGGACTTTTACCCAACATTCAGATGAAATGACAACTCAAGTCCTGTCGTCCAATGAAACCAATAGGGTTTATTAGCATGGACGGTCCGCCTCGCACCGCGGTTCCTGGACAGGCTTAGCTCCTCTAAGCGGTTTACCAGTATTAGTGTGCGGGCAGGATTCAGTTCTGCGTGAAAGCATCATGCAGCCCATATATTTCTTCAGAGGGGGTGGGGGTGGGGGGGGGGGGTGTCGACGAGAAAAAAGGTATGTCAGCTATTTTTTTCATGAACAATCCATATATGAAATTTCAAAGCCCTTGTATGCACCGTTCGACAGTTATGCTATGTAATGAACAAATGCGCAAATTTATGAAGGGCACTTAACTCGTATATTATTTTTCTGAATTTCTTCAAAAGATAATCAGGTAATCTACTTTTAAGTAGCAATATATTCACCAAGTTTCAAGGCTCTAGCTAGGGCCCTTGATCAGAATGTAGCTCTTGTGATGGTGAGTATGTATATGAAGTTTCATGAGGCTGGGTCAAATACTTTTTGAAGTTATAGCCAAGGTTAAGTTTTGTCCGAAGGCTGACGACAACACAGACACTGGAGTGATTCATTACGAAAACACGCCTATACAAATGCATTGTAAACTTTACCGCTGGAAACGAGCAATTTAAGATGACAAATTGTGATATTTTTCTTATTTCTGCTCCAAGATATAGGTTGTGGGTACACTTTAGAACCGCCTCGCGGTTCTAACGAGTACCCACAATCTATATTTAGAGCAGAAATAAGAAAAATATCACAATTTGTCAGTCACCTAAAATTGTTCTACATATGGAACAACTACCGATCGTAAAACGACGTCAGCGTAACGCTGAGCCGTCAAAGATCCATCAGTGAATACCAGGGGCGTTCTATGACCATAAGATATACCAGCCCACACCATCAACCCACCGCCTCCAAATCGATCACGTTCAACCAAACAATTGTCACAATAACGCTCATCCGCCCCCGCCCATAGGGGCCTGAAGAAATATATGGGCTGCATGATGCTTCCACGCAGAGCTGAATCCGGCCCGCACACTAGTACTGGTGAACCGCTTAGAGGAGCTAAGCCTGTCCAGGAACCGCGGTGCGAGGCGGACCGTCCATGCTAATAAACCCTATTGGTTTCATTGGGCGACAGGGATTGAGATGTCATTTCATCTCAATGTCGGGTAAAAGTCCCACAAAATTGGAAGCAACGTCTCCAAAATGACCTTTATAGTGTTGACGGGGACGTTAAACCTCAAATCAAACAAACAAACAATAACGCTCATCGTCATGCATATACATACATTGACGGCTGTCAGCTCTGTACAACAAGTACCTGAACTCGTCAGAAAACATTACATCACACCACTGACGAAGGGGAAACAGGTTTGGCTTATGTTATGTGAGCCACACCATTCTAACCTGACGTCGATGTGGTGTTAATGGCATACCAACGTACGGACGACGAGGACGTAAGCCAAACTCTCGAAGGCGATTCCTGACAGTATCTGCACTTACTCGATTGTTGTGCATTCCTGGTGTCACCCGAGACGTCTCGACGGCTGTATGGAACCAATTACGAAGGTGGGTTACACCGATGTATCGGTCCCGTCAACGTGTCGTGACGCGTGGACGTCCACTTCTGGACCTGTCGTTCGTCGTTCCCGTTTGACGTAGACGCTGGTACAAGCAAGTTATTGTCCATTTACTCACTTGGAAGTTCCTGGCGATGACAGCCTGATACGTCCCACGTAGAAGCATTTGGACTGCTACGTTACATTGATCTTGCGTCAAAAGTACCATATTCGGTAGAGAAATTTTACCGGACTTTTGTAATCTAAACACCAGGTAACACAATATGCCAATATGATGAGGTTGCTGTATACATTTAATGTACTGCATGAGGAAATGTTGAAAACAATTATTTGCCAAGTGGAGCATTAAACTGTAGATATCGCCCAAATGTTTTCTGCATAAGAAAGTTTAAAATGTATGAAAGTAAATCGCAAAAAGATTTTTCAGTCAACCTGATGGTTGCATGAAAATCTTTTGGGTTAAAAAGTTGCGTTTCTTTTTCTGTTCAGTATATATAGGAAGTGACCATGTCAAATGTAGGGTTGTCAGGTTGAGTTATTTTTAGAAATTTATTTAGAAACTGGATGAACTTTTTATGTCCCCGGTAGCAAAAGCGGGGACATATTGTTTTTGCCCTGTCTATTTGTTGGTTTGCTGGTTTGGTATGTTTGGTGGACAACTTTAACATTGGTCCTAACTTTTGAACAGTTTCAGATACAGCCTTCATATTTGGCCTTAAGGTTCCTTGTGACAAAGAGCTTCACATTCATACAAATATTTGTGATCTGTGACCTTGACCCACTTTTAAAGAAAAATTAACGTTGGTCATAACTTTTGAATAGTTTGAGATAGAGCCTTCATATTTTGCATGTAGGTTCCTTGTGACAAGGGCTTCAAGCCCATACAAAATAATTTGATCTGTGACCTTGACCTTTACCTACTTTAAAGAAAAACTGGTCATAATTTTTTAACCATTTCAGATATGGCATTCATATTTGGCATGTAGGTTTCTTGTGACACGGGCTTCCGGCTCAAACAACAAGAGGGCCATGATGGCCCTGGATCGCTCACCTGATCCATAGTGTAACAAGTGGGCCCCAGGGAGGGCCATTATTGGCGGAAGGGCTTTAATGTGCATAATGTTGAGGGAGGTCTTAAAGGTGAAGCTTCATACCAAACAAAAACAAAGGCTATAATTTGAACAATCTTGGCAAAGGTCCACTAGATGACGCTACACACCAAATATCAAAGACCTGGGCCTTGCTGTTTCAGAAAAGAAGATTTTTATAAAGATATTCCCTACATAAGCCTATGCACCAGGCTATATAAGTCTCTGTAAAACCAAAGGGCCCCAGGGTGGGGGGCATTTGTGGCCCCAGGGCTATAATTTTAACAAACTTGGTAGAGGTCCACTAGATGAAGCTCCATACCAAATATCAAAGACCTGGGCCTTGCAGTTTCAGAGAAGAAGATTTTTAAAAATTTCCCTTTATAAGTCTATGTAAAACCAAAGGGTCTCTGGGCGGCGACATTTTTGGCCCCAGGGCTATAATTTCAACAATCTTGGTAGAGGTCCACTAGATGACGCTTCATACCAAATATCAAAGGCCTGGGCCTTCTGGTTTCAGACGAGAAGATTTTTAAAGGTTTTCCCTATAAAAGCCTATGTAAAACCAGTGGGCCCTGGCGCGGGGGCATTTTTTGGCCCAAGGGCTATAATTTGAACAATCTTGGTAACGGTCCAATTGACGAAGCTACTTACCAAATATCAAAGACCTGGGCCTTCTGGTTTCAGACAAAAAGATTTTTAAAGGTTTTCCCAATATAAGCCTATGTAAAACCAGTGGGCCCCGGGGCGGGGCCGGTTTTGGCCCCAGGGCTATCATTTGAACAATCTTGGTAGAGGTCCACTAGATGAAGCTTCATACCAAATATCAAAGACCTGGGTCTTCTGGTTTCAGACAAGAAGATTTTTAAAGGTTTTCCCTATATAAGCCTATGTAAAACCAGTGGGCCCTGGGGCAGGCCGTTTTTGGCCCCAGGGCTAATAATCCATCCACTGGTTAAGCAGGAGAAGCTCTGGTGGCCATTTTGTTCGCCCTAGCTGAACAGTATGAGCAATTTTGGTAGAGGGACACCAAACGAACATTCCTGTGAAATAATTTCAAAATTCATCCACTGGTTAAGGAGAAGAAATCGTTTAAAAGTTTTTCTATTTTTGCTCTGGCGGCCATTTTGTTCACCCAAGCGGAACGGTATGAGCATTTTTTATGAGATTCACCAAAGGAACATTCCTGTGAAATAATTTCAAAATCCATCCACTGGTTAAGGAGAAGTCGTTTAAAGAATTTTCTATTTTTAGCTCTGGTGGCCATTTTGTTCACCCGAGCGGAATGGTTTGAGCAATTCTGGTAGAGGGTCACACAAGGAACACTCCTTTGAAATAATTTCAAAATCCATCCACTGGTTAAGGAGAAAAAGCCGTTTAAACGCTATTCTATTTTTAGCTCTGGCGGCCATCTTGTTCACCGAGCGGAACGGTTTGAGCAATTTTGGTAGAGGGTCACCCAAGGAACCTTCCTGTGAAGTAATTTCAAAATCCATCCACTAGTTAAGGAGTAGAAGTCGTTTAAAGGTTTTTCTATTTTTAGCTCTGGCGGCCATCTTGTTCATTGGAGCGAAATGGTTAGAGCAATTTTGGCAGAGGGTCACCCAAGGAACATTCCTGTGAAGTAATTTCGAAACCCATCCACTGGTTAAGGAGAAGAACTCCTTTAAAGGTTTTTCTATTTTTAGCTCTGGCGGCCATTTTGTTCACCCGAGCGGAACGGCTTGAGCAATTTTAGTAGAGGGGCTCCCAAGGAATATTCCTGTTCAATAATTTCAAAATCCATCCACTGGTTAAGGAGAAGAAGTTGTTTAAAGGTTTTTCTATTTTTAGCTCTGGCGGCCATTTTGTTCACCCGAGCGGAACGGTTTGAGCAATTTTAGTAGAGGGGCACCCAAGGAACATTCCTGTGCAATGATTTCAAAATCCATCCACTGGTTAAGGAGAAGAAGTCGTTTAAAGGTTTTTCTATTTTTAGCTCTGGCGGCCATTTTGTTCACCCGAGCGGAAGGGTTTGAGCAATTTTGGTAGAAGGTCATCCAAGGAACATTCCTATGAAATAAATTCAAAATCCATCCACTGGTTAAGCAGGAGAAGTCGTTTAAAGTTTTTCCTTTTTTTAGCTCTGGCGGCCATCTTGTTCACCCGAGCGGAACAGTTTGAGCAATTTTGGTAGAGGATCACCCAAGGAGCATTCCTGTGAAATTAGATCAAAATCTGTCCAGCAGTTTTGGAGAAGAAGTTGTTTAAAGCAAAAGTTGACGACGGACGCACGGACGACGGACAAAGACCGATCCCAAAAGCTCACCTTGAGCACTTCATGCTCAGGTGAGCTAAAAAACCTTGACATGTGACCAACTTTGAAGAAAAAATTTATCTTTCCTGTGCCAAGGGCTTTCCACTCAAACAAAAATATTGACCTGTGACCTTGACCTACTATGAAAATAAAATTATCATTGGTCATAACTTTTGAACCATTTGAGACCTTCATATTTAGCATGTAGGTTTCTTGTGACAAGGGCTTCCCGCTTAAACAAAAAATCTTGACCTGTGACCTTGACATGTGACCAACTTTGAAGAAAAATTGTCCTTGCCTGGGGATATGTTCGTGTTTAACCAACACATCTTGTTTCTAACTGTGAAGGTCATAATCAGATGCCACCATATGTGGTCCTGCACTTTTTGCCAGTGTCTGTTATTGAGGTTGCTCGGTGTCAAAGGTAAAGGGCATGCTGAGTTGATGAGCTAACTTAACCACACTTTATAAAAAGGATATAAAACTTTTTCATGCTCAACTAAGCATGGAATTTATAGTGCAGGCATGAGACTGGAGACTGCTGAAAAATCTGAAACCCCTATCACCCCTGCAAAAATGTTATTTTGCAACTTTTATATTTTGCAAAACACATTTCAAAACCAAAAAAATCTGAAATCTGCCAAAAATCTTAAAAGTCTCTCTGAATTAATGCTAATAAATATTAAAATACAAACAAATATGGTAATTTTACTGTTCAGAGCAGCACAGAATGGCATATATCCTGCTCATAAATTTTAAAATGCCAACATTTGTTGGCATTTTAAAATTTATGAGCAGGATAAATTCATGCTCAAGTGAGTTGAGCATGAAAAACAGTTTATAACCTTGGGGCCTGGTCAGGTTTAGACCTAAATGGCTGAGGATATGACCAGACAAGAGGGCCCAGAGGGCCCTGATTTGCTCACCTGAATCTCACTGTCTCTAGTACATGCTATTTTAGCTCTGGTGGCCATCTTGTTGATCAAAGTGGAACGATCTTAGCTATTTTGGTAGAGTGTCACCTAGGCAACATTCCTTTGAAATTTGAATCAAATTGACCCAAGGGTTTAGGAAGAGTTCGCATTTGAAGCAAATTTAGAATGTTTTTCTATTTTTAGCTTTGGCGGCCATATTGTTCATCGGAGCGAGACCATTTCAGCTATTTTGGTAGAGTCATCTAAGCAACATTCCTATGAAGTTTGAATGTAATTGGCCCAAGGGTACAGGAGGAGTTGTCGTTTGAAGATTTTTTTTCTATTTTTAGGCCCTGGTGGCCATCTTGTTTATCAGAGTGGAATGATTTTAACTATTTTGGTAGGGAGTCACCTGGGCAACATTCCTGTGAAGTTTGAAGCAACTTTACAATGTTTTTTCTATTTTTTAGCTCTGGTGGCCATTTTGTTCATCGGAGCGGGATCATTTTAGCTCATATGGTAGAGGGTCAACAACATAATGTTCCTGAGAAGTTTGAATTAAATTGGCCCAAGGGGTAAGGAGGAATTGTCAGTTGAAGAATTTTTCTATTTTAAGCTCTGGCGGCCATCTTGTTAGTCAGAGCGGAACAATTTTAGCTATTTTGGTAGGGAGTCAACGACATAATATTCCAGTGAAGTTTGAATCAAATTGGCCAAAGGGGTAAGGAGGAGTTGTCGTTTGAAAATTTTTTCTATTTTTAGCTCTGGCGACCATCTTGTTTGTCAGAGCGGAATGATTGTAGCTATTTCTCCAGGGAGTCACCTACATAACATTCCTGTGAAGTTTGAATCAAATTGGCACAAGGGTTAAGGAGAAGTTCGTGTTTGAAGCACATCTACGATGTTTTTCTATTTTTAAGCTATGGCGGCCATTTTGTTCATCAGAGCAGAACCGTTTCAGCTTTTTTGGTAGATGATCACCTAAGCAACATTCCTATGAAGTTTGAATGAAATTGGCCCAAGGGTACAGGAGGAGTTGTTGTTTAAAGATTTTTTTTCTATTTTTAGCTCTGGCAGCCATCTTGTTTGTCAGAACACAATGACTTTAGCTATTTTGGTAGGGAGTCATTAGGGCAACATTCCTGTGAAGTTTGAATCAAATTGGGCCAAGGATTGAGGAGGAGTTTGTGTTTGAAGCAAATTTATGATGTTTTTTCTATTTTTAGCTATGGTGGCCATTTTGCTCATCAGAGCAATACCGTTTTAGCTATTTTAGTAGAGGTCACCTAAGCAACATTCCTATGAAGTTTGAATTAATTTGGCCCAAGAGTACAGGAGGAGTTGTTGTTTAAAGAAATTTTCTATTTTTTAGCTCTGGCTGCCATTTTGTTCACCGGAGCGGAAACGTTTTAGCAATTTTGGTAGAGGGTCACCTAAGCAACATTCCTATAAAGTTTGAATGAAATTGGCCTTAAGGTACAGGAGATGTTGTTTAAAGATTTTTCTATTTTTAGCTCTGGCAGCCATTTTGTTCAGCGAAGCCGAACAATTTTAGCTATTTTTGTAGAGGGTCACCTCAGCAATATTCCTATGAAGTTTTATTGAAATTGGCTCAAGGGTTAAGGAGGAGTTAGCATTTAAAGCAAATTGTTGACGCTGCACGACACACGACGCACGACAGACATTGACCAATCACAATAGCTCAGCATGAGCCCTTCGTGCTCAGGTGAGCTAAAAAGTGCTCAGCGCAAAGCCAGAGCCAAGGCAATACCAACAGAACTTTCTGCATCAAAATTCTCTTGCTCTCTCTGCCACAGACAGTTTTGAATGAAGATTAGTCTTAATCAGCCATCTAAGAGCATACAAAAAGTAGCAATTCATGAAATTAAGATTGGTCATTGTCAGAAATGACAGATGAACTATTAACAAATACAGTCCACTATCTTTCAATAGTAACTTACAACCACCTTTTTGGTAGCAGAGTGATATTTGTTGTTGTTTTTTTTTTTGGGGGGGGGGGGGGTTGGTTTTATGGCCCTTTCAAGATTATCTCACTTATATCAAGATGATCATTAATCAGAGGTGGGTAAAACCTTGGGAACCCAGAGAAAAAAAATCATCTGATCTTCCGTTGCAGAACTTGGCGTATCACACGTGACCCTAGCTCGAACCACAGCGGTGGGAGACCTAATGATTAAGAGTCAGTGCTCTTATCCATTAAGCCATTGAGGCCCGCTGCTTATAATTATGTCGTCTGCTGATTTTTTTTTTTTTTGGCAAACTTTTCAAAAATATTTTTGCATGCAGGCGAACAATGTGGGCCTGGATCAGACTGCTTCTACAGGAGCTGTCTGATCTGGGTCCACACTGTTTTAAAGAAAAATCGGCAGACAGCAAAGCAGATGACAACTGTAGTGATTGACCTGGCTTAATCTGAACGTTTGCTGGACACAGAAATCAAACTTGTAACCTTTCTAATTTCTATACTGCGGTATTCCAACCTCAGTAAATTTCAGTAACTGGATTTTGCCGTCCAGGAGTAAACAAAAACTGACAATTTTTGGTTGAAAAAATACCACTTTATTTAAACAAAACCAAATATCTTCATCAAACACAAGTTCAAACACATATTGACTCAAAGAAAAAAACAAACAAAAGAAGCATTTGAACCTGTTCATGACAAAAAGATATTTATCATATGACGTCGCGTCTGAGAGTGTAATAATGCCATGTAATATTTTCGAAAATCCACTAGTGGATTAAATATGCAAATTAGCTAGATACGTCCTGTAACGTTACATGTACGAGGTCCTTAACAACGTCACGTTTACTAAGGGTGGAATATTGATATTTTTGTAAACAATCATGAAAAAAATGCGTATTAAATGTCATATGATAAATAGAATCTTGCATTAGTGCTCATGTAATATTGAATTTATTAAACTCGTTGAGGAAAAGGGATAAAGTGCTCGGCAAAGCCTCGCATTTTATTCCTTTTCCTAAACTCGTTTAATAAATTCAATAATACATGAACACTCATGTAAGATCCTCTATATAAGCCGGCGCATGATAAAACCTACAATAAGACCGATGCGACCAGCAGCGACTCAAATCAACCTGCTCACACATCCACTTTGACAAGACCTTTTGCTTATATCTCTTATATGAGCCTATAGAAGGTGCATGTGATCAGCAAAGACTCTGATCAGACTGTGTGAATGCACAGGATGATCTGAGTCTTTGCTGATCGCTCAAGATTTCTTGTAGATTTTGTCATGCCTTGGCTCATTTATTACGTAGACAAGCAGCAAAGGCTATAGCCAGGCTGCACATACATGCAGTCTCAACAGAGCTTTGCTTCTCACAGACATGCAGGCCTCATACTGACCACGCTTTTCCATGTCTGAAACGCCAGATTTTGCAGTTCAACCCTTATCCTGCCGAACAAGACACAACTACATTAGCTTTGCAAACAGTGTAGATCCTGATCAGATGGCTTCTTCAGAAGCCATCTGATCAGGATCTACACTGTTTGTAATGGAGTTTGTAAAAATTTAAAGTTTTTTGATTGACTTGTAGTCAGAAATAAGGGTTAAATAGTTTTTTTAAACAGACTATATACACAAAAATCAGAATCTGAAAGCCTGAAATCAAGATAAAAATCAAGCTCTAAAAGCCTGAAATCCTGCAAATGCCTGAAAAATATGAGGCCTGGGCATCCCATTACAATAACACACCTGTGTGTCATAGTGCAGTCTTTCGTTTCTCCAAAATGGCTAGTTTTCCGATGAAAATTTGTGATATTTTTCTAATTATACTCCAAACATAAGCTGTGAATACTCGTTGGAACCGAGGCTGTTCCAATGACTACCCAAAACCTATGTCTTGGAGCAGCCCACAACATATGTCTTGGAGCAGAAATAAATAAAATAATGACATTAGGATAACACATCCGTGTGATATAGTGCATATTTTCATACCTCAAAAAAGGTATTTTTTATGATGAAAATTTGCGATATTTTTCTTATTTATACGCAAAACATGGGTTCATTGAGGCGGTTCTAACAATACCCACAACCTATGTCTTGGAGCAGAAATAAGGAAAATAATGTTTACCCCTGTAAACCTCAGTTTTCTCAATATAAAGTGGGGTTTAGAGGGGTATTCATTTTTATGGACTTGTTAACATGATGTCAAGTAGCTTCGGCCCCCGCCCATCGGGGCTTGAAGAAATAGATGGGCTGCATGATGCTTCCACGCAGAGCTGAAACCGACCCACGCACGAGTACTGGTTAACTGCTTAGAGGATCTATGCCTGCCCAGGCAAAGCGGTATATGTCGGTCTGTCCATGCTTATAAACCCTATTGGTTTCATTGGGCGACAGGTCTTGAGATGTCATTTCATCTCAATATTGGGTAAAAGTCCCACAAAATTGGAAGCAACGTCTCCAAAATGACCTATACAGTGTTGACGGGGACGTTAAACCTTAAATCAAAATCAAACAAAGCTTCTGGAAAGAAGAAGTGACTCTATTCCTATTCACCATTTTTGCATTTATTTGCTGGCTCCCAGCTTACACTTTATCAATATAGGAAAAACAGGTGACCAGACCCCCCTGACCTTGAAAGGTCAGGGGGGTCTGGTTACCTGTTTTCCCCCCCAAAAAACAGGTAACCAGACCCCCTTGACCTTGAAAGGTCAGGGGGGTCTGGTTACCTGTTTTCCCAACACTGATAATCTTCAGACTAGGCACCAGCAGATAATGCAAATAAGGTGAATAGGTTGGATGTACACTTGCACTCAAGAATATAAATCAGAAAACACTAATGGGGCTTTTTTCATGAGTCAACTCATATAACACACACTTTCAGGTTTCTACAACTGACCTTTTTATCAAAGTTTGGTGATTTTTCCAAGAACAAAGTAATTTCAGTGGCAAAAACTTCAGTGACTTCAGAGTTAGCTTCAGGCATGAAGCCAAAATATGGGACCCTTTATCATAACACACCCGTGTGACATAGTGCTTTTTTTCACAACTCAAAAAATGGCTATTTTTCTGATGAAAATCCTTGATATTTTTCTTATTTATACTGCAAACATAAATTGGTTGTGCTCAATGAGGCAGTTCTAGTTCTAACAAGTTAAGTACCCACAACCTATGTCTTGGAGCAGAAATAAAAAAAAAATAATGTACATGTTTTCTCTTTATAAAGTTTGTTTATTTGTTTTTGTTTGATTTGAAGTTTAACGTCCCCATCAACACTGTAAAGGTCATTTTGGAGACGTTGCTTCCAATTTTGTGGAACTTTTACCCGACACTGAGATGAAATGACATCTCAAGCCCTGTCGCCCAATGAAACCAATAGGGTTTATTAGCATGGACGGTCCGCCTCGCACCGCGGTTCCTGGACAAGCTTAGATCCTCTAAGCGGTTTACCAGTACTAGTGTGCGGGCTGGATTCAGCTCTGTGTGGAAGCATCGTGCAGCCCATATATTTCTTCAAGTGAAGTTTAGGACTTCAGACTTGTTCACATGAGGCATAGCAAAGGATGCAGGTCTTACATTTTGCACTGACAAAATATACTAAATATGCGATTATTTCTTAGTTTTAGTGAAAAAAAAACAACAGAAACAGTTTCCTAGTTTATGCATTCCTTTTCAAATTAGAAATGGAGCAAATATGTTTTATGACTTCTCAAACAGGATAAGGCTTGACAATTCATGTTCAATTTGGAGAGCCACATGAAATGTCTAGCCTTGTTTTCTTTGAAAAATAATAGAATAAAAAGAAGTTCAATGTCACCTGCCTCAAGTTTGTCTTGCATATTAAGAGTTAAAATGGGTACTTTAATTCTACCAATGAATGATTGTGAACTCTTCCAGTATTAACCCTTGTCCTGCTGAATATTTTAATCTGCCACACCCAATACTGATTATCAACCAATCAGAATACTTGATGCAAATTATTGCAGCAAATTAACAATCTGAATGACAAACAATGTAGATCCTGATCAGATGGCTTCGTCAGAAGCCATCTGACCTGGATCTTCATTGTTTGGAAAATAAGGCATATCCGGGCTCAGCAGGACAAGGGTTAAAAATATTTTTGCACACATGCAAAGAGTAAGGTCCCAGATCACGCTACTCCTAGAGGAGTAGTCCTACCTGGGTTCACACTGTTTTGCAACAATGACTTTTAAAGCAACCTGGAGACAACAAAACAGTGACAATTGCCGTGAATGGCATTTTATGAGTTAACCCTTATCTTGCTGTTCACGTCAACCCCTATCTTTGAAAACAGTGTAGATCCAGATCAGATGGCTTCTGAAGAAGCCATCTGATCAGGATCTACACTGTTTTTCATTCAGTTTATGAATTTGTAGCAATAAATTACATCAAGTAATTTGATTGGTTGATAGACAGAAATGGGTGTGGCTTAAATGAATATTTTTTTCTTTCTTCCGGTTTCGCCTTAACCCCAGGAGGGGACACAGACGGTGTACATTACATACACTCCAGTTTTGCAGGCTGAAAGCCTACACAGTAATCATGTAATTACGGTAGAGTTCTTTAACTGCACAGGGGATGGTTCTCCCTGCACATGGGCCCTCCAGTTAACGTCCCGATCTGAAGGACCGTGCACTTTATGACATTCATCCCTGCAAATGATGCCAATGGAGCGTGTTCGGACACCGAAATTTTTCACACCGCTGCCGGGGTTCGAACCTGGGACCTCTAGCATCAGAGGCAAGTGCACTAACCAATGAATATTCAGCAAGATAAGGGTTAAGCTGTCGATGCTCTGTACATCATGGCCAAACTCCTTTTGTTCAAAAGCAGATCTCATCCATTTGAGTTGAGTGGTCTAGATATTGAGTTGTTTGTTGTCATAGATGCCAGCTCCCATCTGTAAGAAACAAAAACAGTTGATTACAATACCGTAAAAGTAACAAGAACCATTTAACGTATGGTCTGGTGGCTTTTCTCCGGTTACTCTGGTTGTTGCTCAACTCTGATTAATGACTGGCTTGAAATAATATTAAGAGCTGTAATCCCCCCCCCCCCCCCCAAAAAAAAACCTTCGCAATGTGTGCAATGTCATGAGAAAACCTATTTTTGCTGTTTGCCAAAGACAAAGCTGATCAGCCTGCACATATGTACAGTCTGATTAGCATCTTAAGGGGAATGGATACACCATCATGGGAGGCAACTCCTGCAGAAGTTTTTTTATCTGCCATGTCAACAGGGGTCAACTCTAAAGGAGGAGCAAATTCTTTCCGAGTAGACCCCTTTTTCAGGGGGACAGGGCTTATAGAAAAGTGATAGCTACCGACCCCGATAGCTCAGTGCTACAGCGTCCGCTTCGGGAATGGGAGGTTGTGGGTTCAATTCCCGGCCGCGCCACACAAAAGGCGTGAAAACTGGTGCTAGGCACTCCGCATTATCAGGGGCAGTCCTAGGAAGATAAATGAAGGCAGGTAAGTATTTGTTAAAGGATACTTTGTTTGTCACAATGAAAGCTCTACAGAGCTTATGTTATTTGTTTCAGATATGCGACATTAAATAAAGCTTCTTTATCTTTATAACAGGAAGTTCCGAAAGTTGTCTCCCCTTAAGGATTTACCGAAAGTACAAAAAGTGGGTGGGGTACCCCTCAACATGACTTTTCTTTTCAGCCAAAACACTGAGTCAGAGAAAAAGTTTGAATATACTGGAAAGTAACACATCTTCAAAGAAACATTATCTAATAAGCAATTATCAAACAGCTTGTAGGTTTATAAAACCAGTGCAAAATATGAGGGTGACAGCATTTGCGCTCAAAGTCATATTTACCTAATTTTTCAAGATCAAAATTGTACAGTGTACTGTTCTTGGAAGGGTGAACTACAATGTCTTAAGAGTATTACTAACCAAAATTGCCTTGTGTCTAAGAACCATTTGTGCCACCACAAGATGTTGTTCATTAATTCTTTGGTCACCATTTTTCATTCATGCAATTAGTTAACAAATTATCAACACTTATTTGGAAACGCATATAGCCAAATCGGCTTGACGATGTAACATGACAACTATGCATCGTGAAACAGGAACCCTTCCTGCATATTTTTGTGCAAGTTGAAGTATTTTACAAACCTACAATTAATCATCGATCAGGTCCATTTTAGTGTCATTTTTTAATCATAACAGCTGATTGGAAACATTTGTTGTTGAGCATGAGGAAGTCATGGCTTTATCACATAAATATTACTACGCCTCAAGCGGAGCTAGGACAAAACATTGGAAAAATTCCAATATATCCTCAAAGTTTTTATTGTTTCATAAATCTAAATGACCTTCGTGCTAAAATTGCTTAAAATTGTTCTTGAATAAGTGATAATTCTTCAAAAATATGCAAGGTTGGCAAAAAAAGCGGGAAAAACTCATATTTCCCTGGACGGCGGGAAATACAGGGAATTCCTGGGAAATACAGGGAATTCCCGGGAAATACTGGAAAATATATATTTACATAGGTCGTACCAATTGAGACTGTTTATATACCCCAACTACCTAGATAATTGAAAGCAAAATTTTTTCGTTGAAGTTTATGCAGGGCTTGAAAATTCCACTTGTCTGCTTGCAATGACAAAAAAAAAAAAAAATTGAAGGACAAATAAAAAGTTTGTCTAGTCCTTACAACATTTACCAAAGTTTACATGCAAATAGAAGCCCCCGCCCATAGGGGCTTGAAATATATGGGCTGCATGAATCCGGCCCGCACACTAGTACTGGTAAACCACTTAGAGGATCTAGGCCTGTCCAGGAACCGCGGTGCGAGGCGGACAGTCCATGCTAATAAACCCTATTGGTTTCATTGGGCGGCAGGGCTTGAGATGTCATTTCATCTCAATGTCGGGTAAAAGTCCCACAAAATTGGAAGCAACATCTCCAAAATGACCTTTACAGTGTTGACGGGGACGTTAAACAGCAAATCAAACAAATACATGCAAATAGTCATGAAGGACAAGTCAAATTTTGAAGAATTTACCAGCCCTTTTTATACTGAACAACTTGAAGGATCTATAGTCCCTTGCCTTCATATAGAATGTATATAATTTCTTTTAAAATTTGATTCTAAAATACATGGATTAGTTTTTAACTTTCAGCTGTTTCCCTTGACTTGTAAATACACTAATAGGTGTGTATCTGTAGATAATTTAAGAAACCTTTTATGCTTGAATTAACTGTTTTTTTAATACCTGTCTCAAACAAACAATTAAATTATCACACTTTTTAGCATTAGGAGTACGATTACTTGACAAACAAACGTTTTTCTAGTGTAAACATCCTTAACATTCAAACATCCAAGAGTTGTTATTAATCTTTAAAAAAAATTGAACCATGTGGTTTAGTGTTACACTTAAAAGCATATAAAACATGTAGTTCGAATGGCAAAAACCCTTAAAGAAGCTAAGTGATTCTGATCTGGGTCTGCAATGTTTGCCCAGGCATGTCTGTCCCAAATATTGGGATCACTATGGTATTTTATCTTCTTAAGCATACGAGTGATTTTAAATAGCACTCTGCACCCTACATAACAACAGATCACTTTATATTTATTCTTGTATTTGGCTGAGTAAAAGCAGACTTGACATATATGTATCGGGAAGCATATTGTTAAATAACTAACTGTTCATTATTTCAATTAAATTACACAAATATTAATAGTGTTTTTCTATGAAATAACTAAACAAAAATCATATTTCCCACTATTTCCAAGTATTTCCCACTTTTGCTGAAATTTGGAGTATTTCCCAGGACGGTAATTACCGGTAAATACCAGTGGAAATTCCCGCCACTGGTATTTACCGACCAACCTCGAAAATATGAATATTTTGGGACTATATTTTTGCGTTCTAGTCACCAGATATGGAAGTCCTTCAGTGTTTCCAGTTTCATTGACAAGCCTTTGAAAAAAAAAACGTGTTAAGAAATTTCACAAATATTGCACTGTAGACATGTGTATCAAGGTAAGTATTTATATAGATACTTAGATTATGGATTTTGCTGTAAGAATAAATAGGTTCAAGAGTTTGATTGTTGAAAAAACAATACATATTTGTGTTTCAACATCTCATCTAATTTACGTTAATGATAGTAAACCAAATGTAAACATGTATGGGGTGAGTGAGTGAGTTTTAGTTTAACGTCCCACCAACAGCTAAGGTCATACGGAGACGGGACCTCGGTTTAAAGACTCATCCGAAAGTCTGGAGAAGCCCGGGATCGATCCTGCGATCCCTGGTTTACAAGGCGAGTAGCGTAACCACTGCACCACGGAGGCTTCTAAACATGTATGGTGGTCAATAGAAGACGGCAGTTATTCGCTCTCTGCAATTATTTTGTGGCATACTGTCAATGTTGTTATAATTAAAATATGTGGCCCTGAAAAAGATATATAGTTCTTTAAGGAAAGAATTTGCTCCACAGGACCAAAATTGTTCTTTTTCAATTTAAACACTTATTGATAAGGGAGACAAAAATAATTTGGGCTCCTTTGAATGTGTATCCTTTCTTTCTACTTAAACTGCGATCGGTCACATCTGACTATTACTCACAGGTGTACATTCCATACACACAAGGTTTGCAGGATGAAAGCCTACACAGTAATCATTGGCCCCCGCCCATCGGGGCTTGAAGAAATATATGGGCTGCACGATGCTTCCCTGCAGAGCTGAATCCAACCTGCAACCGAGTACTGGTAAACCGCTTAGAGAATCTAAACCTGCCCAGGCAAAGCAATGCGCACAAGTCGGACCGTCCCTATTGGTTTCATTGGGCGACAGGGCTTGAGATATCATTTCATCTCAATGTCCGGTAAAAGTCCCACAAAACTGGAAGCAACGTCTCCAAAATGACCTTTACAGTGTGACGGGGGTGTTAGACCTCAAATCAAACAAAGAAACACAGTAATCATGTAATTATGGTAGGGGTCTATAACCTGCACAGGGCATGACTCTCCCTGCACAGGGGACCTCTAGTTAACGCCCAGATCCGAAGAACGGTGCACTTTATGACATTCATCCCTGCAACTGCATCCTTTGAACACCACACCATTACCCCACCCACTTTTTGTACTTTCGGTAAACCCTTAAAAAATGGCTGAAAAATCTGCCAGGTGTTTCCATCGCCCTTAAGAGTCCACTGCTTGGGTAATACAATATCTGGAGTTTATATATCAATCGTATCAAGATTCTTGCCATTCAAAATCAAATAAGACAATGATCCAAAATATATTTATATCTGCAATTATGGAAACGGCCCCCGCCCATTGGGGCTTGAAGAAATAGATGGGCTGCATGATACTTCCACGCAGAGCTGAAACTGACCCACACACGAGTACTGGTAATCCGCTAAGAGGATCTAAGCCTGCCCAGGCAAAGGGGTGCGAGTTGGACCGTCCATGCCTATAAACCCTATTGGTTCATTGGGCAGCAGGGCTTGAGATGTCATTTCATCTCAATGTCAGGTAAAAGTCCCACAAAATTGGAAGCAAGGTCTCCAAAATGACCCTTACAGTGTTGACGGGGACGTTAAACTTTAAATCAAACAAACAAAAACAAAGCAGTTATGGAAATGTTTTCCTAGGGACTCAAGAACAAGTTCGACTCATCCATCATGAATCAGCCATCAAAGTTCGAGCCATAGAAGTTCTACTGTATGCTCTAACCTACCTCAGATCTCTCGGAAGACATGAAGAATCTAGCTTATGCTCTATAACTGTCAACTGGGCTAATGTTTTCAATGAAGGTGCTGAAAATAAAATGCATGTACAGTAAAATTCCTATATTAAGACCACTTAAAGGATAATTAGTCACTGCAGCTGACTAAAGAAGCTTTTTAAAGGAGAATCGGTCACTGCAGCTGACTAAAGAAGCTTTATAAAGGAGAATTAGCAATTACAGCTGACTAAAGAAGCTTTATAAAGGAGAATTAGTCACTACAGCTGACTAAAGAAGCTTTATAAAGGAGAATTAGTCACTGCAGCTGAAGCTTTTTAAAGCAGAATAGTCTTAATTTTAGGTGGTCTTAACTGCGGAATTTCACTGCATATTAACTCTTGCTGTTGTTGTTTGTGTTTGACAGCCCACTCAATACTATTTCGGCCATAATGAGTTGGTCAGTTTACTTCAACAAACAGTTCCTTGGCTGGCTTATACATAAGCCGTTTACCAGTACAGTGCACACTCTTTTCGCCAGAAACTGGCAAGTGACCTTGAATCAGCTGAAGGGAGGGAATGACCCCAAAAAAGAGTTCATGATTATGAGAAGGTACAGAATAACCCTCCTACACAAAAATCTGATGCCAATCAAGGACGTATTGAACCATTACCAGGGCTGGAAAATTCTTCAAAATTCCACTCGTCCGGCATGACTAAGGGCATGTGGATTTTAGGTCATTTTGGAGACGTTGCTTCCAATTTTGTGGGACTTTTACTCGACATTGGATGAAATGACATCTCAAGCCCTGTTGCCCAGATGTGGATTTTGGTAAATTTCATAGGGACAAGACAAAATTTTTACTTGTCCTTCAAAATGTTTACTCGTCATGGCAAGTGGACGAACGGAATTTTCCATCTCTGATAACCTCCTGATCACTAGTCAGGTGTGTGTTCATCCAAATCAACAATTGTAGCTGGCCAATATATTTACTGCAGGAGTCATCTACTATCTAAGCATAATGCAATAAGTATTAATTTTGATTTTGCTTTTTCTGAACCTTTCATGATTTTTTCACATATCAAGCTGGCCATTAATTAGAGGTTGGCAATTCTAACAATTTAAACTACCCATTGGTTAGCTCTACGGACCATCCTAATGTGGTGGTTTTATTTTAAATGAAGCTTTGTCGGGTTTTCTGACAGGGCTCTTCATGTTGTTTGTGCTTATGATTGTGTATATAGAGGATCTTACATGAGTGCTCATGTGTTATTCAATTTATTAAATGAGTTGAGGAAAAGGGATAAAATGCGAGGCTTTGCCGAGCATTTTATCCCTTTTCCTCAACGAGTTTAATACATTCAATAAGACATGAGCACGAATGCAAGATTCTATCTATCATATGACATATAAAATGCATTGTATTCACGATTGTTTACAAAAATGTCACTATTCCACCAATAGTAAACGCGACGTCTAACGACATCATACATGTAACATTATGGGACGTATCTAGCTAATCTGCATATTTCATCCACTAGTGGATTATCGAAAATATTACATGGCGTTATTACACTCTCAGACGCGACGTCATATGATAATATTATTTATTTAATCTTAATTTTGCCTGTTGCACCTTGTCACTTCTTGTTGGGGTGAGGGTGCTGGTCACTTTACTGTTTGTGATTTGTTTTCCTCATTGTTAGTTACTCTTTCTCTTGGTACCATTGGTAGGCTGTACTCCTTGATTGTGGCTTTTTCTGGGCATCTATTTCTATATTTTTAAATAACCCTTCATTACAATAACACAACCGTGCAACATAGTGGACTTTTTTACTTCTCCAAAATGGCTACTTTTCTGATGAAACTTTGTGATATGTTTCTTATTTATACTGCAATCATAGGTTGTGGGTGCTCGTTAGAACCGCCTCATTGAGGTGGTTCTAATGAGTACCCACAACCTATGTCTTGGAACAGAAATAAGAACAAGAGCGCCGCATGTGGGTGCCAACGCTCGGCTGCAGTTTCTTTTAGTTAAACAAAAATTCTAAGTCGAAAAAGGGGCATAACTGTGCCAAAAATATTTTAAGGGTTACCTCACCTATTGTTATGAGTTCCCCTTTTCATAATGAACACTTTGTCTGAGTTTCAAGTTAATATGTTCAGTAAAGACAGAGATATTACAAAATTTCCAAATTTTTGCAAAAATTCTAAAGTCCAAAAAGGGGCATAACTGTGTCAAAAATATTTTTAGAGTTAAATCTCCTATCGGTATGTGTTCTCCTTTTCATAATGAACAACTATTCCGAGTTTCAAGTTAATATGTTCAGTAATGACAGAGATATTACAAAATGTCCAAGTTTTTGCACGACGACGACACAGACGACGACACAGACGACGACAGAGCTATGACAATACCTCGTCGTTTTCTTCGAAAACAGCCGAGCTAAAAATAATGTATACCCCATAAACCCCAGTTTTCTCTATATAAAGTGGGGTTTAGGGGGTTATTCATTTCACAGACTTGTTCAAGTGATGTGTCAGCATTTTGGATTTTCAGGAATTCACAGTTTTTAGAATCTGTGTAAATTCCGCAAGTGCCATAATGCATGTATCACCTTTATTAAATAATTAACATAACCAGAGAGATGTATGCATAATGAACAACTATTCCGAGTTTCAAGTTAATATGTTCAGTAATGACAGAGATATTACAAAATGTCCAAGTTTTTGCACGACGACGACACAGACGACGACAGAGCTATGACAATACCTCGTCGTTTTCTTCGAAAACAGCCGAGCTAAAAACAATGTCTACCCCCATATCACCTTTATTAAATAATTAACATAACCAGAGAGATGTATGCATGCTATTTTTAGCTCTGGTGGCCATTTTGTTCATCGGAGTGGAACCGTTTTAGCTATTTTGATAGAGGGTCACCTAAGCAACATTCCTATAAAGTTTGAATGAAATTGGCCTTAAGGTACAGGAGGAGTTGTCGTTAAAGATTTTTCTATTTTTAGCTCTGGTGGCCATCTTGTTCAGCTGAGAAGAACGGTTTGAGCTATTTTTGTAGAGGGTCACCTAAGCAATATTCCTTTGAAGTTTTTTTTTTAAATTGGCTCAAGGGTTTAGAAGTGCGCATTTAAAGCAAATTGTTGACGACGCACGACGGACGACAGACATTGACCGATCAAAATAGCTCAACATGAGCACTTCGTGCTGAGGTGAGCTAAAAAGTGGGGTTAGAATTCAGGCATGTTTCTGTGATGGGCTTGATAGCTAAGACATACCTAAATCAAGAACATGCAAATCTGAGTGATCCATGAGATTGCTGTCTTGTTCTGAGGGATTGTCACTGGTTGCTGTTGGGCTGAAAATAAAACATGTACAGTTGACTCTCGTTATCTCGAACCTCACGGGACCAGATAAAAAAGTTCGAGTCACCCGTAGTACGAGATAACCAAAGTGTGACGTCACATGCATAATTTGCCGTGATATTCTTGGTATTCTTAGTTATTCTAGAGTAATAGCACTAACATGCACAGCCAATTGAGTTTTTAAAATTTGTTTATGAAGCTAATGGATCTTGTCAAAGTATAGTGATTATAAAAGATTTCTCAAGTTTTTTGTTGTCTTTTAAATACCTGTAAATTCGGGTATCCAAATAAGCTAAAAATAGATGTTCTTAAATGGACTGGTTCCCCACTTGTGAATGCAATGCTGAGCAGTCATAGGGTAGTCCCTCGTATTGATTTAAACAGTTTAGGTCCTGCCGAGAAAGCTGGTCATGAGCCATCTTTTTAGGATCTAAACTGTTTGTATGTGCATCGGGACAAGGGACAATACTCAATTTGACACTAAGGACGGTACGCAAAACAACCGGTCAAACCTAATTGTACATTAATACAAATCAGAGCCGCCTTTTATCTCAGAAATATTGGAAATCATTGAAACGAGAAGGTGTTAAGATCAAAGGTTGAGCTCCGCGTGTCAGTCTGTATTACATGCACGTGATTTTCGTAATAGCGGTAAAGGTATTGTTTGTGCTAATTTTAATGCACCTGGACAAATTGGAATATTAAAACATTGTTAGTATTGTAAACTGTTTTGTAAAGGTCTATTATTATTTTCTTTAACTGGAAGACCGGCTGCATGGATTTTTTTTTTTTTTGTTTTGTTTTTTTGTTCCCCCCCCCCCCCCCCCCCCCACTCCCCACTTCTTTACCTTATGAATATCTGTTCGATAAACACACTAGTAAAAACAGTGAAAAATATAGTCAGGGACTGAAAATGATGGACGAGATAGCCGAAGTGTCGACTTAAAAGTAGTTCGACACATGTGAAGTTGAAATACAATAAATATATAGTAGAACTATTCGGGACTTAGAAATCGGTTCGACATAAGTGAAAGGGTTGAGATAGGCTAGGTCGAAATAACGAGAGTCAACTGTATATAGGAGTAAATTTTGCTTGTTTTTGCTGTGTCATTTAACCCATTTCAGCCAGAATGGGTACAATGGCAAATGGCGCAGGCCCTGATCAGATACCGTCTGATCTGGGCCTTCCTGTTTGCTTAAAAAGCAGACATTTTCAAACTAAATTTCTGAAACTAACTCAACTGGACACCCCTTGCTGTAGATAGTGAGGAAGATACCATTAAGATGAAAAAGAGTTAATTGTCTAGACAAAAATAATGTTCATGAAACAGATTTTGTTTGTCTGTTTGTATTGGGGTTTAATGGCCCAGTCAACACTATTTAGGTCAGTTTTGAGCCAGTCAGTTTCCATATCCACACTTTTCCTGGTCAGGCTTATACATAAGTGGTTAACCAGTACAGTGCACATTCTTTCACCAGAAACTGACAACTGCCCTTCTTGAATCAGCAGATTGGAGAGAAGTAAAGTGCATAATAATTATTATTGGACAATTGACCGTATTTCATGTTGTCTGTACCTGTTAGAAGCTGAGAAATTTTATCAACATTACTCTTACTGTAAAAATCCTATATTTCGGACACCTTAAGGAATTGCTGTAATTCTCCTAAATTTTTGTCAAACTTGTTTCAAGATCTAGCAAGGAGTCCAAAAGGTACAGATGGGATAGCAAACAGTGTAGACCCTGATAAGACTGCTCCTTCAGGAGCAGTCTGATCTGGTTCTGCACTGTTTGCATGGACCTATCTGTTCCAAAACTTAGGATTATTATGGGATGTTTTGCTTTCCTTACCTAGTTCCACCAAATAAAAACACTTTTGTGCCAATTCTACAACAGCATTGTCGCCTTCTTGCACAGGGGCCTCTACCTTTTACTTTTACTATACACCATTTATTTGTCGCTGAAACAGAAAACGAAGATGCCAGTCGTGTGATTGTTTGATTGATTTGAGGTTTAACGTCCCCATCAACACTGTATAGGTCATTTTGGAGACGTTGCTTCCAATTTTGTGGGACTTTTACCCAAAATTGGGATGAAATGACATCTCAAGCCTGATCGCTCAATGAAACCAATAGGTTTTATAAGCATGGGCGGTCTGACTTGCACAGCTTTGCCTGAGCAGGCTTAGATCCTTTAAGCGATTTACCAGTGCTCGTGTGCGCTCAGTTTCAGCTCTGCATGGAAGCATCATGCAGCCCATCTATTTATTCAAGCCCCGATGGGCGGGAGCTCAACCCAGTCGTGTGTCAAAGTGAAAATGGCGTTCATGCATGAGGATGTGATTTCAATAAAAACATTGACATTTACCAACACAGGATACCATTTTCCCAGAATATCTGTTTAATTTCTTTCAAAATACTCCTGATTTCCAGAAAGAAATGTTTCAAAACCTATACATATTACAGGTAGATCATATATATGACAGTGGTTGGTCTCAAAAGCTCACCATGCAACATGTGACAGGTGAGCTAAAAATCCGAATGATTTGTATTTAGGGAGCAGACGAAAGGAATAAAATTCTGTCAAATAATAAAAGGGTGTCCTATAACAATTCCATGTGGTAGTTTGTCTGTTATCTTTTCTGAATAAATAGTGAGATATTTGACAAAATAGTGAGAAATTTGACAATCTTATACAAGTTGAACCTTTTGAACATCATTGCTGAATTACATAAAATTTACTTATTATAGAATATCAGAAATCACCATATGTATTAATACAAAATATCAGTTTGGGAAAGAATTTGCTTTAACTCACAGCTATACCACAGGTTTAACCCTTTTTGTACCAAACTGACTTACCCCTCTTAAATCAAGACAGGAGAGTCTCATTTTGCATTCGAAGGTTAACAGATTTGTTTGGAAATACATATTACCGGTATTTGTGTTAAATAAATTCAATAATACATGGCCACGAATGCAAGATTCTGTTTATCATATGACATTTAAAATGAATTTTATTCACAATTTTTAAATGAAAATGTCAATATTCTGTCATTAGTAAATGCGAAGTCATTTATGACACTGTATATGTAACATTATGGGATGTATCTTTCTAATTTGCATATTTAATCCACCAATGGATTATCAAATTTATTGCATATATACAGCATTATTACACTCTCAGTTCTGACATATGATAAAATGATATTTTGGATTCAGAGTAAAGTACACTTTCGTTACTTACAATTTAAAGTTACTAGGTTTTGTCAATAAATTTTGTCAATTTTTTAAAGGCTTATTTGCATTTCCTTTCTGCTAAATTTGACTCGTAACAGAAATTGGAAAATTGAAAAACATGCATGAACATCCACAAACAATCTTTTTCTTACCTGGATCAAATTTATAAACATCTTTAAAATGCACCCCTCTTTCACCATTGTAGCCTCCAAATACATACATACAATTTTCATATACAACTGAAAAAGAAAACGGTGTATCAAGCAAACAGGAAACTGTAGCTCCAAATATAGAGTAGCAACAAGGGACAATTTTCCAGAATCCTCTCAAAAAACCTATGCTGTTTTGTTTGAACTGAAGTTTTACGTTCCAATCAACATTATTTAGGTCATTTTGGAGATGTTGCTTCCAATTTTGTGGGACTTTTACCCGAAAAGGAGAGAAATGCAAACCTATGTTGTGGTACTTGATAGAAACGCCTCAATGAGGTGATTATAAAAAGTACCCACAACAGAGGTTTTTGTGAAGAAATATGAAAAATATCCATCAATTCACCTTGTCACCTTCCAATATGTGGAAAAAAAACTGATCTGATTCTCTCTTTAAATCAGCGGAATGGATAGAACAACTGTAGAAAAGATTCCATGATCTCAAAAGAATGTAGCCAACCTGCCAGTTATCGAACATGCGACCTCCTGATTACTAGTTAGATATGCATCGGACTGAGCTACAGAGCCCGCCTGATATATTGTCCATTGTTCAGAAGGAGAGTGCCATCAAAAATATGCTGGCTATTTTAATCAGATATAATTAATACTCATTATAGAAGTATTGTTTCACATGGTATTTTTTCTGCCATCTTCACAAGGGAGACAAATTTTGTGACTTCCTGTTTGTATTTCTGTTAACCCTTGTCCTGTTGAATATTTAAATATGCCACACCCACTAATGATTATCAGCCAATCAGATTACTTGATGCAAATTATTGCAAAAATTCATAAAGTGAATGACAAACAATGAAGATCCAGATCAGATGGCTTCTTCAGAAGCCATCTGATCTGGTTCTGCATTGTTTGAAAGGCAAGACATAATATCTGAGTTCAGCAGGACAAGGGTTAAATGCGTTCATTTACTGGCCTCCAGGGCCTTATGGTTAAGAGCACTGACTTTAATTATTGGTCTCTCACCCTGTGGTTCAAGCCTCGCTCATGCCACATGTGAGACTCAAGTTCTGCAATGGATGATCAGGTGGTTTTTCTCTCGAAACTCCAGTTTTCACATCTCTGATCAACAATTGGTTTGAAACAAGTGAAATGATTTTGAAAAGGCCAAAAAAACAAAATGAAAAAAAAAATGGTTTCATTTGAAAAAAGGGTCAATGCTTAAAGGTAAGAATTTCCTCCCCAACCCTTGAAGAGCAGAGTCTACTCCTAATAAAGATCTATGTACTGACAGCACTGATAGTTTGTATGTCTATGCATGAAGGTTGGTAAAATGGTCCTTAATGGAGACTTAGACAGTTTCTTTTAACCTTTAAATTCCAGTATTATGAAACTGAGAAGTCCCTTATCAGAAGTTGTGTTATATGCCATCAGATCAGGGTCTACACTGTTTGTTGGTGTAAACAGCATACATAACTCTAGATAAGGTGCTTTTTTTCATCCGAAAAGTACTGATATTTTTCTTATTTCTGCATGAAAACATGTTTTGGGGACTCATTAGAAGCACCTCGGTGAGGTGCTTCTAATGAGTACCCATAACAGATGTTTTTGTGCAGAAATAAGACAAATAATATCTGGATACATCCTTCTTTCCACTGACCGTTCCAAGGCGGTTCTTCTGTGGCGGTTTATTTCTGTTGTTGTTTGTTACTTACTGTGTGTATCACTTGTGTCTTTTTATTTTGGATGGCCATATGGCCATTTTGTGAGAAAGTAACTGTCCTTATGGGCCTTCCTTTGTTTAGGTTTCCATTATGGTCTGGTCGCTTCATGTTTGTGTTTCTTTCCCTTTGGTGTCTTTGATGGGTGGAGTAAGTTAATTGTATCGATCTATCTGGAGCTATGGCATAAGAGGGGTCCAGTCCATGTTATAACAGATAACACTTCATACTGCACACGGTTGTCACAGCAACGAGAATACCATGGCTATTAATAACTGTTACCTAGTTGCACATGGCCAGCAACAGTCACATGAACAATAGCAGGTTAAAAGCTTCTGGCATATTAGTAACTTTGGGTCAAGTGATAAACTATCGATTTAAAAAGTAAATTTAAAAATTTTCTTCATCAACAGTTGCTCAACTGAAGATTTACCCTTTCACCATTCTATCAAGGGAGACAACTTTCGCTAAATCCTGTTCCTTTTTCTAGTTAAATAAACCTCTCTGAAAAAGGGGTTTGCTGTTTATGAAAGGAATTCGCTCCTCTCTCCTTTTACCTTTATCCAGCTAACCCCTATCTTTGAAAACAGTGTAGATCCAAATCAGATGGCTTCTGCCTGATCAAAATCTACATTGTTTGTCATTCAGTTTGTGAATTCGAACAAAAATATTATATCATGTAATTGGATTGGCTGATAGTCAGAATAGGGTGTGGAAAAGGGTGTGGCTAATAAAACTAGAATTGTTTTCTAAGAAAACAGATGTCCCCCACCACACTCATTTTTTTAACCAAATCCATCCACTGGTTCAGGAGATAGAGTGCAGACAAGGCAATTTTCAACAGTCTAAATCCCGTGGTGACCTTGAAAATTAGGTCAAGGTCACCAACATCTAATCAGTTCTTAAGACCAGCCCACTGATATAATGTACCAAGTTTGATCAAAATTCATCCACTGGTTCAGGAGAAAGAGTGCAGACAAGCCAATTTTTAAAAGTCTAACTCCCGTTGTGACCTTGAAAATTAGGTCAAGGTCACCAAAAGCTAATCACTTCTTAAGACCATCCCACTGATATAATGTATCAAGTATGAACCAAATCCTTCCATTGGTTCAGGAGAAAGTGTGCAGACAAGCCAATTTTTAAAAGTCTAACTCCCGTTGTGACCTTGAAAATTAGGTCAAGGTCACCAAAAGCTAATCACTTCTTAAGACCATCCCACTGATATAATGTATCAAGTATGAACCAAATCCTTCCATTGGTTCAGGAGTTAGAGTGCAGACAAGCTTTTTTGGTCTAAAATTTGACAATGGTTTCAGCCCTGTGACCTTGAAAATTAGGTCAAGGTCACCAAAATCTAATCAGTACTTTTCCCCCTCCCACTGGTGTATCTGTGTAAGTTTAATCAAAATCCATCCATCCATTCAGGAGATAGAGTGCAGACAAGAGGCAACGCCAACGCCGACGCCGACAGGATCCGCACCAAAACCAATATCCTCCCTTTCGGGTGGGGGGACATAATTATTCTGAAGGACAAGGGTTATAACTAGATTCATTTGAAACGGAAGACAAAAAGACAAAACTTTTTTGGAAAGAGGGGTTACCCATTTTTTCTCAATAACGTTGCTACCAAAAGTACTTACAAACTGAATGACTCCGTCTCCCGGCCGGTGATTTTCCTGTAGTGACAGGCTCGTGCCAAGTTCTGTTCACAGTATTAAATGTTTGTAATCTATTGCAATACATTTCATTGTTTGTAAATATTTCTCCACCAATATCACTCCTACCACCAAACACATACATTACACTTCCAATTCCAATTGCTGTATGAAAATCTCTCCATCTTGCTGGAACACCCTGAGGACGAAAAAAAAATGTCATATGATTTTAACCCTTTTTGTACCAAATGGAATCTTCCACCTTCTATATAGCAGTAGTTCATTGAAAAATTTAGGAGAGTCAGGTTATGTTTTCATCAAAATTTATTTGAAAAATAACTGAACTTTTAGCAAACAGTGGAGGCACTGATCAGACGCCGCATTATGCGGCGTCTGATCTGGACCTGAACTGTTTGCCAAGGTACCCCTTTAGGAGTTTCTGGTACTGAATGAGTTAATATTGGGGTTAACAGTTACCCTTGAGATATAGACTTTCTGAAAAGTCAGATGGCTTAACAGTTTGTGTGTGTTTCTACATGTAAGTATTAATATATAAACAAAATAAAAGTTTGAACCAACACTTAAGACATCAGTCACAACAATTGTCATCTACTTTGTTGTACTTTAAAGTCAGTGATATAAACAGTATGGACCAAGATCAGACTGCTCTTACACTGTTTGCCTGTATGCTTGTATGCAAAGGTATTTTTGAAAAGTTTGCAAGAAGATGCAGATTACGACATAAATAGAGGACATCTTCAAATACACTTTCTCTTGGTGCCCTAAGAGTTAACAAAACTTCAACCCCTTTGAGATTATATTGTTTGAAGTTTTACATCAACGCTATTTAGGTTATTTTGGAAACGTTGCTTCCGATTTTGTGGGACTTTTACCAGACACCGAGATGAAATGACATCTCATGCCCTGCAGCCCAAACAAACCAAAAGGGTTTATATGTAGGGACGGTCTGACTCCCACCACTCTGCCTTGGCCGGCTTAAACTCCCTTGTTCACAAATGGCAAGAACAGGTTTTCTTAATCCATTTTGTACCAAATGGAATCTTCCTCCTTACATATCACCGGAGTCCATTTCAAAATTTAGGGATGTCAGGTTACCTTTTCTTCAAAATTCATATGGAAATTGGCTGAATTTTTTGCAAACGCGTTCTGCGGCATCTGACCTGGGCCTGCACTGTTTACCAATTATCCATTTTAGGGTCTCCACTACAAAATGGGTTATCATGTGGCTCATTTTACATGGGAAAATCAGGCTTTGCATTTCAAACCCAATTTTCACTAAAATATTTGAAATTGCAATCTGCCATTGTTATGCTTAGCACTCTAAGAATAGAGTCACAACAGTACCTTAGCATAGACAAACTCCCACATGTTAGTTTCAAAGCAGTAAGTATGTATATCATCTGAGAATCTGTCTAGTTCCTCCTCATAGCCACCAAAAATATACATCTTCTTATCAATAACACAAGCTGAGTGGCCATCTCTTGCACCAGGCCGAGCTCCCTTGGTGGACACTACTGACCACCTCTTCTTTCCTGGAAGGAAAGGGCATAATTATCCTATTTAGTACCGGAAACCCCAAAACGGGTACCTTGGCAAACAGTGCAGGCCCAGATGAGACGCCGCAGAATGCGGCGTCTCATCAGGGCCTACACTGTTTGCAAATTTTGAAGAAAAATACAACCTGAAACCCCTAAATTTTGAAATGAACTCCTGCTATATATAAGGAGGAAGATTCCATACGGTACAAAAAGGGTTATACAGAGAAACCTCAAAGAATGGCCATTATCAATGAGGCTGTTTCATTTAGCTATCACCATGAAACACAATAGAAAATCTAAGCCTGCCCAAGCAAAGTGGTGCTTATAAATCCTATTGGTTTCATTGGGCGGCAGGGCTTGAGATACCATTTCATCTCAATGTCGGGTAAAAGTCCCACAAAATTGGAAGCAACATCTCCAAAATGACCTTTACAGTGTTGAGGGGGACGTTAAACCTCAAATCAAACAAACAAACAAAACCATGAAACACAAGGTTGGTAACTGTTATGATATCTAAGACACGTTTTGAGTGATTGTTTCAATATTGAACCAATTACCATAAAAGTCCTAAAAGTTTGGACACCAGGAGGACTTGCTGCAACTCACCTAAACTTTTAACATACAGTAGAACTTCGATGGCTCGAACGCCAATGGCTCGTTAATCATGGCTGAGTCGAACCCATTCTTGAGTCCCTATGGAATTTCTCTACATAAGGAACAGGGAGGGTAAAATTGAGGATATTTTCGTCTTTTACCTTGCAAATGTATGCTGTGTGTACTCATTAGAATCGCCTCGATGAGGCGATTCTAATGAGTGCACATACCACACATTTTTCATTATAGTACACCGAAAATATGTCCTAAAGTATGTCGTTATGCCTCCTGGTAGTAAACCTCTGTGGCTCGAACTACCCCTGACTTGAACAGGTTTTCATGGTCCAGAAGGTGTTTTAGGCATTGAAGTTCGACTGTATTTGTTTCAGGATTCCTGCAAGAGGTCCAAAAGGTGCAAACGGAATGTCAAACAGTGTGGATCTTGATCAGACTGAGCAGTCTGACCGGGGTCTGCACTGTTTGCTTAATCCTATCTGTCTCAATACTTAGAATCATTATGGCAGATAAATAAAAACAAGAGCACCGCATGCGGGTGCCAACGCTCGTCTGCAGTTTCTTTTAGAAAACCAAAGTTCTAAGTCAAACAAGAGCAATCAAATTGCAAGATGGAGTTATAAAACTTGTAGGGAATGTAGCTCTTGTGATGGTGAGTATGTGTATGAAGTTTCATGAAGGTAGGCCAAATACTTTTGGAAATATGGTCAAGGTTAAGGTTTTCGGTTAAATTTTCAAAAAATAGGTCAAAGTTCAAAGGTCAAGGTCACAGATCAAAAAGTGTGGTATCACTGAAAAGGTCTTGTCCCAAGGAACATTCATGTGAAGTTTGAAGGCTCTGTTGTGAATAGTATTAAAATGAGAGCAAAAAATGTGTTTCAGAAAAAAATTGGAAAAGGGGAGATAATTCAGCCAAAATCAACAATGTTGTTATGGTCCTTGGTCAAAATGTAGCTCTTGTGATGATGAGTGTGTGTATGAAGTTTCATGAGGCTAGGTCTAATAGTTTTTAAGTTATAGCCAAGGTTAAGTTTTTTTGGAACGACGACGCCGGAGTGATGACAATAGCTCGAAAGTTTTTTTTCAAAAAAACAGACGAGCTAATAAGTCAAGGTTGGCCCAAACCCATCAGGGCTTGGAGAAACAGATTGGGCTGCAGGGTGCCTGAAACCCACAGCATGAGTACTGGTAAACCACTTAGAAGTTCTAAGCTTTCCCAGGCAAAGTGATGCAAGTCTGACTGCCCATGCATATAAACCCTACTGGTTTCATTGGGTGGCAGTGTTTGAGATGTCATTACATCTCAATGTCAGGAAAAAGTACCACAAAATTGGAAGCAATGTCTCCAAAATGACCTAAAAAGTGCTGACATGGATGTTAAACTCCAATTCAAATAGAACAAAATAAGCAACTGGTGTGTGTGTATGTGTTGTGTGAGTTTTTGGAGTAAAATTAATCTCCTACTTGTATTGTTGTGCATTTTGCGTGTGCATGTGCACTCAAACCTTCTCTGGAACTACACTGTGTGATAACAATAGCTCAAAATAATGCTCCAACAGAGTTTTGCATCTGTGATGTCGGGGGGCATTCCTTTGACAGTCATTTTGTGTTGTTTCAAAGAGAAAGAGAGAAAAAAAGAAAAGCTATTAATGGAGATTTGAGAAATAGAGAAAAAGGAGATAGAAAATGCAGTACAAGATAATCCAAAAAGAGAAGATAGTACAGAAGAATCAGAAGAATATAAACAATGAAAGTGGAGAACATAACAGAAGTTCCTTCACTTTCATTCTCCTTTATCTGATGCTAGGAAATAGAGAATACTAGGTGAGTGTCTTTTGATATCAAGTTTATCAGGCAAGGCTTCGAGAACGCTTGTAGAATCGCGAGGCTTGCCGAGCGATTCTACATGCGTTCTCGTAGCCAAGCCTGATAAGATTGATATCAAATGACACGAAACTGGTATTCTATTTATCAGTTTATCCCCTTGTGCACTATTAGTTATCGATGGTCCTCAGTGCATCCAAACATACAATATATTTTTTATCAGCTGACCATATTTTTCCCTATAATATTTTTTTCAAGTAATTTTGACCATATTTTTACAGTATTCTAGGAATAATAACATTTTTGCCATTTTTTCTAGTATTTCGGTTCATTCATAAAATGGCAATGTCATTTTGAACTGATAAAGCCCACTTGTCCTGAGATAGCATATCTTTATCAGGTCAATGCGCTACAAAGCAGTTAATATAGGGGGTAACTGATAAAACAGGGTATCTGATGCCATAATCTTGAAAGATAAAAAACAGTTTCACTCACCCAACCACCCACCTACGTTTGTTTAACCCATATCCTGCTGTTCACAACAATAACTACCTTTGCAACCAGTGTAGATTTAGATCAGATGGCTTCTGCCATCTGATCAGGATCTAAACTGTTTGCTATTCAGTTTGTGAATTTGAACAAAAACATTATATCATGTTATCTGATTGGCTGATAGTTAGAAATGGGTGTGCAGACTTGCTTTTGTTTGTTTGTTTGTTTGATTTGATGTTTAACGTCCCCGTCAACACTGTAAAGGTCATTTTGGAGACGTTGCTTCCAATTTTGTGGGACTTTTACCCGACATTGAAATGAAATGACATCTCAAGCCCTGTCGCCCAATGAAACCAATAGGGTTTATTAGCATGGACGGTCCGCCTCGCACCGCGGTTCCTGGACAGGCTTAGATCCTCTAAGCGGTTTACCAGTACTAGTGTGCGGGCCGGATTCAGCTCTGCATGGAAGCATCGTGCAGCCCATATATTTCTTCAAGCCCCTATGGGCGGGGGCGATGCCTACCCCTCGCGACAGAAAATAGTAAGATCCCATGAAAAAAAATGTAAGATTTCAATTTTATTCGTAAGGGTTTCTAGGTATTGGATGCGTTGTCAAAATAAGTTAACATACAATTACCTTAATTGTTATACTTAAAACCGATGCAGCTTTTGTTTTTCCCTTGTGATTTTCCTTAGCAGAGGCATCAATCTTGCTGCTGATACCAAAAATTATGCTAAATGAGTCGTGACTGGATGCCTTTCCTACAGTTAGCCAATGAAATTTAACTTTTCATTTTGTCACGAGAGTAAGCAAAGTACGGTAACACTTATCTTTTTCTGGTATAAGAGCCTGCTTTACCGAACCGTACCACAAAAAAATGCAGAATTGCCGAATTTTTTTTTTTAAAACACTGAACAGTGATTCTTGAAAAAATGACCCAATTTTGAATATACCCTGTCGCTTATGTTTGTCCCTTCATGGTGGCTAAACAACGCAGTTTATGGGTGTAAATAAGCCATATAAGCCAAGAGGCATATTCAGGAACTTACTTCCAATTCTAAAACCAATGCCTTCTAGTACGATTACTGAGTTAGCACCATTAATATACCAGTGGGGTATGCGTTTTTGCCATGTCACAAGGCACGGTTACATATCTAACCTTTTATTGTTTAGATGTAATGGGATTGCAATTGCGGTTCAACGATACAATGCTTAGGAAATAATTAGCAGAATGTAAAGACTTATTGCATTCAGTGTCTGGACACAATGCCGTAAAAATAGGGTGTCGCTAAAACAGCACTCACCTACCGTAACGGAATTATATCTGGTCAAAGTGTGCAGACAGGAATAATTCTCTGCTTATAACTATGTCTTATATCCCTCCAAAGGAATGTTCTGATAAATAAACCATTAAGTGTTTGATCTTCTTTCGAAATAAACATAATATGAAATCTGAAAGTGGATAATTAATTTGTCACTTTTCAGAGCCTCACCTCCGTAACGGTGCTTTCAAAAGATCAGTGGATGGAAAGGAACACTTTAAGCTAATTGCCATATATATTGCATAAGATTGTATTGATATGAAACATAATATTGACCACTGGTCCAACAACAACGGTTTGGTTGATAAAAAACAAACTGTCCTCCACCCCCTTAACTTCTCTCCTCCGTAACGTAAAAACCTAAACCGGTATAGGTATCGGAACATTTTTGTGTGCATCGAGTGCTATTTGTGCTAGTAATATCAAATCACTAAAGCAAAACATTGGATTTTGGCCTAGCTACAGACTGTGGGGAGAAATCTATCGTTACGGAAGAGATGTTATGGAGGTGAGTTAAAATGTTACGGAGGCGAGCAATTTTAGAAGTGAGCGTTACTTATTCAGACAATCAGTAGCCCAACGAAGTATTGTTTGTTGGCAAAAGCTATGAGTTTAACTTCATAAATATACCCATTGGGTCGGCATAGACTGTTGGATGAAAGACACATGGGCTTACAAATATAAACTCTCCTCCGTAACGAGCATGTTTTACTGTCAAAAACTCAAAAACTATTGAAATGGTGTGGGTAAAAGTTTGGGTCAAATTTTAAAATGTGGAAATAAACCTAAAGAAAACATATCAGTCGAAATTCCATAAGGTTCATTTTTCTACCTTTTTGCTTTCATAATTGGGTCATTTTTTCAAGAATCACTGTGAAAATCGTATGGAATTCATTCACGATTGTAAGGTCGTAGTTTAGACATAAAATAGTAAGCCTTACGACCAAATGGTAAGGGTAGGCAAGTCTGGGTGTGGCTAATTCAACTATTCTGCAGGATAAGGATTAAATACGGTTGCCCCAGCAACCACTGAGCCTTACTCACCAGTATCATACTGAAACAAGGTATTACAAGCTCCATCACTGTCATTTCTGCCACCCCAAATATAAGCACATTCATCATAGGCGACAGCCGAGTGGCCGTAACGTTGGTACGGTATATTGTCATACTCGGGATCATGTTCTGATACCATGGGTAGTAGCTTCCATCTCAATGAAACTGAAAAACAGAACCAGTAACATTCATTTCATAGTCATACCTCCTAGCTGCAGATAAGGCGCTTTTTCTCATCTGTAAAGTAGATATTTTTCTCTCTTATTTCTGCATGAAAACATATATTCTTGGTACCCATTAGAAGCGCCTCTGCGAGGAGCTTCTAATGACTACCCACAATCTATGTTTTCGTGCAGAAATAAGAGAAAATGATACATATATGTGGATACCCACTCTTAACTTGGGCTATTATCTGTCTTTCAAGGTGGGGGGTTACTTTTGACATCGATTCTTTCATTTTAACAAGGAAGCCAATTTTGGAATTCATGTCTGCTTTCATGTAAACTGTGAGCATTAGAAAATGGGATCTTCTCTTAAAGGAAAATATTGACACATCTGGACCAAATTCCTTCCTTTAACACTTATCCTGCTAAATACAGTCCAACCTGTGTTAAGCAAGCACCTTAGGGATAATGAAAATATGCTTGCTTAAGACAGGCGCTTGCTTAATACAGGTGAATTTTAAATCGATAATGCCCGCTTGCTTAAGACAGGTTGCTTGCTTAATAGAGGTGGCCACTAAGACAGGTTTGACTGTAGTTACTTTAGCCACACCCATTTCTGACTTTGAACCAATCAGATAATGATCAATTCATGTACATTATTCCTGCAAATTCACAAACTGAATGTCAAACAGTGTAGATCCTTTAAAAGACATCTGATCTGAATCTGCAGTTGAAATTTGATGGCTCGAACGTTGATGGCTCGTTTACTATGACACAGTCAAACCCTTTGTTGAGTCCCTACGGAATTTCTCTACATAAGAAAGGGAGGGAAAATTTAGGATAGTTTCGTCCTTTATCTTGCAAATGTATACTATGTGTACTCATTAGAATTGCCTCAATGAGGCAATTCTATTGAGTACACACAACATACATTTATATCATAGAAAACCGACAAAGGAGATGCAGACATAAACACTCCATCAAATGACCTGTTTACAGCTTTAGGGTGGGTCAGATTTGATGAAAGAGTTATCTATCACAAGGCAATTTTGATGTATAAAGCAATGCATAATCTTTCTCCTTCATATATAAGCAATAAATTTACACAAACTCAGAGTATACATTAAGTAAATTTAAGATCATCAGCTAGCTCAACTCTGTACATTCCAAAACCAAACCTGGAATTTTTTCGAAAGAGTCTAGCATACTCTGGACCAAAGATATGGAACACCCTCTGTGACAGTACTGGGGGGAAACATGCCTAAAACTACATGATATTGGGGCGAGTGCGAAACCGCCAAATACGGTAGACCGATTTCGTGCCAATAGTCAAATTCTCTCCCTTAGAAAGATTGCGCCTTTTATAACAAACAGTTTGTCAGCGTACAAATTTGCTCTTTTATTGCGAAACAATGCGTTAATGCGACAAAGTGGCCCACAGAGGTAATTTATTGAATGTTTAAGGTTTCCTTTGTGACATTTTGAGATTGAATAGTTTCGCGTCTTTCGTTGACATTGCTTGTTATTTAGCATTATCATTGCCGAAATCCAAATTTCGAGAGGGAACAATATTCGGACAAATTGTATGCCATGCGAATATTTTAAGGCAAGGTTTGTTGTTATTGTGCATGTTTTTGCAGCACTTTATTATCATGTTTCTGAAGATTTCCCCTTATTGTCCTTGCAGTTTGACGTGGTTGACCAATGTGGTACATCAGTAAAGTAGATCGATGATGTTGAAACTACATTAAAACTACAGTACACTCCGGGCGTTCTTTGTGTTTTTATCTCTTGCGCAGGTCCGGCATAGTTGCGTCTGTATGCCGGAACAGTCAAACTCTTAAGCTCACAGGAAAACTCACAAATGAGTGATAAACGGCTTGAACTTAATGTTGTGAAGTACAAGAGAGCTCGATCCAATAATCATTTCCACTTGACCCCTGTAATTTTATCTGATAGCAAAGGAAAGTACCTTCAAAGGTACAATAATAGTGTTGATAAAACAGACATCAAGATTCAGTGGCAAGGACGTGGTGGTTTTACCTCAACCGATGCAGTAAAATTTCTGACACCTAAACGGTTAAAGTTTCTGAGCCGTCATCATGGGAAAATATCCCTTTACGTTTTTATCGGGACATGTGATTTTACTGCCAAAAGTGGACGGTTTATAAAACTGAGAAGACCTACATATCATACCCTGCGTTTGTACTTTGAGAATCTAGAAGCCCTTAAAGGTCTGTGCTCAAGCAGGAAATTAAAAATTAACCTATCTACAAGTGCCCTATTATTCAATTGAATCTTGGAATAAGGAAAGGGGTCATGAAAATCCTACCACATTCAAGGATGATGACAAGCTATTAATTAAGCTAATTGACAGAGCAAACAATTATATTGACCGACTCAATCAAGAGGTTGGGTCTTATACGCCACAACTCAATCAGGATTTTGTGCGTAGTAGGAAGGCAAAAGGTCGCAGACAAAGATATTCCCTTAAGCTTTCATTGTTAAAGGATGGGGTTCATCCGAAGCCCAGGCTAGCAAGATCTTGGATGGCTTCGATCAAAAGAAAGATAGATAAAGACTGCGCGTCACCCTAATGGAAGGGAAGCTACAATATTAACAGGTACGCTGGCAGGGAAGGCCCAGTCACGTGCAGTTATATGTAGCAGAAACACTTATTCTGTTCCAATACAAGTGTTGCATTGTACAGTGAAAGATTAAATTCCCATGAGAAAGCACATTGGCAGGGATTGCCCAGTCATGTGCACACAGAGTTAAATAGGCTACAGTATATTGAATGCACTGTCTTGTACTAATTTCTGTCTAGTCAAATACCAGTGGAACTTATCAAGAATTACATCTGCTGGACTGAATGAGTAAAACGTGATGGCAGGGAAGGCCCAGTCACATGTCGTCTGATTCAGTTAGCTCAGTCCTAATTAAACTCTAAAATTGTAGTTTAAACCCATTAAGTGAATAAACAGTCTTTCCTAACCTAGTCAATCACATATTATTTAGGCATAACTTTCTTTTTCTGTTTACTGTAACCTTATGTTGTGTACCTAAGTAAACCTTGCTTTAAAATGTCAACAGAAAGAATTGACCAATCAGAATTACCTGCCGATCAGGTGCCGTTACCTGTCGATCAGGTGCTGGAAACCGCGCCAACACGTGAGCGAAATCCCACAGAAAGGGGCCTCCAGTATAGAATTTCCTTTCTTGAAAATAATTACAAAACGGCTTTAAGCTTATGGCGTCGCAGAGCGAATAAGGCTTCTGTTATTTTGTCAGACTGTCAAGATGCCAATATCTTGAGAGAACACAGGCTCTTGCTAGAGAATGCATTTGATGACTTGTACACAACACTGAATCAGTTGCAAGGTCTAAAGGAAGATATTACTGTAGAAGCGGAGAAACTTGAACAAGTAGAAGCTGCCCATCAGCGCACAATGCAAGGGATATCAGATTGTATCCGCGAGATAGAATGTCAGAAATACGAGGTCAAGTCTAACGCGTCGAAAACCTCCACAAATAGCAAATGTTCCAACAGGTCTGTAAAATTGAGTGTTTCAAGAATCTCGGATGTCGCTGTACGAAAGGCAACTCTGAAGGCCGAATTAAAGTATATAGATATAGAGACAAAGTTTAAGGCAGAGCTGCAAAAAATCGAACCTTTAAAGAAAATGGAAATAGCGGGTGCTGAGCAGGAGGCTCTTGAAGAGGTTCTAGATCATTCTGAGACCAAATATGATATGAAATCTCCAATATCCCTGCCACAGCATGATAAAATAGATTTTGTTAGACACTATATTGAAAGTCATGCTAATTTACCAGATAAAATAGGTAAACAGGTTTCAGAATCAAATCAGATAAATGCATTCCCAGTATCACAGCCTGATACAATTGCAGCTCCTCTTGAAAAAATTCCAGATGGGACGATCTGTCCAGCTTATGTTTCTTCATCTAGCAATAGCTTGCCTACAATTTCTAGCATTAGTCAGTCCCTTGAGACTACCATTATTCCACACTTGAATCCCAAGGCTCAATCCTTTGTCCCCTCCTTTGTTCAGCCAACTTACGTGCATAGCTCTTGGGTCTATAACACTGTTCTTCCATCTACAGGGTTTGTTAATCCTCAAACTAGCAATGAAACAATTGCTTCGAGTGCTGAAGGCAGTCATGCAAGTTCTACTTCTGTAAGCACTGTCCCTATGCAGATAAGTGCTGGCTCTTGTCTCGGCTATAGGCCTCAAATTTCCCTGACCAATAACGCTCCAAGCAATGCAAGTAAAACAGAGCAGGGTTTAATAGAGTTAGCAAAAACCTTGGTAGATCAGGTGAACTTAAGTCGTCTTCCCCAACCAGAACCGAGTGTTTTTTCTGGCGACCCGCTTAGTTATCCAAGTTGGAAATCTGCCTTTCAGATTCTTACTGAACAGAGACAAATTCCATTGTCAGAGAGAATCCATTATCTTAAAAGATATATCTCTGGTCCTGTCAGAGACACAGTTGAAGGCTTCTTTTTACTGCCATCAGATAAAGCCTATGAAGAGGCCAAGAAAACTCTTGAAAAGAGATATGTGGATCCCTTTGAAGTCTCAAATGCATTTAGAGATAAACTAGAAAGGTGGCCTAAAATTCTCCCTAGAGATGGAAGTGGTTTGCGCAAGTTTGCAGACTTTCTTCAACAATGTCAGATTGCCATGGAGACTATTGGTAGTCTGAGCGTTCTCAATGATGATAGAGAGAATAGAAAGTTGCTCACAAAACTCCCAGATTGGATGGTTTCAAGGTGGGGAAGAATGGTCTCTCTCTGGAAGGAAGAAAGGTCACAGTTTCCACCATTCAAGGAATTTGTCGAGTTTCTAGCAAGGGAAGCAACCATTGCGTGTGATCCTGTTACATCATTACAATCTTTGAAGGGAGTTGGAGACAATCAGAAGAACTACAAGGTGTCAAAGGGGCAAGAAAGGGTGCCTCATGGAAGCAGGACATTCCTAGCTGAAGTTGAAGAGAAGGAAAGACAAACGCCTGCAGGTTCAAAACCAAGACAATCATGCATATTATGCAACAGACCTCATGATTTAGATGACTGTAGAATGTTCATTGACAAACCCTTAGCAGAAAGGAAATCCTTTGCCATGGAAAGGCGTCTGTGCTTCGCATGCTTACAAGACGGCCATATATCTAAGAGATGTAAGCACAGAAAGAAGTGTAAAATTTGTTCCAAGTTTCACCCAACGTCGTTGCATGGCGATACAAGGGTTCGGAAACAGGGAGAGAGAAGTGATAATAATCCATCATTGCACATGGTAGAAAATGAGACTTCTACCAAGACTATCCATACGGGTGCGGTATCTTTAAGCAGTTCGGACAGCTGCAGGAAATGTTCAATGATAGTTCCAGTCTATGTCTGGCATTGCGACAATCCAGATAGAGAAAGGCTTGTTTATGCCCCCTTAGACACGCAGTCGGACACAACATTTGTTTTGGAAGATACGTGTAAGGTTCTAGGCGTGTCGGGCTCACAAGTTAAATTGTCCCTTTCTACGATGTACGCAACAAACAGGGTAGTCACGAGTTCCAAGGTGCATTACACAGGTTGGATCCTTTCTTGGACAATGCTGGATTATTACGCGTAGGAGGACGAATCAAAGGTGCAGATTTTCCAGATACCATCAAACACCCTGTTGTCTTACCAAGGAAAGGTCACATGACAGAGTTGGTTATTAGGCATTTTCATGTCGAAGTCCAACATCAAGGCCGGGGCATTACGACAAATGCACTTAGATCAAATGGGTTTTAGATCATTGGTTGTACATCAGCTGTATCGTCCCTCATATTACACTGTGTTGTTTGTAGAAAACTACGTAGTTTTCCACAAGATCAGAAAATGGCTGATTTGCCATCAGATAGGCTTGAACCTTCTCCTCCATTTACATATTGTGCTGTCGACTTGTTTGGTCCTTGGTACATAAAGGAGGGAAGAAAAGAATTGAAAAGGTATGGAGTTCTGTTTACATGCTTGGCTTGTCGAGCAATA